>JACCPH010000072.1:0-108009 GCA_014183095.1 Harringtonia aguacate | reverse complement strand
TGCCCTCCGAGGACCAAATCGCCGACATCTTGACGAAACCTCTCCCCAAGGCAACCTTCAACAAACTGAAACCAAGACTGATGGGATGGCAGAAATGACGATACTTCCAGTAGGAGGCAGGCAGTGCAGGAGCCTCGCGATGCGCGTTGGCAGGGATGCAGGCCACGATGCCTCCATTCAGGGGGAATGTCAAGCAGGGAATATCGCGCACCGTGTCCTTATGGCACGTGACCACCATACTGGCCTCTGATTGGCCAGTCCAATCCACTTGGGTGGATATCTTTGAATTCTCTTCATCGCCAAATGTATCGCTACTTCTACTCCTTTATGCTAGTCTGAATCTCACGATACTACCCTAGTCCACGCAGTGCGCGTATACTGTGCATCATCCTGTTGTTTGGTATGTTTTGCCTGCATTTGCATATTTGTATCTTAGATTTATCTTGCATGCAGTTACACATGACGTCATGGATTTAGAAGCCACACATTACATACCAGTGGCAGCCAAGGAATTCAATTGTCCGCTAAAATGAGATTGATTACTCCGTGTCCAAACTGGTAGGTACCACCTCGACAGGACTTTCTTTCGCGCCAACTGAGAACGAAGGGTCGGGTCAGCATTCGCCGGGGCCATGTCATGGATTTTTGGAGCCCGTTTCACTGGCGTTGTTGATGGGTGCATAAAGGCAAGAAGGGTCAGCTCGAGATTGAGGCTTGCCGTTTCTGGGAACCAGAAGCAGGTGACAGACCCGCAGCCCAGGTTCAAGACGGCAAAATACAATGCATGTCTTCCAGCCGATGTTGGCAATGCTGGAGGGCATGACCTCGACCATGACAAAGGCGAAGAGCCACAGCGCGGCGGTGGCCAGGCCCATGTCCTTGGAGCGGTGTTTCCAGCGGCAAGGTCTCGTTGGGCGTACGTCTGCCGGGATACCCACACTCGGGCATAAAGACGAGGATGACGCTCATGACGAGGGCCAGCAGGTCCTGCAAGGCAATCAGGGTGCCGTGAATGCGTGCCGGCGACGTCTCGTCTGCCAGATGGCTGCGCTTCTGGGTCCTGCACGACAGCTCATACCACAAGTTGTGGCGGGGGCGGCCGAAATCAAAACGGACATCCGCGTGTCGCTGAACTGGGCGCTCGACAAGCCGGCCACCATCAACGACGACCTCGGGGTGCTGAGCCGGACGTGCGAGTAGCGGCAGTGGTTGCGACTGCGACAGCGGCAGCGGCAGCGGCACAGCTTTTTTGTGAGCAGCGTGCCGACTCTCTCTGTTCCCGTGCCGACGGCCAGCTTCCCCAATGCTGTGGTATTTTTTTTTTTAGTTGGGAGACAAAGGAATTCCAGCGAAGAGACGGCCGTGGTTCCGACAACGGCTGTGGAGACACGCATTCGGGGTAATTGTGGGCCTATTTAAGCGCTGTCGCCCCCGACGAGTGCGGGAACAGAAACCCCGGATCTTGGCCACAGGTCAGGTCTCACAGCCTCTTTTCCCCCATCACGATGCCACGCCGCACCGCCAAGGCGTGCTCAGCTTGCCATGCCCGCAAGATCCGCTGCGACGCCCTCAGGGCCGGGCTGCCCTGCAGCAACTGCCGCGAGGGACAATTTTCGTGCGCAATGGAGCCCCGGAAGAAGCGCCGCAGCAAGAAGCTCGACGCGGCCCACGCCGTCAGCCGGGCGATGACGACGCCGCGCGTGGCCTTTCCGGAGCACGTCATGTGCCACCGGATCCCCTACTTTACGTTTTTCCGCAGCTGCACCCTGGTGGGCCGGACGTCGCCATCTCAGGGTCTGAGCACAGGCCCAGGCCAAGGCCCGGACCAGGGCCACGAGCAGGAACAAGACCGCAGGCTGGTGCTCCCTGTCGTCCTCTACGACCAGTCGGCCGACGGCTGCGGTGGCGGCCGCGACCCGCAGGCGCTGGCCGAGGACGAGCGCTTTCTGCGGCAAAAGGGCGCCTTCAGCCTGCCGCCCAGGGCGACGCTCGACGCCTGCGTGTCGGCCTACTTTCGGCACTTTCACGCCTTCTTCCCCGTCGTCGACCGGCCGGCCTTTCTGGCCCAGTACGAGCAGAGCAGCGCGGACGAGCTGTCGTGCGGCAAGGGGCCGAGCCTGCTCCTGCTGCAGGCCATCCTCTTCACAGCCAGCTCGGTAAGAGAGAGAGAGAGAGAGAGGAAGGAAATTCACGACCCAGACATTGCTGACTATCCAGTTCGTCTCGATGGACCGCATCGAGGAGATGGGCTTCTCGTCGCGGCACCAGGCGCGCAGCTGTCTTCACATGCGGGCACGGGTGGGTTTCATGATGGCTCTCTGACGTGTGCCGTGTTGCAAGCCCAGGACTAGCTAACCTCTGACCAGCACCTCCACCAGTTCGACTGGGAGCCCGACGACATTGTGACGATACAGGCGCTGCTGCTGATGAGCCACTACTACCCGTCGATGGCGGAGCAGCGCCACACGTGGTTCTGGGTGCACCAGGCCATCGGGCTGGCCCAGGGCGCGGGCCTGCACCGGGACTGCGGGCGGGCGCCGCAGCGCCGGCTCTGGGGCCGGCTCTGGTGGGCCTGCCTGGTGCGCGACCGCCTCATCACGCTGGGCACGCGGCGGCCCATGCACATCAGCAGCCTGGACTGCAGCGTGGCGCTGCCGACGGCGGCCGACCTGGCCGAGGACGGCGACAGCGCCGACGACGTGCTCGTCAAGGCCCTCTTTGCCGACTTTGTCAAGCTCTGCCACTACATGGAGGGCGTGCTCAGCCTGTCGGCGGGGCCGATCCGCCGCGACGCCGCCGCCCTCGCCAACGAGGTCGCCGTCTGCCGGTCCACGCTGCAGCACTGGGAGGCCAACCTCTGTCCGGCGGCGCGGCGCGACGACGGCATCGTGCCGTCGGCCACAAGCATCCCGTGTGTCTACAAGATCCTGCTGCACCTGATGCACAAGTATGTCATGTCTGCTTTCTTTCTTTTTTTCGGTGCTCAGTGCTGACTAGCCAGCTTCGTGGTCACCACCCTCCTACAGTCCAGCGACGCCGCACCCCAAGACCAAGACCAAGACGGCCCGCGTCTGCCCTCAGCCCAGGTGCAGCTGCTGTCCGACGACTCTGTCCGCCTGCTGGACGACCTCTTGCGGCTGGATCTGATCCCGTCCTGTCCGACACAGGTGTAATGCTCCCCCGTTCGCCCCCTGTTATGCGTGTGAAATCACATGTCCTCTAACCCGCGCAGAGTCACCGTCGTCCTGCCGCCCCTGATCGTGCAGCTGCGTCTCCTGCGCTGCGCGGCCGCGTCCGACACGGCCGCGCGGCAGGCCGCCCGCCGAGGCTTCGATACGTGCATGTCCGTCCTCGAGCAGCTGGGCCACACGTACTGGCATGCCAACTTTTTCCACGAGTTCTTCCAGGTAGCGGCGGCCGGCCGGCCAGGTGGGGTTTCTGCGGCGGCACCGGCGGCTCGGACAGTTCAGACAGTTCAGACAGATCGGACAGGTCGGGCAGGTTCTAGCGTCAGGGCCATCGCCAAGAAGCCGGCCCGCCGTGGTCCAGCTGGCGGCCCAGGCGGGGGGCACACATCGCGGGCAGGTCCCTGCCCGCCCGGACCAGCACGCACGAGTGGCGGCTCAGTCTTGCCAGACGCAGGACATACAAATACAGAAACGGCACCACAACGTCCCACTGTGCTCGCTGGGTCTGCTGGCCCAGAATCATGCAACATGGACGGACTACGAGGAGACGGCCCCGGCGAGATGCCCTTGCTCTGCGACGACTGGTGGAACAACAACGACTGGCTGTTTCCGAGTTTTTTTCCACCGGCATAGATACATTTGGCTATGGAGAATATGCAGATATGCAGATATGCAGACATGCACACTACCAGCAACCTCACCTCCTAGACCCTGGGCCCGTTGCGGATGGCCAGCCCCTGCTCGCTCTGCCAGAAGCGGCCGTCTGGGAAGCTGTACTCGGCTATGGCCTCGGGCGTGTACTCGACGCTGTAGCCGGGCTCCCAGGGCGTGACAAAGTAGCCGTCCCGGACCTGCGCCGGGTGCCGCAGCGCCTGGCTGAAGGCGCTGATGTGCTCCAGCAGGCTCTTCTTGCCCGACACGCACACGTAGTCGATCAGCGCCAGGTGCTGCGTGTACTCGTTGAGTCCGATGCCGCCGCTGTGGGGGACGACGGGGACGCCGAATCTGGGAGTTGGTCAGAGAAAAGAGCTGATCTCTGTTTCATATGGGGAGGGAGCTGTACTTCTTCGCCATCAGCAGCACCGCCAGCACCTCGTTGACGCCGCCCAGCCGGCACGCGTCGATCTGACAGTAGTCAATGGCCCCGGCTTGCAGCAGCTGCTTGAACACGATGCGGTTCTGGCAGTGCTCGCCCGTGGCCACGCCGACCCCATACGGCTTCAGGGCGCGCCGGATGGCCGCGTGGCCGAGCACGTCGTCGGGCGACGTGGGCTCCTCGATGAAGCTGTATGCAGTCAGCACCATCTTCTCTTCACCCTTCACTCTGCTCTCCTCTCTTCACCTACACCGGCTTGTACACCGCCAGCTGCCGCACGTGCTCAATGGCCTCGGGCACGTCCCAGACCTGGTTGGCGTCGATCATGAGCATGCGGTCGGGTCCGACGGCCTCGCGGGCGAGGCGCAGGCGGCGGAGGTCGTCCTCGAGGCGGCCGCCGACCTTGAGCTTGAACTTATCGAGGCCAGCCGCGAGGCTGTCGCGGATGAGGGCGAGCATGCGGGCGTCGGAGAAGCCGAGCCAGCCGGCCTGCGTGGTGTAGGCGGGTACGGCGCGGCTGGCGCGGGCGTCGTCGAGGCGGGCGGCGCGGCTGGATTGCGAGTCCGTGTCCGTGTCCGTGTTCGTGTGCATCGCCTCGAGCAGGTGCAAGGCCTCGTCCGGCGTCAGCGCGTCGGTCAGGTAGCGGAAGTCGATGCAGCGGACCACCTCGGCCGGCGTCATGTCGGTCACGAGCTGCCACACCGGCTTGCCCGCGTACCGCCCCCACAGATCCCACAGCGCGTTGACGCAGGCGCTGAGGCCCAGGTGGATGACCCCCTTTTCGGGGCCCACCCACCGCAGCTGCGAGTCCGCCACCAGGTGCCGCCACGTCGCCCCCATGTCCGCCGTCAGCCCGCCCAGCGTCGCCCCCACCAGCCGCCCGCCCACCAGCCGCGCCGCCGCCGTGCACAGCTCGTTGCCTCGCCCGATCGTAAAGGCGATGCCGTGGCCCACGAGGTCCGTGTTGGTCCGCAGCCGCACGTGGGCGCTGCTGTAGTCGCCCGCCGGGTTCATGGCGTCGGAGCCGGACGCGTCCAGGCTCGTCGGGAAGCGGAGGTCTGAAGGGCCGGTCAGTCGAGAATTATGATCAACTCCCAGAGGATATCTCACCATAGGTCTCGACGGCCACGATCCGGACCTCGTCGATGGGCAGCTTGGACCCTTGGGCTGCGTCGTTCTGTGCAGACATGGTGTGAATGTGAATAGGGTGCCAGTGGCATATGCAGAGAACATTTCCACCCAGGCATCGAGAGGAGACCGCTCTCTTTTAACTGCACCACGTACGCCACCGAGACCGACCTTCAATGTACCTCATTTGATTTCTCCCGACGGCACAGCTCTGTCCGAGACACACCTCCAATCAAGAGGCACTCCTCGGCAAGACGGGTGTATACAGTCCATCATAGAAAAAAAAACCTCCTCTTTCCTGCCAGTCATTCTACGTCCATCGGTGATTCGGATCCTGACCGGCGCATGCAGAGGTGCCCCCAAGGCGACATGAGTGGACTGACCAATCAGATCGCAGCGTTCGGCATTATGGCTCTTCGGCGTGTTAGTGCTCTCTTGATCTAGGGCCAGCCACCCCCTGCCCCCAGACTTCGCATCGAGCTCACGCCTTACCGGTTTACACGTTGGTGTGGGGGTTGGACAAGGGCATCATCGGCTCCTCCTGCTAGGTGTCCTCTGCCAGCGGCCTTGTGCTGGTGGCCAGCAGCACCGGCAGCGGCTCAAAGGAGACGACCGTCTCTGGCCATCATCTGATTTCGCTCATGCATCGGCGGCATGTTCGGGCCCTTTTACTTTGACAAAGGCAGACCAGGCGCTGTCGTACCATTTGACTGCCCGGGCTGCTGCTCGTGGCCAACTGCATTGGGCTGGCTGCATTCTGTATTCTGTGTCTCCCCGTCTGCATTTTATTCAGGAGAACAAGCGAAAGCAAAAGCACAGACAGCCCCCCCCAAACACAAAGAATCGTAGAAAACGGCGCGGAAGCCCATGCCACTGCATTTCAGAGCTTTTCGGTCAAGGAGAGCCCGGGTTTGGTGCCGTGTGTACTTGCTGGTAGTCGTCGCGAAGATGATAAGCTGCACGTGATGATAAGTGGAACGCGACAGGGAATTTTTGCCTCGGCGGTGGTGGCGAGCTCCCATTCCAGGAGCTTGCAGCAAATCCCTACCGCGATCCCATTTCACACTTCCCACAAGGGACAACAACGAAACCGCCGCCATGGCCGACTATTGGAAGTCCACGCCCAAGTACTGGTGCAAGCACTGCAGCCTCTATGTGGCCGACACCAAGCTCGGCCGCGCCAACCACGAGGCCACCGGCAAGCACCAGGGCGCCGTGCGCCGGGCGCTGCGCGACCTGCACCGCGACCACGAGCGCCAGGAGCGCGACCAGGAGCGGGCCCGCCGCGAGGTGGCGCGGCTGAATGGGATTGTGGACGGGGGTGGTGGTTCTAGCACCGGCACCGGTACCAGCATCGGCACCGACAAGCATTCTTCTTCCACTCCCTCCTCCTCCTCGCGACGACCTCCACCATCCCCCGCCGCCCAGCCTGCCTCCGTGCCCCCTCGCCAGCAGCTCGAGCAGCTCGCCGACCTCGGCGTCGCCATCCCCGATGCCTTCCGCGGCGACCTCGCCATGGCCGGCGACTGGACCGTGACGACGACGCGAGTGATTCAAGACGACAGCAGCGGTCCATCTGGGTCTGGGTCGGCGGCATCCGCGAGCCGTGCCGTCGGCGTCCGGAAACGCCAGTGGGACGCCGAGGAAGACGAACGTGACGAGGAGGGCAAGGTCGGCGCCGGCGGCAACACGAACGCGAGCCAGGCCGAGGCCGACGCGGCCGTGCAGGGGCTCTTCAAGCGGCCGCGGCAGTGGGGACGGGACTCGCGTGTGGCAGGCGGCGGTGGTGGCGGCGATGGCGACGGCGACCTTGACAGCCTGCTGAGCAGCGCCATCGCGCCAGCACCAGAGCCTAAAGTGGAGGCCAAGGCGGAGGTCAAGGCAGAGGTCAAGCTGGAGATCAACGAGGCCAAGGCAGAGGGCGAGAACGCAGACGCACCGCAAGACGGGACAGACGTCAAGAAAGAAGACAATGCCGATGGAGACGGCGATGCAGACACAAACCCGGCACCCGTGCGGATAAAAACTGAAGAGGCCGAGGCGGCACTGCCAGCAGAGACCCAGCCCAAGACCAAGCCAGACACAGCACCAGCCGGCGTCCTCTTCAAGAAGCGCAAGGCGAAGCCGTCACGGCACAAATGAAAAAAAAGGTCAAAATGAGATACCCAAGAAGCGAATAAATGACAAAAATGTCAGAAATGCCAGAAATGCCAAACTGCCAAAACTGCCAAAAAAAAGAAAGAAAAAATGGCCCAGGCATTTAAGCCTAGCCAGCAGCTACATCATGTACACAAATCCACGGCGGTAGCCCCGAGTGGACCGGCGCTTTCCTCGCGTGGCCTTTTCCCCTACCGCTGCCCAGTCCGTCTTGACAAAGTCGGCGCAGCGCTCGGCCACCATGATGACGGGCGCCATGGTGTGGGCGCTGGGGATGCGCGGCAGCACGCTGGCGTCGGCGATGCGCAGCCGGGAGAGTCCGTGGACGCGCAGGGCCGTGTCGACGACGCCGTCGCGGGGGTTGACGGCCATGCGGCATGAGCTGGTAAAGTGCAGGCTGGACTGCGCGACACGGGGCATGTAGGCGTCAATGTCGGCGTCCGAGACGGTGCGCCAGGCGTCTGGGGCGGCGGGCGCGAGCGTGAGCTTGCTGGTGTCGACGGGTTTCGGGGGGTCCGACTTTGTGCCCGCCCGGAAGGCCTCCTCGGGCTGCGTCGACCACTCGACAAACGGCGTCAGCGTGCGCAGCGCCGCCGAGTCCATGCCCGGGAACACCGTCAGCGGCGTCGCGTGCGGGTAGCCCGAGCGGGCAGCGAACTCGTCGGCCAGCCGCATGGCGAAGCGCACAGCCTTGCGCATGAGGGGCCAGTCGGAGCCGCTGCTGTCGTTGCTGTCCCCCCGCAAAAAGGGATAGCTCACCCGCGCGTGCGCTCGCGGGTCGGCCGATGCCAGCGTAACGCGGCCGCCGTGCGTGCATGCCTGCACGAGCGTCGTGTAGAGCGTGAGGTAGCCGCGGCCGACGAGATCGCGGCTGACGCAGTTGACAGGACACAGCATGACTTCCACGTCGGGCACGTTGGCGGGGACGCTGGCGTCCATGGTGTCTGTCGTCGCCCCGTCCACTTCCTGCGTGCGCTGCACCGTCATCGTCTCGTCGTCGACGGCGCCCATGCGCGCAAAGATGGACACGGCATTGGTCGGGAAGCCGAGCAGCCCCCAGCCCAGCACGCAGTACAGCAGCAGCTCCCACAGGAATACCAGAGCCGAGCGCAGCCGATGGGCCGTGTCGCGCACCGGCAGCTCTACCATGATGGGCACGGCGAGGTGGTCGGCGAGGTGGGCGCCGACGGCCGGCAGGTCGTGGACGCAGTCGATGTCGAGCTTGGCAAGGTCATCTCGAGGGCCGATACCGCTGGTTTATTATCAGCACCAAACACGTCCAGAAAGGCCAAAGTCAAGCGCACCTCAACAGAAGCAGCTGCGGCGTCCGGAAGGCACCGCCGCACAGTATCACCTCACGCCGGGCGTGCACGAGCGTCTCGGTGGAGCCCTTTCCCGGTGTAGCCGCCGCCACGTGCACACCCGTCACCGTCTTTGTGGCTGCATCCACCTGTAGCTTCGTGGCTATGACGCCCGTGCACACGTCCAGGTGCTTCTCGCGCGCCAGCGCCACGTCCCGGCCCAGATACGCCCGGTTGACCGACATGCGCGTGTTGTCGGCCCCGACCGTCGCGTCCAGGCGGAAGAAGCCCTGGGCGCTGGCCGACGGCTTGTTGCAGTCGTCCTCGATGGGCAGGCCGAGGGCGGCGCAGGCCCTTGCCATGCTGTGTCAGTCAGTCAGCCATCACCATTTCTTTCTTTCTTCCTGCCTTTCTTTCTTTTGAATCATCCCGCCAGAATCCCATACTAGGGGTAAAACTCGTAGACGAGCCCAGTCACTCGGTTCGGCAGGGGTCCTGGAGTTGAGTGTCAGTCAGCCCGTCAGCCCGTCAGCCAGCCAGCCAGCCAGCCAGTCAGTCCGCTCCACGTTCCAGCACAGAACTACCCACCTGCGTGTCCCCGGTACGTCTTCCCCGGATGGTCTGTGGCGTTCTCCATCCTGCGGAAATACGGCTCCACGGACGCCCAGTCCCAGCCCGCCAGGCCCAGACCGTCCGCCCAGCCGTTGTAGCCGCCCGGCGGTCCGCGCGTGTGCAGCAGCCCGTTGATGCGCGTCGTGCCGCCGAGGCCCTCGCCGCTCGGCAGCTCTAGACGGCGACCCAGACAGTTCGCAATGGGCTCCGAGTAGCGGTCGTTCACCGCCGGCACCCAGGGAAAGCGGTAGTTCTGGCCCAGCAGCGGGATGCGCGTCATGAAGCCGTCGGCCAGCGGGCCGCGCTCCAGCAGCAGCACCGACACGGCGGGGTCCCTGGACAGGCGTGCCGCAAGCACGCAGCCGGCCGTGCCACCTGCAGGTCAGCAGAGTTCCTTGCTGGTCTGTTCTGAGCCGTCTCTGCCGTCTCTGTTCTTTTCGCTCTTGCTCACCTCCCACGATGATGTAGTCATAGCTGCGGCCCTCGATGGCCGCAATGCTGCGCTCCGGATACGCTCGCGTAAAGGGCCACATTTTGCCCTCCTGCTCAGACGCGGTGTGTGTGTGTGTGTACGGAGAAATGAAGATAACAAAGTGCGAAGTCGTGCTGCATCACAGGTGAACCACGCACAGGCAGCTGATAAAGGAACGTGCTCGTACGACGTACCTGCTGAGACGTTGCTGGCGGCCCTCTTTCCCACCGCAACCCAACGAACCCCGCAGGCACCTGTTGTTGCCAATCCGGAACAGCCTCCCGTTTGTCGAGGCACTCCATTGTGGTTGCCTGAAACGGCCATTTCATTTGGCGCTACTGCATACTACAATGCCACGCACTGGGAAAGAGCGATAGGCCGCTTGCCCGCATCTGATTGTGCTTTAGGGCATGTGCACCTGACCTTCCATCGGAAAGAAAGCAGAATGAGCTGACCAGAGCACATCGCATCGTCGCGGCTCTGGATCCCGACTCTGATTGCGGCTCTAACGGGCGGCCCCTGCACGTGGTCTCGGCCGAGCCTTGGCAACGACCGCAATTTTTCATCCTAATGTCCGCGGGTGCGCAATTGCCTGTTATGCACGTTCGAGACATTAGCGAGGGTTCAGTCGGGGCCGCCCGTTATCTCCTGAACAGGGTCGCGGGTGTGAGACGAGTTGTCGGCCGAGTGCGTTCGCCCTCTTCTAAAGTCCGGGTACTAACACCGGCCATCGCGACATCCTGCTCTCCCCTGCTCTCTCCATCATCAAAATTCATGTATTGTCATCTTGCCTTTGTTCACAGCATCATCGAGTTCTCAGTATCATGTCGTCCAAGCCCACCGAGGTGTCCGCTATGGCGGAGGCTGCACGTAGCCGCGAGGCGCAGCAGGAAGCGCCTTATCGGGACGCGCCTTCGGCACATCCCAGCCTGATTTCACCGCCAAGACCGCCCGGCCCGGTATTACGCGCCTTGCAGAAGCTCGACTACATCCCCCGGTTCTGCCGATGGGACCCCGAGTCGCCGCCTCCCTTCAACTGGCCGCTCTGCTTCCTGTTCGCCGCTGTACGTCGAAGCGACAAAAAGCACAGAAAACCCCCCACCCCGAAGACGACTGCTAACCACTCAGGCTTCGACCTTTACCGTCAGCAATCTGTACTACAACCATCCCATTCTCAATGTACGTCGGCCCGGCGATGCGTCCCAGCACCGGTCTCTTTGCTGACTCCCAGATCTTCGCTGCCGACTTTGGCATCCCCTACGAGACGGCCAGCCAGGTGCCTACTCTCATGCAGGCCGGCTACGCTCTCGGGCTCCTCCTCATTTGCCCCCTCGGCGATGTCGTCCGCCGCCGGCCCCTGATCCTGCTTCTCGTCTTTGTGACTGCAAACATTGTAGGCTTGTCCTGCCTCCATCGTCTGCCTCCTTCCATGTCCACGGCCGCCTGCTAACCCCCCTCAGTGGCTCGGCCTCTGCATCACAAAATCCTTCACTGTCTTCCGCGCCCTCTCCTTTCTGACCGCCGTCACCACCGTCACCCCCCAGCTGATGCTGCCCCTGGTCGCCGAGCTGGCCCCCGTTAACCGCCGCGCTTTGATGATCTCCATCGTTTTCGGTGGCCTCTTCACCGGCATGCTAATCGCCCGCATCCTGTCCGGCATCGTCACCCAGTTCACCGGCTGGCGCACCATCTACTTCATCGCCTTCGGCCTGCAGTACCTCCTGCTCATCCTGCTCTTCTTCTTTTTCCCGGACTACCCCTCCGTCAACCCGGACGGCATCTCCTACCTGCGCGTTCTCTGGACCATCGTGCGCATTCCCATGCGCCAGCCCCTGCTCGTACAGACCAGCGTCATCTGCTTCTTCGCCTCTGCCGTCTTCGTGAGCTACTGGACCACCTTGACCTTTCTGCTGGCTTCCGCCCCCTTCAATCTCGCCACCCTCGACATCGGCCTCTTCGCCCTCATCGGCATGCCGCCCTTTGCTCTCAACCCGCACCTCTCCCACCACCTGTTGAAGCACGTCTTGCCCGCCTACTCCTGCCTCATCTCTCTGTTCATATCCTTGGCTGGAGTGCTCATTGGCACCTTTGTGGGCACCTTCTCGCTGGCCGGCCCCGTCATCATGGGCCTGCTGGTCGACCTGGGCGTCATCATGAGCCAGACCGCCTGCCGCACCCAGCTGGTTGTCGTCGAGCCCAAGGCCCGCAACCGCGTCAACACCGTCTTCATGGTCTTCAATTTTTGTGGCATGCTCATGGGCACCGCTGTCGGCAACCGCTTGTACGCCATGGGCGGCTGGCACTACAGCGGCTTCGCGAGTATCGGCTTTCTCGCCGCCGCCATCGTCGTCACGACCGTCCGGGGCCCTCACGAGACCCGCTGGGTCGGATGGCGTGGCGGCTGGCACAGGCAGTCCTCGTACGTGCCAGAGGACAGCGAAACGGCCGCCATCACAACCCCATACACGTCTGGTGAAGACGACGGTACAAGGAACCAGGTCGTGCCCGCGCACGCCGATGTAGAAAGCAGGCCTGTTGAAAAGGTCTCATGATCTTAGCGATATGTCATTTTGGAACAGTCGAAATACAACACGGACAAACAGCGTCAGCCTAAGTCCGGACCTATGTTCGACAGCGTGGGCAATGTCATGGGCTGTCTTTGCAGCTGTCACGCCATCTTTACACCTGGCTTCCGCTGCTGCGAATGATGTGGCTTGCTTCCCGAAACGGGAACAAACTCTCTGCTTTCCTGGATACACATACTCGTAGGCCGGCCATTGGCTCAAGTTTCCCGGCGGTGGCCCCCGTGTTAAATAACACTCGGAGAGCGTTTGCGCGTATGCTTTTTTTGTTGCGCCGTGCTTGTCATTGTCGAGCTCCCGTTATGAGCAGGCGTGTTCACTCCGTGCATCGGAGCCGCACCCGATCCATATGCGAGGAAATGCAACAGACGAATTCGTTTGTCTCTTCTCGCCACACCAAAAGCCTCCCGATGTTGTCTTGTTCTGACAGAATGTAACGCAACAGTCGGTTCCGTTCGGCAGCCACACGTAGCTCTCTGGCAGGCAAACGGCAAGTCGACAAACCCGTCATCTCGAACGACTTCTGTTGCGTATCCCGAATAGTCTTCGTCCGAGAAGCCCTGGAAGGCAAATCCAAGCGAAGAGATGGTCTGATTGTTCAGGAATGTCGGCAACGGTGTGCCGCTTGTGGTGGCGTGGCTCGGAGGGGAGGTCTCGGTCGTCCAAGACGCAGGTGAGGATAGTGCTGCCGTGGATCTGCATTGATCAGCATGGACCTGCCCTTGTCATGCAGCCGCCGAGACGGGTATCCTACCTCGTTTGAGCGGTAATAGCTGGACCCGTCTGTGCCTGGGCCGCGGCCAGCCCACCGCCGACACCACCACCAACGCCGGCTGCGACCGCAGCCAGAACCAGTACCAGAACCAGCCAGGCGAGTTTGCGCGGCAGAGCACACCCTGTACCTTGTTTCTGGGTCGCTTGCGGGGTTTCTTTGCTCCCCAGCCTCTCTACCTCGTCGCCGGGAGAGCCGAATTCGTGTTGCCGAACGATCGGATGGTCCAAGACGACAAATTTGGGGTCGCGCTCGCCAAAATGATCGGGGAAGAGTCGGGATTCCTGGTTTGGCAGAGCCTGCGGCGAAGAATCGGGCATCACTTCGGGGAGGGTCATGGAGAGAGGCTGGCTTGGTTTGTCTTTCTGGTAGGGGCTTGTCGACTCTTGTTTTCATCTGGCTCGAGACGAACGGGCAGGTAGGGGTGTCGTGATCGAAGAAATGGAAGGGAAGACATGTTTCGAATTCGGATTGAAGCGAGGACAGCTTTGGTGCTTTTTCAACCAAAACGACAGCTCTCACAGACAGCATTCTTGTGCTCCGAACGACGACACGCAGGTGGTGACACCAAGTTCACCTCTTCTTCCAATCACTATCAGGAATAGATATGCCGACGAGATCCATCTTCCTCTGAGGCACAAACACAACCCACAACAGCTGTTGTGTTTGTGCCACCGGAGAGCGGGAGAGGCGAAATCCAGGGCGATGCAGCCTGTCAATCAACAACCATGCGTCTCTGTCTGTCGGTGTCACTGTAAATTTTGGCCGACTCTCGTCAATGTCGCACGAGCGAGCATTTCAGCGCTTCAGCGGGGTTTGATGCAGGCGCGATGAAGGAAATGCCATTCTGGGATCCTGCAGCTTTGTGGCTTCCTACCGTGTCGCGCTCCCATTTCCTTGTTTTGGGTCCACGTGAACACAGTTCCAATCATAAAACGCACTTGCGTTTTCCATTCTTCAGCGCCCGCAGTGCTGATGCGTGCCGCTCTTTGTCGCTCTTTCCCTATTGGAATGCGCTCCCGCTGCAGTGTCTCAGTACTGGCAACTCCTGCAACGGTGACCGAGGTGGCGCCGTTGGGACGGGATGAACCGTTTGCTGTCAGTGCTCGCAGCTCACAATTGTTTGGGCGCCTTGGCGCTGCTGAGTCCCAGCAGGACGACAATCCCATCCCAGACTCCATGGGGACATGGCTCCGGTACCCTCCCCAACCTCGGCTGACTGCCATGTTGCAACTTGCGATGCGGTCAGCGCTGTCGATTTTGGGCATCTCGTCCGCGCGGACGGACAGCCTGGGATTCCACTTTGGCTCGCTCTCGGTAAGAGGAGTCGCCATCCAGGCTCCTGGCTCCTGCCGCATGTCTGCAGCGCTCATGGCACCCTTTTGGCAATGCCGTGGCAAGGATCATGTTCGGCCCAAGCTGGGCGCGTCGTGATGACGACCGGTGATGACGAGAGCAAAGACAAAATGGCCACTCCACAGCTCCACAGGATTGTGCCAATTCCCCTCCCCCCCCTCGATGCCCCAGTCTTCCGAAGTCGCTGTCTCCATGCTCGCACGCAGGTTCTTTCATCTTTTCCACACGTGTAGCGGTGGATCGCTGTGCTTTGATCTTATCAGATCATTTTAAGTGAAAAAATTTTCTCGCGAGGGTGGTATTCCGCGGTGTCTCTCAGCTGGGCAGGAAGCTCCGGAGCTTCCTGGGCCAACAGATCAGCATTGATCGACGAATTCTGGATTTCTATTTGCAAGAGAAACAGGGTGGTCCCCCAAAAGTGCAGGGGGGTGTCGACCTTTTGAACTGCTCGCTTTCGACGACTTTTCGACCCCCCTATGCCCCTCCCCCCT
Source organism: Harringtonia aguacate (assembly GCA_014183095.1). Classification (NCBI taxonomy): domain Eukaryota; kingdom Fungi; phylum Ascomycota; class Sordariomycetes; order Ophiostomatales; family Ophiostomataceae; genus Harringtonia; species Harringtonia aguacate. The sequence continues at coordinate 92,854 of JACCPH010000072.1, read as the reverse complement.
TTCCCCCCTTCACGGGCCTAGGTGGAAACGCACCGTAGCAGCGGGGATGAAAGACGTTTTTCCACCCCTTCTTTGATGCCAGCGCTAGTCGCAATGCCGTGAGATCACGGCAGTACTGGCCTCTATGCAGCGACGCGGCCATCTTATCAGATCTGGAGATAACGCCGACATCGCTGTATATAGACCGAAGCGACTCCACACTATGGAATAGATCGGGACTGGACCGAACGATGCTGCAGAAGCCGTCGCGTCATGGAAGGATTTGCCAGCCCGTGTACCCGTGTGCAACGCGTGACTCGATGCTGCCGGCAGGTCCCAAGAGGCTGGATAACCACGTCGGACGGTCGGAGACTCTGCCTATCACCGAACGAATATTCCGAGCTCGCAGCCCCCAAAACTCTTATGTCCACGGAACTTGCTCTGCCCTTCCAGGCAGCAGAGAAGCCACTGCCGCCGCCACCGCCGCCGCCGCCGCCGCCGCCTCCAACACAGAAGTAAGCTAGCACACCACTGCCGCTCACCAAGAAATTTTGCCCACTAATTAGCACATCTCCGTCGGCAAACAGAACAACTAGCAGGGGACAGGGGGGGGAAGCGGAGGAGAGAGGAAGAGGGGGTCCGACGTCAAGCGGCTCGGATATGGCTTCCTGGTCTGTCCACGAATGACGTTACCCTGCGCTCACAGCCAGAGCTATTGAAATGCCAGCTTGATTTTTTCAGTCTTGGGCTGCACCGTTCGCTGTTACGGCTTGTCGAGTCGTATCATATGCGCAAGCGATACACACTGGTGCGACTACGAGTACGACTAATACTCTCACCCCTCCCCCTCCTGGATATTCCATCTGCCCATCCAAGACTGCTAGCGGCCCTCCTTTTTCTACGTCTTAGAGGCTGCCCACCATCCACCCCCCCCCCCCCCCCCCCCATCCTCCCCTCCTTCCCTCAACAGAGTTTGCAAATTTTACTTGAACAAATGACGCGACCCCATCCACCGAGCAAGGAGTGATCGGCCGCGAGCAGCTCACCTGCACAGGCCGTCTTAGCGTGGAAAACCCGCAAAAAAACGGCACCCGCAGGAGGGCATCGAGAACCGGAGTGGAGAAAGACGAAAACGACAACCCAGTTAGGACGCAACAGGGCAGCAATACAGGTCTTGGCCCAGTTGGCCTGTTCCTGGCAAACAGATCAGAGTTTTTCCTGAAACGCTTGGCGGTGACGACCACGGCATATACACGGCAACACGCGGATGGGGCATCGAGCCTAGAGGACCGGCCGACGAGGCAAAAACGGAAGGAGGAGGATGCCGAGCACAAAATCATATGGAAGACTGGAGAGCTAGCTGCGGCGGGAAAAGGACCCAGCGTGGGGGGTGTCATCATCGGGCCACTCCGCCCCGTTCTAAGCAGAGGAGTGCGGCCTACCGAGGCTACTGCAGCCGGTCGGGGGGGTTACCATGTACCAGCACGCCCAGAAGGCATGGAATGTGGCTTGACGCTGCGTGTTGCGGTCGGGGGGAGCTGGCCGCTTCGCAAGGTGTTAAAGTTAACATAAACGGGTCTAGGCCCCGGACGCAAGAGAGCTAGCGATAGCGATGGGCACGAAACTCTGCGCGTCGTTGATACCAACATCATCACCAGCGTGATAAGCCAACAAACCACACATACACATACACATACACACATACACATTCTCTCTCTCTCTCCTTCTCTCTCTCTCTCTCTCACACACACACACACAATGCCTGCTCAACCCGCCAGCAACGGAAAGCACCACGCCACGGGCGGCGTGAAGTCGCGCCTGCTGCCCATCGATGCGGATGCCGTGCAGGACCTGCTCTGCGTCGGCTTCGGCCCGGCGAGTCTGGGCGTGGCCATTGCGCTGCACGACGCCCTCGAGGCGGGCACCGTGGCTGCACCGCCGCGGGTGTTGTTCCTGGAGAAGCAGGAATACTTTGCCTGGCATGCGGGCATGCTGCTGCCGGGTGCACACATGCAGATCTCGTTCATCAAGGACCTGGCGTCGCTGCGCGATCCGCGCTCCGCCTTTACCTTTATCAACTACCTGCACTGCAACGACCGCCTGGTCGAGTTCACCAACCTCAGCACGTTCCTGCCGGCGCGTGCCGAGTATGAGGACTACCTGCGCTGGTGCGCGGCCTTCTTCGACGACTCGGTGCTCTACAACAGCAACGTGGTCGCTGTCGAGGCGGAGAAGACAGAGGGCGACGCCGCCGGCGTCACCATCTTCCGCGTCGTGGTTCAGGACCGCAAGTCGGGCGCCCAGCAGGTCTACCGCGCGCGCAACGTGCTCATGGCCACCGGCGGCCAGGCATCCATCCCGGCGGTGCTGCCGTCGCCGCATCCGCGGGTCATCCACTCGTCGCAGTACGCGCACCTGGTGCCGACCATTCTCAGCGACCCCAACGCGGCCTACCGCGTGGCCGTCGTGGGCGCCGGCCAGAGCGCGGCCGAGATCTTCAACAACATCCAGGTGTTGTACCCCAACTCGCGCACCTCGCTGGTGATGCGCTCCGAGTTCCTGAAGCCGAGCGACGACTCGCCGTTGTGAGTGCTGTGCTTCCCGCCTCTTGATTGCTGCTGCTGACAAAACGACCCCATAGCGTCAACTCCATCTTCAATCCCAGCTTCGTCGACGAGCTGTTCACGCGGTCTACCGCCGACCGCGAGCACCTCATCACTGATGCGCGCGCCACCAACTATGGCGTCGTGCGTCTCGACCTCATCGACCGGCTCTACGAGCGCATGTACCACCAGCTGCGGACGCTGGGCCGTGATGAGACCAAGTGGCCGCACCGCATCTTGAACCGTCGCCGCGTCGCGCGCTCTGAGGCTGGTCCCAAGGACACGATCCGTCTGTTTATCGAGCCGGACACCGGCGACAGTGCCAATGGCAACGGCAACGGCAACGGCAACGGCCATTCGGCCAGCAGCCACGTCGAGGAGCTCGATGTGGACCTCGTCATTGCCGCCACCGGCTACCACCGCGACGTGCATGTGACCATGCTCAAGAACGTGTGGCCGTTGCTGCCGGAGACGGCCGCTGGCAAGCCGGCTGCCTTGGGCAGCTGGGTGGTGCAGGATGAGTCGGCCGTTGGTGCGCCGCATGTCCTAAGCGTCTCGCGCGACTACGAGGTGCAGTTCGCTCCGGGCCGCGTTGCCGAGGGCTCTGGCGTTTGGCTGCAGGGTTGCTGCGAGGGGTCGCATGGGGTACGTCTTGCAATTTCTTTTTTTTTTTTTTTTTTTTGCTCTCCACTGACAATTCAGCTGAGCGACACTCTGCTGTCAGTGCTTGCGACGCGCTCTGGCGAGATCGTCGAGTCCATCTTCGGACGCAAGCCCTCGCACTAAAATGGAAGACGGTTGATTCACAGAGACGCATTTGCAGAATGAGACTGGCTGTCTTTGTCGATTACCCATAACTTTTTTTTTTCCTTTTTTCTTTTTCTTGTCATTGCAACATTATTTATTTCTCTGCTCTTCTTTTTTTTTCGGGCTCTCGTTGTTTTCCTCCGCTCTTCGGCCCTTTGTGAAGAGCAGGAGGGAAGGAGCGCTTGCATGTGTGAAATGATTTCCCAAACAGGAAGTTTCCCGCCCCAATGCCCGCTCCCCAACAGCCTCCCGTAACTTTCCTTGCCGCTGACGCCAGGTCGCGAGACTTTTTTTTCGCGAATCGCGGCTGATGGAGGGGCGGACCTCGCCTGACCCCCAACCGTCCCAGACTCCCAAGCACACCGGCGCCCACGACATTCCGCGCCGTCTGGCATCAGCAGAATTGCAAGCAACCTCATTCGACCGACCGTGATATTGGCACACCAACACCGGGGCGTGGCTTGCACATGGGCGCCAACGGGAAAAGTGATGGGCCAGTGAGGGAGAGCTCGGCGTAATCACATGGAAGTTCATTCGCTGGTGAGATAGCATGTGGAACAGAAGGAATGAGCAGGTGAGGCAAAATGAGGCGGGAAAGAGGAAGATCGTACTGGTAAGGGGGGCAGGGGGAGGGGAGAAGGGGGGGGGGAAGGCCATGGCCGGCACGCATAGCCGAAACAAGACACGAAAAAGAAAAGAAAGGGAGCAGAGAATTGCAGAGTCGAAGCCATAATTGCCCGCACCCGCGTGGGGAATGCGTGGCGCCTTGCACCTAGAACCAGCACTAACAACGACCGGCGGCTGGAGGGAGCCCTAGGACAGACGCCTGCTGTGCGCCTGACTGCCCTGCGCTGGCCCATTTCAGCGAGCTAGCCCCCCCTCCTTGGCCTGCCCTCGCTATTCGTACAGGTCGTGCGTCATAGCTGAGCACGTCCTGGGCGCCACGAGCACGCAAGGGGCCGCATACGGAGCGGCGGCGCGCCTGCCTGGTCGGTCCCTGGGCTGTTGGATATTAGCAGAGACGCGTATGTCAAGTAGAATAAAGGCAGAATAAAAGCCGTTTCCACCGTGCTCCGCAGCCAGCAATTGTCCTTGCCAACGGCATTCCGGAGCACGCGCATTTTGCCATCAGCGACGACGTAACGGCGGTGCGACTTCGCAAGTTAGTATTACGAGTAATAGGACTTGGCTACCCGCATCTTACTTTGCTGCCCGTGCTTTGCCATGTACTCGTATCCGTACAATACAGCGCTCGCGTTCGCTCCACTTACACCCACGCTCTTGGCGATGTAACTCCGTTTGGATACTTGCCCGGTGGGCAATGTGCCGGGGCCGACAAGGTCCAGGGAAGGCCAGCACGAGCCCATCCATTCCCAATCACTTCGCTCACTCCCCTTGTATTATCGCGTCCACACACCCCGTCGCAGCGCTACCACAGCGCTGCTGGGGACCAAGATGCGACGGTTATGTTTCCATGCTATTATGTATGTACTTCTTTTTTTGCATCTTACGTACAAGCACCCGGCAGCAGCATGAATCCCGCACATGGCACTCATTTTCCCATCGCTTCTTTCGCTCTTTTCGTCAACTCTCCCGGCCGTCTCTCTGCCCGGTCTGCCCGGTCTTCCAGGCCTTCCAGGTCTTGGCTCCCTCCCCCCCCTCCTTGTTTACCAGACCCTGTCTTCCGGCAGACTTCTTACGAGTCCCTTCTTACGCCAACACCCCTCCTCATAGTCTGCTCCGTAGTGCGGGATGCTGGTGGCAAACCTGGTTGTGAGCTCTTTTCGACCCCACGCTGGGGTGATCGCTATTTCTCATAGTGGATTTGGCTTGACGCTCCGTTCTTCGCAAGCAGGGACGTTGCAAAATGCCCAGCGGGCAGAGAGGCAGGGCCAAGCAGCGAAAAAAAAAGACAGAAAAAAAAAGACAGCAAAACAAGGAGACGCCAAATGCCTCAGAAATGCCGTAACAATCTCGTTTCAAGGTTTTGCCCCGGCCTGCCCGTACGAGTACCGAACAGCCTGCATGACAAACGGTTCCTCCCCCCCCCTCCCTCCTGCATCGCTCCTGCACCGCTCCTGCACGCTGCCCGCACGCACCTGCCCGCCGCCGCTCTCGTACCTGCCTGGGCTGGGCAAATCCACTCGTCGGTGCCTTCCTGATTCGGCGCATTCTGACTTCTGATCAGCGTCCCCAGTTTCGGCAAGAGCCTCGGAGTTACAGCACCGGCCAAAAAAATAATACACATCACATAATAGCAGTAGCCAGAATCACAGTAACCAAGAAATTGCCAGGACAGCTTCACCAGAGCTGCCGAGCTTCTCCAGCTCCCCAAGCTTGACTACCCAGACACCACGAACCACCCCGGTCCTGCTTCACCGCGTACATCCCCACGCCGCGCCGCGGCCTACCTTCCTGTCCTGACCTTTTGCCCAGAGCTTGCGCACAGCCCGCCAATCACACCCTGCAGGCATACTACCTGTGTCCCATTTCCTCGAGATATAGAGAGACCAGACGCCGGCGAGCCACGTCTGTCATGGAGCTGTAGTGCTGAACTGCCACTCTCTGTCGAACAAGCTGCACCCTTCTTATCTTTCTATCTCTCTATCTCTCTATCCCCCTCTCCCCCCTCACTCAGCTCACTGTCTTCCCCGTCCTCTCTCTCTTACCTCACCTCAGCACAGACATCATGACCGATTTCCGGTTGTCCATCCTCAACGCTGAGCCCCAAAAGCTGCCGGGGCCGACCCTGCTGCACCAGCTTGTCTTTGGCGCCGACTCCCTTGATGGCGATGCGCCGCAGCACGCATCTGAGGCCTCTGGCCGCCTGGCATACGACTACCGGGCGCCAGACGGCCGCCACACCACCCTCTCCTACGTCCAGCTTCACCAGGCCGCCCGTGACCTCGCCGCCGAGATCGGTCGCCGGCTGCCAAAGAGCTCCGGAACTCTATCTCCGGCGACACCGGCCGGCCAACAACACCCCTCAGAACCCCAGTCCGCCGCCCGACATGGAATCCCGTCCACAAAGCAGCTGGTCATCCCCGTATTGATCCCACAAGCACCAGAGCTGTATGTGTCCCTCCTGGCCATTCTCAAGGCCGGCGGGGCTTTCTGTGCCATCCAGCTCGACGCGCCGCCAGACCGCATCCGCTTCATCTTGGGCGATGTGGCGGCCGATGTGCTCCTGACGACGCGAGAGGTGGCAGCCAAGCTGCCCGCCGACCTCGGCCTCGAGATTCTGCTGGTGGACGAGCTGCACCTGTTTGACCACAGCCGCCGCTCAGAAGCACCACTCTCGCAGCCACACTTTGTCCCAGCACGACAGCCGTCGACAGAGGACTATGCCTACGTCATGTACACGTCTGGGTCGACGGGCACCCCCAAGGGCGTTGGCGTCCCACACGTCGCCGCGACCCAGAGCTTGCTCGCTCACAACCGCCATGTGCCCCAGTTTGAGCGCTTCCTGAACTTTGCTGCCCCGACATTTGACGTCTCCGTCTTTGAGATCTTCTTTCCCTGGTTCCGTGGTGCCACCCTCGTCAGCTGCAGCCGTGCCGAGCTGCTGAACGACCTGCCTGCGGTGATCAACACCCTCAACGTAGACGCCTGCGAGCTCACGCCCACAGTCGCCGGCAGCCTGCTGCGCAGCCGTGAGAACGCGCCGGGCTTGCGCCTGCTGCTGACCATTGGCGAGATGCTGACAGAGCCGGTCGTGCAAGAGTTTGGGTCTGCACCCGGCCGTCCCAGCATCCTCTGGGGCATGTACGGCCCGACGGAAGCTGCCATTCACTGGTTCGTTCCTCTGTTTTTTTTCCCCCTTTTTATCTAAATCTTGGCGTCTCGTGTTCCTGTAGCTGACAAGGACAGCACCCTGCTTCCCGCCATGGGTGGCGCGGCATCCCCGAGAAGCATTGGCTTCCCGCTGGATACGGTGTCGGCATACATTCTGGAAATTCCCCCAGAAGGTCAGAGCCCACCCCCAGGGGACCCAAGGGTCATGCCCCTGGGCGAAATGGGCGAGCTGGCCGTGGGCGGCTACCAGCTGGCCTGCGGCTACATCAACCGGCCCGAACAGACGGCGGCGGCTTTCATCGATACCGAGAAGTACGGCCGCCTCTACCGAACCGGAGACAAGGCTATCATGAATGATCAAGGCCTGATGGAGTGCTACGGCCGTCTGGGGGGCGGACAGGTAAAGCTCCGCGGCCAGCGTATCGAGCTGGGCGAGGTGGAGCAGGCTGTACTTCGCACCAGCGGCTGTCTCGGCACGGTGGCCGCCGTGGTCAACGGCATCCTCGTCGCCTTTTGCGACATTGGGCCCACCGCAGCCGACTTGGACAGCCTGGAAGAGAAGATTCTCGAGTCGTGCCAGTCCTGGCTCCCCCGGTTCATGATTCCCGGCAACTTTATACTCATGAAGGAGTTCCCCCGGCTCGCCTCTGGAAAAGTGGACCGGAAGCGCCTGACCAGCGAATACACAGCTGCCCAGCAGTCGCTCACAGCACCCATCAAGGCGACGTACAAAAACAGCCTCGACCGCTTGTTGCACGAAATCACACGTGATGTACTTGGCTGCGATGTAGAGAGCTCCTCGATCCTGGCGGCTGCAGGGCTGGATTCGCTGCAGTCCATCCGGTTTGCTGCGGCGCTGCGCTCAGCTGGGTTCCACAGCATCAGCGCCGTCGACGTTCTGCAGGCCAAGACGCTATCTGATTTGCACGGCCACGTGCAGCAGCTGCAGCAGGCGTCCCAATCAAATGGAGACGAGCACTCTCATTTGCTGGATGCGGCGGCGGTCTTGTCGGCCATTCCTGGGCTCCCAAACCGCATTGGGGAAGACGCTGTTGAGCTGGTCTCAGAGTGTACGCCAGTCCAGGCTGCCATGCTTGCGGAGACGCTCGTGGATCCCAAGGCATATTGCAACTGGATTGAGCTCGAATTTGCCAAGCAGCACGGTGCAGACAGTGTGATTTCTTGTTTCAACCGCATCATCGAAAAGAACGATGCGCTGCGCACCGGGTTTGTGCAGCACAAGGGCAGATTTGTCCAGCTGGTCAGGCAGCATGTGCATCCCCGCCAAATTCAGCAGGTCGACTCATTCACTCGAGACTTCCGCTTGGAGACGGACGAGTCGTTCCTCTACCCGCTTCAGATTGAGGTGCTCCCGCCGTCATCATCCGGCGATGATCAGCGGCACACCCGCGCAGTTCTTCGCATCCATCACTCTGTCTACGATGGATGGTCCATGGACCTCATCCGAGCGGATCTTGAGGCGATACTCAAAGAGAACGAGCCAAACGCGGTGCGGCCATCGTTTACACAAGTCGTCCAGCACTACCGCTCCATATCTCCAGTGGTCACAGACGCTGCCCGGCAGTTCTGGGCTCAGGCGTTGAACGGCTTCCAGCCAAGTCCGCTCCCTGAACTGAACTGGCAGCAGCTCTCGACAGGCCAGGTTCTCACAAAGACCACCTTGCTCGCCGACACGACCGCGGCCAGTCTCGAGGCCATTTCTCGGAAGCTAGAATGTGGGACGCAGATCTTCTTCCAGGCGGCTGCGGCCTGGCTCTGGAGTTCTCTCCTTGGCTCGCAGGATGTCGTGATCGGGACAGTGGCATCGGGACGCACACTTCCTGTGGATGGGATCGAGTCTGTCGTCGGCCCTTGTCTCCAGACCGTGCCTCTCCGTGCGGACCTGTCTCAAATGCGAACAATCCACGACCTGCTGAGCAGCCTCCACTCTGCCAACCGGGCTCTCCTTCCTCACGCATTTCTGCCGCTCGGGGAAATCAAAAAGGCGACAGGCTTGCGGCCTGGCCAGCCGCTGTATGACTTCTTGTTCGTGTACCAGGAGTCTCTGTACAGCCAGCGGAGCCTGAACGACGCCGTTGTTGAGGTCGCCCACAAGGACTACCTGGAAACCAAGCTGCTGTGGGAGGTTGAGCCCGAGCAGGGCGGTTTTCGCGTTCGCGCAACATTCCACTGCGACGTTTTTCCAGAGGAGCAGGTGGATTTCATGCTGGGGCAGTTTGGCTCCATCATTCGATGCATCGCCGACAATGTGGACAGCGAACTCGCAGCGATCCGCTCCTGCTTCGCACCCGAGCTCCTGTCCTGCCACAACCTGAACCACAGTACTTTTGAAGGCTGCGGGGACCTTGCCCAGCTTGTCCAGAAGACAGCCCATCGTGTGCCGGATCAGCCAGCCCTGTGCGTTTCGACGTCCTTTGCCAACAACTGTCTTGTGGGTGAGACCCTTACCTACCAAGAGCTGAATCAGATGGCGAACCGCATTGCCCGGCTTTTGCAGTCTTCGGGGGCTGCTCCGGGAGACGCCGTGGCTATCGTTTTCGACAAGTCGGTTTTCCTCTATGCCGGCCTCTTGGGCATTCTCAAGGCTGGCTGCGTCTATCTGCCGATCTTGCCCTCGGTTCCTCTTGCCCGGGCCACCATGATCGTGGAACAAGCCGGCGTCCAGATTTGCCTGACTGACACGCTAACGGCCAACCACCTTACCCGCAACCTTCCTGCACGGACAATTGATCTGCAGACGGCCGATCTCCTCCGCTTTGACGGCACTGACCTCAACATCACGCCGGATCCGTCCAGAGCAGCGTATATCATCTACACATCGGGAAGCACAGGCGTACCCAAGGGTGTCAGCGTTGCACAGCGCAGCATTTGCAGCAACTTGGATATCTTGACGCGCTATTATCCGCAGCGAGATGGCGGGCGGTTTCTGCAGTCGTGCTCGCAGGTCTTTGACGTCTCCTTGTTTGAAATCTTCTTCACCTGGATACGCGGCATGTGCCTTTGTGCTGCTGTCAACGATGTTCTCTTTGACGACATTGAGAAGGCTATTCGGCTCTTCGGGGTCACGCACCTCAGTATGACACCTACTGTGGCGGCGCTGATCGATCCCAAGAACACTCCATCTGTTGAATTTATTGTCGCGGCCGGCGAGACCCTCACAGAGCATGTCTCTCGCGCATGGAACAGAATCATGTATCAAGGTAAAAAGCGCCACCATTTCTCCTTTCCCCCCCTCCCTAGGGAAATACATGAACAGCAAGCTAATCTGCCTAGGTTACGGTCCTTCGGAGTTGACCAACATCTGCACGGTCAAGAAAATGGGTCCCCATGATGCTATGCGGCACATTGGTAGTCCACTTGAAAACTTGTGCTCAGTCGTTCTCCAGTTTGAAAACTTGGAGCCTGTCCCTCGAGGAGCTGTCGGCGAACTGTGCTTCGGCGGCGACCAGGTCGCCATGGGGTATGTGCAGCTGCCTGAGATGACAGCCAAGAAATTCATCGAGCATCCAACATTCGGCCGGCTCTACCGCACTGGCGACCTGGGGCGCATGCTATACGACGGGTCGCTCATGATGAATGGTCGGTTGGATGACCAGGTCAAATTGCGCGGCCAGAGGATCGAGCTGGACGAAATCAGTGCCGTTCTTCACGAGTCTGGCTGGTTGAGCGAGTCCTTGACACTGCTCCTTCGCCATGAAGACACAAATTCCGAATTGCTGGCGTCGTTTTATGTTCCGTCTGAGCCGACGTTGTCTTCAACCGCGACAACATCATCTCTCCTTCTCGATCCGAGCCACGAATCTGTGTCGTCCTTGACCGGGAAGCTCTTCCATGCCCTGCAGTCGCGGCTGCCTTCATATATGGTTCCCACGCACTTGATCCCGATATCCTCCATGCCAGTGACACCAGCTGGAAAGGCAAACAGGGCCACACTGAAGGATCTGTTCCGAGGACTTTCGCCGGAAGTTTTGTCCGCGACGAGCAATTCTTCCATCCAGGGTGAAGGCGACAGCGAGGACGACGCTCAGTGGTCGGAACAGGAAAAGCAGATCGCTGGCCTCATTTCTGAAGCCCTTGGGGCTGACGTGCACACCATTGGCCGATGGACGCCGCTTCCCAGCCTTGGGCTAGACTCGCTATCTGCTATTCGCGTGTCAAGGCTGCTCCACCAGTCTTTTGGTCAGCGTCTGCCCATCTCAGCCATTCTCAAGAACTCGTCTGTGGCGCGTCTAACCCAGATTCTGGAGGAAGGGAGATTGAGCAAAGATGTCACTGTGCTGTATTCCCTGAACTCCTTTTCCGCAAGTTTTGTATCTGAGCTGCAAAAGGAGTTGGACGTGCGCGGACTGTCTTTTGGAAAGGTGATGCCTTGCACACCTTTGCAAGAAGGTATGTTGGTGACTCCAACAAGGGGCAAATCCTACCTCAACCGCATGCTCTTCCGGTTGCACACTGCGCCCGGCAAATTGCAGTCGACATGGCTGCACATGTGCGAACGGCATGACATTCTCCGCACCTGCTTTGTCACGACCGACAACTCAGAGCATCCCATTGCTCAAGTTGTCCTTGAAAACTGGAGCCCGCCATGGCTGGAGTTTGGCGGCGAAGAAGCCAACGGCCAGAGTGGTGTCCGCCCCACAGACAGCCTCGTGGAAGCACATGTGCAGTCACTTGCCAACCCGGTGGACTCTTATCAGCCACCCGTCTCATTTGCTGTAATCTCTCAGGAAGGTGAACTCTTCTTGTCATTCATCTGCCACCATGCTGTTTACGATGGCGAGGCAATGGGCTGCCTTCTGTTCGAGGTCGAGCAGACCATCTGTGGAAACGAGCTTGCGTCAAAGCCGATTCCTTTTAGCTCGTTCTTGGAACGAGCTCTTGCTCTTCCGCAGCAGACCGAGACGTTTTGGAAGGGCCATCTCGCCGGTTTCGCGCCGACCCTGCTACAGCCCAGCACTTCAAGTCCTGCAGGAAAAAGCAGTATCTATACGAAATCGCTCGATATGCCGCTATCTGCAATTCAAGACGGCTCCAAGCAGCTGGGAGTTTCTTTACTCACTACCTTCCAGAGCGTCTGGGCGACTGTTCTGAGCATTCTGACAGGAGTTGATGACGTTTGTTTCGGAAATGTCTACAATGGCCGGTCTCTGGCTCTTGAGGGCTTAGATGAGCTTGTTGCTCCTTGCTTCAATACGCTTCCTGTCCGTGTGCAGCTCTCGAGCCTCCGGAACAACAAGGACTTGCTGGGCTATTTCCAAGCTCTGAACCCTGATATGATGCAATACCAATTTACGCCTCTGCGACACATTCAACGACAGCACCTCGGCGGCGGTCATCTCTTTGACAGTCTGCTCCTACTCCAACAGCCTCCTCAGGCATTGGATGAGACCATCTGGACGCTTGAACGGGATGATGGAGAGATGGATGTGAGTGGATATTGAATTTTGGGACGATAAGCGCCTGCTAACATAACACCAGTTCCCCCTTGTATGCGAAATTGTTCCCGACCATGGACGTGACACCATGGAAGTTCGATTGCACCACAACCGGTAGGCATTGCCCCTGCTGCTATTTTGCTCGTTTTCTCTTCTTCTCTTTTGCTCTTTTGATGTGTCCAGTAAATGAGAAACTAACGTAAAATGTATCAAGGTCGTATCTTTCTGATGACGGAGCATCATTGGTATCGCGCCTGTTTGGAGATCTTGTCGACACGCTTCTTCGCTTCTCTTCATCTCATATTCCCGGTCGGGGTGATCTTCCCTCGACTACGCAGAAGAAGCTGGACCAACTGGACCTTAAGATTGATCACCTAGTGACCGACACCAAAGAGGAGTCTTCTGCACCTGCAATCCCGGACGAGATGTGGAGTACGACCGAATCGGCCGTCAGATCGGTTCTCTCCCATTTGTCTGGTGTTCCTATAGATGGCATTCGACGGGATACGACCATCTACCGCCTTGGACTCGACAGCGTCCGAGCCGTCCAAGTGGCCTCAATGTTGCGCAAGCAGGGCTTATCTGTCTCTGCAGTGGATGTGATGGAATATCCTAGCTGCATGTGGCTCGCCAGTTTCCTGACCAGGGCCCGTTCGGTACTCACTTCACTTGATTCCATTTCATCGACGGCACTGTCGTTGCAGCTACCGTCGTCTGCGTCTCTTTCGTCTGCGCCTTCCACACCCGCCTCGTCACCTGCGTACGACTTCACAAACATCAAGACGCTTGCTCAGTCATCTATTGAAAAATCTGGACTCTTGCCTAGTGATATTGAAACAGTGCTGCCTTGCACTCCTCTTCAGACTGGCCTGCTAGCCGACTTTATTCGAACCAAGGGCCAGCTCTACTTCAACTTTGTCACTTTCCATGGCGATACCGAGACATCTTCTGTCCTTAATGCCAACACCTGGGCACAAGCGTGGAAGCAGGTGGCCGCGACTACTCCGATGCTGCGAACCGGATTCGTAAGCATTGATAATGACGAGGACCCGGAACTTATTTCACCCTTTGCAATGGTCCAACTCAAAGCAGGAGCAACGGCGCTGTCTCACAACAATGTTCCAGTCGTGCAAAAGAAGCAGTGGCAGATGTTCAACCTGACAAAGTGGCAGTATGATGTCACGCAGCGTTCTGTTGCCCAACTGCAGCTGCCTCCTTGGCACGTCATAATCGTCGAAGACAGTGAAGGACTGGGTGTGTCGTGCCATCTGGCCATTCACCACGCCTTGTATGACGCCACCAGCCTGAAGGACATTCTCGATCGCGTTTCTCAATGCACTGCGGGCAAGCAGACGCTGCCTGCTACCGAAAACGCACAGTCGACAGAAGCTGTTGTCTCAGACATTTTCCAGCAGGTGGCTGTGTCCACCTCGTCATCTTCTGATCTGGCCGCATCCTGGAAAGCTCAGGGGGCACGGGCGGTTGTCAACACTTTCCCTGTTCTGACACCGTTGAAAGTTCTGTCGGCATCGGTTAAGGTGGCTTCCCAGTGTGGCTCTAGGCCGTTCCAGGATGTGACAGACGCTGCAAAACAGTCTGGATTCACAGTCCACGCCGTTCTGCAGGCTGCTTGGACGAGAATTCTCGCATCATATCTAGGCGACCCTTCCGTCGTGTTTGGTGCTGTCCTTTCAGGGCGGAACACAGAAGCAACAGCCAGTGCTGTCTTCCCTTGCATCAGCACGCTGCCTGTAATTGCCGAGAACCACTCGTCCAACCGCAAACTTGTCGAGCAGATGATGTCCTTGAACATTCTTCTACAGAAGTCGCAACACCTTCCGCTGACCCAGATTCAGAAATGGCTTGGACAGGCAGATCTGCACATGTTCGATACACTGCTCGTCTACCAAAACACCGAGAGAGGATCACAGGAAGCAGATCATCACCCCTGGTCAATCGTTGATGAGAAGGCTGTCGTGGACTACCCCATCTCCTTGGAGATCATCCCCACCGCGACAGGAACGCTAGAGTACCAGATCACCTTTGACGACAGCGTCATTCCAGAGGAACAGGCACTGCTGCTCCTTCGTCAGTTTGATGCTACGGTCTGTCATCTCGTCTTCCAGCCTGACGGAGATGAAAACGACCTCATTCTATCGGATGCCAGCCTCTTCAGTGCGCTTCCGGCAAAGGAGCCAGAATTGAAATCGGACGTCAGACTGATGCACGAATTTGTCGAGGCTCAAGCACAGAAGGTTCCACAAAAGACTGCTCTGCAATTCGTCACCTCCTTTGACGGGAGCGGACAACCAGTTAGCCAAGAGTGGACATATGCCGCTCTCAACAGCCACGGCAACAAGGTGGCTGACCTGGTGTGCCGATATGCAGAACCTGGGTCTATTGTCGCCGTGTGCTTCGATAAGTGTCCCGAGGCATTCTTTGCTATCCTGGGCATTCTTAAGGCCGGCTGCTCGTTTGTGGCCCTCGACCCGGGTGCACCACCGACTCGAAAGGAGTTCATTCTGCAGGATTCCGGAGCTGCACTTCTTCTGACCGATTCTTCTCGTGCCAGAGAACCTTCGTCAGCCACAGGACTGTTCGATGCCAAGCTCGGTGTGCCGATCTTGGCCATCGAAGAGTCTGCCCTGGTGGCGCAAGAAGCCACTAGTGTAGTCTCTGCTAGATCTGACCGTCGTGCTACTCTTCCGAGCGACATTTGCTACTGCCTATATACGTCCGGCACGACAGGGACACCAAAGGGCTGTGCTATCACGCACGAGAACGCAGTTCAGGCCTTGCTGGCATTCCAGGAGCTGTTCCGTGGACACTGGGACAAGGACTCGCGTTGGCTCCAATTCGCCTCGTTCCACTTTGACGTGTCGGTTCTCGAACAGTACTGGACGTGGTCTGTCGGAATCGTACTCGTCGGTGCACCGCGTGATCTTATCCTGGAAGATCTGGCCGGCACTATTTCTCGTCTGAACATTACCCACATCGACTTGACGCCGAGCTTGGGCCGACTGCTCGATCCCAAAGATGTGCCCAGCTTGTGCCGAGGCGTATTCATCACTGGTGGTGAACCCTTGAAGCAGGAGATGCTCGATCCCTGGGGTCCAACCGGTGCCGTTCATAACTTTTACGGTCCAACAGAGGCAACCATCGGTGTGACGTCCTTCCCACAAGTGCCGCGCAACGGACGGGCGTCCAACATTGGCAAGCAATTCCCTAACGTTGGATCTTTTGTGTTCCGTCCTGGAACGCAGACGCCGGTGCTGCGAGGTGCCGTGGGCGAGCTATGTGTCTCCGGCAAGCTTGTGGGCAAATGCTATCTCAACCGTGACGACCTGACGAACGAACGCTTCCCAACTCTGAGTAACAAGGCCTATCCCGGGTATGGAGAACGCATCTATCGCACCGGCGATTTGGTGCGGGTGTTGTACGATGGCTGCTTCGACTTCCTGGGCCGAGCTGACGATCAGGTCAAACTGCGCGGCCAGCGGTTGGAAATTGGCGAGATCAACCATGCCATCCTCTTGGGTGTCAAGCCAGTGGATGACGCAGCCACTCTGGTAATCCGTGACGAGGTTAACAAGAAGGACTTCTTGGTGTCGTTTGTGGTGACTTCGGACACAGCCACCAACCCCGATAGCCCGTCTACCCTGCAGGCTGTCTTGGACGATGCGGCTGTGGTCCTCTCTCAGAAAGTTCAGGCAGCCTGCCGTGAGCGACTCCCCGGATACATGGTCCCAACATATGTCGTTCAGTTGACGTTCATGCCCCTGTCAGCAAACAACAAGGCTGAGGCAAAGGAACTGCGACGCCTCTTCCAGTCTTTGTCCTCAGAGGAGCGCATGAAGACGACGGGTGCTACCAATTCCGGGGCACGGAACACTGGTGTTTTCGAAAGCTCGACTGGGAAGAGAGTGAAGGATGTACTCAATCAATTGGGTCTCATCAGCAAAGAAGACGGCTTGACAGCAGTGACCAGCATTTTTGACCTGGGCGTCGACTCGATCTCCGTCCTGCGGCTGGCACGAGCCCTCAAACGAGCAGGCCTGTTGGCAACTCCGTCTTTGGTTCTCGCACATCCTGTCATCGGCGACCTAATTGGTGCCCTTGAATCACAAAAAGCCAATGCAAACTTGGGGTCGACTTTAGAATCCAGACTAGCCGTCGAAGCTTGCCAGCACCACAACCGCAGTCAGGTGTGCGAAGCACTGGGCGTGACTCCTGGCCAGATCGAGTACATTGCCCCTTGCTCGGCTCTACAGCAGGGAATGATATCACGGTCCCGCTCCGGACAAGATCACCGGGATACATATTTCAACACCTTCCTTTTCCAATTGAGCGAAGGTGCGTCTGTGAGCCAGCTCAAAGCAGCCTGGGAACAGGTGGTTGACCAGCACGCCATTTTGAGGACTCGATTTGTTGCCACGCGCGACGGCTTTGTCCAGGTGGCTGTGAAAGCGACCGCGCTACCCTGGAAACAAATCGAACTGGCTGACAACGAGAGCGTGGATGCCATTCTGGAACAACATCGCCAATCATGGGTTGAAGCCAACCAAGGGGACACCATCAGCAGCCCTCTACAACTTGGCTCGGTCTCATGGAGAGGAAACACTACCGTTGTGGCGCACATTTTCCACGGCCTTTACGATGCCGTCAGCCTGGATCTTGTCCTCGCTCAAGTCGCCCATGCCTATCACAACGATGGCAGTGTCATCGAAGAGGAGGTTCCAACTTTCCTGGAAGCTTTGATCCATGGTCCACTGCGAAACTATGGATTCAGCCGCCAATTCTGGGAATCACATCTCGTGGGGCAAGCTTTCAAGCCGCTGCCACAGCTGTCACCCAACACCCCGAGTGATAAAACTGTCAGTACCAGGCGGATCGTGCCATTTGAGGCCATTGACAGCCTCAGATCTGCACTAGGAGTTACACACTCCGCGGTAATTCAAGCGCTGTGGATGTCAGTTCTTCAGAAGATCTATGGTGGCGGCGCGACTCTCGGACTTGTGCTCTCAGGGCGGACGATGGAGGATCTTGATAATGCTGAAGGCGTTGTTGGTCCGCTGTTCAACACCTTGCCGTTGCACAGGTCACAGAAAGAAGGCGAGACATGGGCCTCTCTGAGCCAAGCTTGCCATGCCTTCAACACGACCACGCTTCCGTTCCAGCAAGTCCCGCTTCGCGACATTCAAAAATGGTGCTCCGCGGGCCAGTCCCTATTTGATGTTCTGCTTTCATTCCAATTTGCGGATACGACATCGGACAAGCAAAATATATGGCTGCAAACGGAGCCAGAACCACACGCTGACTATCCCCTTGCACTTGAAGTTGACCTCCAAGGACACTCCCTGCAATGCCTGCTTGTGGCCAAGGGCGAATATGCCGACGAAGCAGCTCTCAACGTGATCTTTGACGACCTTGAGAATGCAGTGGATGCCATGTCCAAGGATCCTCAGGGCTACATCTTCGCTTTGAAGGACGGACATCCTCAGGCTGCGCCGGTGGTAGAGAGCCATGCAAACATCCCTATTATGGACACGCCTTCCATTCGTTCATCATTCAACTGGGATGGAAAAGCTGCTCAAATACGACATGAGATGGCTCTTCTCGGCAGTGTGTCGACAGAAGCAGTCCACGAGGACACCACCCTTCTCGAGCTCGGGCTGGACAGCGTGGACACGATCAAATTGTCGGCCCGTCTTCGAGCATCTGGCATCCGGCTTACAAACAGCCAGCTCATTCGTGGCCAGAGCATCTCGGAATTCCTCAAAATGCTCGAACCTGAAGACGCAAACAGCGGTTCCAGTGGTGTCGACAGATCAAATTCTTTGGTCGAATACGCATCTGCCTCGCTGAAGGAATGCCTGGTCCAGAGCGGCCGCGACCTCTCTTCGGTCGAGATTGTTCTTCCCCCAACGCCGCTGCAGGAGGCGATAGTTGCCGATATGATCCAGTCTGACTTCACGCGCTATTTCAACCACGATATCTTGGAGTTGGCTGCAGGCGTGGACGTGGACCGCATGAAAGAAGCCTGGCTCACTGTTGTCGAGAAATACCCGATTCTCCGCACGGTATTCTATCCTATTGAGAGTGCCGATGTGGCCAACACCTATTGCCAGGTGGTCAAGAGCAATTCCGACAGTCCTCTTGTTCTTTCCAAGGTCAATATTGAGACCAAAGATGGTTTAAGCGACCTCGTGGAACAGGCTAAGGAAAGGGCTATTAGAGGCCAAGGCGAGTCTGGTCTCCTCCAGCTCGCGTTTGCTTATGTTGCTGCCGATAGCCGCTGGTATTTGGTTCTGTCCATTTCCCACGCTCTCTATGACGGTTGGTCGCTCGGTCTTCTTCATCACCGTGTTGCATCCGCATATCAAGATGGTGCCTTTACCATGCCAGACAATAACAAGCTATCGTACACGGACGAGCTTGACCGCATACTGCAAGCATCTGGACCACAGGCAGAGGCCTTCTGGCGCAGCTTCCTCTCCGACGCCCAGCCTACGCTTGTGAAGCAAGAGATGGAGAATACGCAGCAAACCACAAACGATAAATCTGTCAAGCGGATCGAAACGGCATCCTCAGTTCCAGCTGCCGATTTATTCAAGTTCTGCAGAGAGCAGGCGACCAGCGCACAGGTTGTCGGCCAGGCTTGCTGGGCTGCCGTCCTATCAAGTTTGACACGGTCTCTAGACGTCGTCTTTGGTGTTGTTCTTTCTGGGCGTGACTCGGAGGGAGCTGAAGAGCTCATGTTCCCAACAATGAACACGGTTCCCGTTCGTGCTGTACTTCACGGGACCGTATCTGAGTTGCTGCAATATATGCAGTCAAACATGAGCAGCATTAGCGAACACCAGCAATACTCTTTGCGCAATGCGCAGAAGGCCGTGGCTGCTCAGAGAGATACAGGACGCGACAGCGGTATTTTCAACACCCTGTTCATCTTCCAGAAGCGTTTGGATGATGAACAGGGAGCCAACGCTGGAGACAGCAACGAACCGTTGACACGTTCCATTGAGGGCATCTCTGATGTTGAGTATCCCATCTGTGTTGAAATGGAAATCGCGCACGAGGCCGACACCGACACGATCGTCTGGAGCACTGCCTGTGACAGCTTGTATGTCTCTGGTGACAGCGTGGCCCGTCTCTTGCACGAGCTTGATAGCGCACTCAGATTCATGGTGCAGTCTTCCACGTCTTCTGTGATGAACGACCACGTCTTGCAATTTGAAGACGGAGGCATCTCTGTCTGTGGCTTGCCTTCTTTCACGCCGAGTCTGGAAAAACATAAGGACTCGCTTGGCGATAAGAACATACCCACGACTTTGGTTGATTCGACGTGGTCTCAGACAGAAGAAGCCATCCGTTCTGTGCTCTCCATCGTTGCAGGCCTTCCTGAGGACGCCATCAACAAGACAGGCCAGACGATTTACCATCTCGGACTGGACTCCATCAGTGCAATCAAGGTCAGCACAATCCTGCGCAAGACAAAGGGAATATCGCTTGGCGTGCGTGACTTGCTCGCAGCCAGTTCGATTGAAGATATGGCTTCCCGAGCATCTGCCAAGCCAGAGGCCACTTCTACCGCTATCATAGAGACGGATTCTCTACCGGCGGTGCTCGCTTCCATCCACGCAGACGAAGTGGTTCGGCAGGCCAGCATTCAGAGCGCAGAAATCGAACACGTCTTGCCAGCGACAGCGATGCAGGTCCACCTGGTCAGTGCGTGGCAAAACTCCGACGGAGAAGTGTTCTTCCCTGAGTTCCATTATCGCCTTCGGAATGTGTCTGCAGACCGTCAAACCATCTTCAGTGCATGGCGCAGCCTGGTAGTTGAGTTCCCGATCATCAGGACAGTGCTGCTGGCGACAAAGTCAAAGAAGGTGCCGTTGCTTCAAGCCGTCCTGCGGCCCTCTTCCGCAGTCCAGCAAGGAAGCGAAGCCAGCACATGGCCGGCTCTAGAAAGCCACAAGGCTTTGGCTTTCCTCTCAGTGGAGCAGGAGAACAGCGATGTTTTGCTCAGTCTCAAAATTCACCACGCGCTGTACGATGCTGTCAGTCTGCCGGTGATACTGGAGCGGCTTCGGCAGCTGTGCTCTGGAGAACCTGCGGTCTCGGAGCCAGCAAGCTCTCGTGCATGGGTGCAAAGCTTAATGCTGCAAGAAACAGACTCCACAAAGCAACAGCAGAGAGAGTTCTGGACAGAATACTTCCGCGGAGTGGATACGCCAAGCTCCCCGTTGTCAACCCGGGCTGGTCGCACGTCTTTGTTCCAGCCGGCAGCGGTATCTAATGTTGTTGCTCTTCAGACGACTGCATCGAAACATGGTGTCAGCTTGCAGAGTGTTCTGTTTGCAGCCTATGCCAAGGTCTTGTGCCAGGAAAGAGGAACTGAAGACGCCGTGTTTGGCATCTATCTCGCCAACCGCGGAGACGGAGGTCAGGACGATGAGGTGAGCCGCAGCCTGGACCGCTATCCAACGCTATCCCTGGTCCCGCTTCTCGTTTCGAAGCCGGCGCAGCGCAGCTTGATCGATGTAGCGTCACAAGTCCAGAAAGACATACATGCCATCTCGTCGTCGACGCTGGCAACAGTTGGCCTGTGGGACATTCGGGAGTGGACTGGTGTCGTGGTCGATTCATTTGTCAACTTCTTCTTGCCAGATGACGAGCAGACTGCGAATGATGTCTCCGGAAGCGTGCTGGAGGAGGTTCACGATGCCGACAAGGCACCTAAGAGTAGACTGGACTGCTCTCCTGCATCCTACGCCGATCTGCAGGGAAATCTGGTCAAGGATGTATATCCGGTACGTTCCTGTCATGCCTATTTCTATCCTGGCCGTGCAACACAAACTAACTGTGAACAGAACGCCGTCGACATTGAGGTCGCTGTTCGGGGTTCTCACCTAGACGTTGGCGTCTTCGGTCCAGCAGCCAGGCTGGGTGACGAAGAGGCAGCGCAATTAATATCTCGCCTCACTGGAGTTTTGAACGAGGCGGCTTAGATCTAATTTCTTTTCTATTTTATTATACGCTTTTTGTGAGCTTTTGCTGTTTATGGTTTCATGATTTTGTTGTTACATTTCTTTTTCCCTTTTTGGTATAACTATATCTAGACCGTTAGTCTTTCATCTGTCGCACATTCAAATTCACGCGTTTGTTTCGCATCCAGCCGCGCCAAGCCTCATAGGGACTGTCATTGCCGTCATTGCCGTCACCGTCGTTCTGTTTCTCTGCGGGCCATTCGGCCAAGTAATCTGGACACGTTCCTTTGATGACTTTGGGGACGCCGTGCCAGGCGAAGCGTGCGTGGCTGGTCATGTATATGGCGTCGCCCGAACGCAGCCGCAGAAGGACGTACGGCTTCTGTTTTGATTCTCCCGGTTTGTTTTCTGCTTTTGCCGGCTCTGCCTGGTTTGTGCCGTCTTGCGGCTGGTCACCGCTGCTCTCAAACTCCGCTGTCGGTGCCGCCATGAATAGCGCGTCGCAGCCCATGCTGAGGCTGATCAGCCCCTTGTCTGTTGTTTCAGACACGTCCCGGTGCATCATCATGGTGTCTCCCGGCGTGTAGAGATTGACAATGGCCGCCTGCGCCTGGGTGTCGGGGAACAGGCCGGCCAGCAGCCGCGTGAGGTCGGGCGGGAACGGCGGCACCCGGTACGCCTCGGCTGCGTCCGCGTCCTCGTCCTCGGGGTACACCCGCCGCGTCCAGTCGTACTGGCCGCCCAGCGTGACCCAGTGCAGGCGGCGCTCCAGCACCTGGCGGATGGACAGCGGGCGGTGGACGGTGGGGTCATGAGGCACAAAAGTGGCATCGGTGGTGTTTACAGTGCCGTCATTCTTATCGTCTGGTGGGTAGGAGAAGAAGGAGGCGCCGTCTGGCGGGTACGGCAGGGTGTAGTGCAGGTGCAGGTTGGTCTGGTGGCGCTGGACGCTCAGATCACGGTGCAGCATGCGGTCGAGGAGGCAGCGCTGGACGAGTGGCGGCACCAGCCCGGGCACGACGAGGAGGCCTGTGCGTCTTTGTCGTCAGCATGTCTTCCGAACCACAAAACTGGACTGTCTGTCTGTCTGTCTGTCTGTCTGTCTGACGCACCTGGCAGCAGAGGGTGGCAGTAGATGGGGATGTCGTGGGCCGGTGTCAGGGACTCGGGTGGTGGTGGCCGGCCGTTTCCATAGCTGACAAAGTCGGAAAAGGCCTGGCCAGCCGCCTCTGCAGAGATGGTGCCAGACAGGTCGAATGCAGAAGACGGCAATTGCGATGGCGAGCCAGCATCAAAGATCTCGTCAATGTCGTCGCTGCGGAGGATCTCGTCGGGGGTGGCCCGTGAATATGCCTTCCATTGGCTGCGCAGATACCCGGAGGGCTGCTCG
The DNA here is from genome assembly GCA_014183095.1 of Harringtonia aguacate. Classification (NCBI taxonomy): domain Eukaryota; kingdom Fungi; phylum Ascomycota; class Sordariomycetes; order Ophiostomatales; family Ophiostomataceae; genus Harringtonia; species Harringtonia aguacate. The sequence goes on along the minus strand of JACCPH010000072.1, from coordinate 69,834 downwards.
TGGGCGTCCAGTGTCGTGATCTCGGCCGTCATGGTGTGTCATCGGCCAGCCACTGTTTGTCCTATTGCGAATGGCTGTGAACGATGATGGCCACTGCAGTTTTGCAGCCGTCCGTCACCTCGACCGGTCCCGTGACGCAGTTGCCCCGCCATTGTGGAAGGGCCGATAAGATAAGAACGCGGCGCGCTGCGACGCGTGCGATTCGTCCCTGGAGCCAGCACACCAGCGTGCTGAACCCCGCTGTATTATATTATGCACAATCTCCCCTGGCGGAACAGGGGAGTAAACATAAATAACACGGGCACTAGCGATTCGCCAGCGAACACGAACAAGAGTAAATAAATAGTGTGTGTGCCAAACACCGCCCTGCAAAATTTCAGCTCTCTTGCTGTCAGCAGCTTCCTCGACGACAACCCGCCTCGCTCTCTGCAGATCGCCCGCAGACTGTTTTTTTTTTTTCTTTTCTTCTTCATCTCCACGCCACGGTTACTGCAGCACCGCTCGTCCCGGCCCTCTCTCTCATTCTTCCGCTGAATCTCGCCATGGCCTGTCGCCCATAAGATTCATTTTTCCCAGCCCAACAACCAACGTTCTTTTGTTTGCACATTCGCCTTCCCCCCACACCCCAATAACGACGACCACGTTGACGACCAACGACGACCACATTGATGACCGCATCGACGACCAAATTGGAGACCAAATCGAAAAAAAGATCGTACGGAAACACCCGATCGACACCGTTTTCAGACGACCCGCAGAGGCAGCTGTGTCCGAATCGAGACGTGACGAGATTCCCAACTCCAGTCCAGACCACTTCCCCATTCCTTTGAACCCCCTCCTGCACGATGGATAACTATCAAAAGCTCGAGAAGATTGGCGAGGGTGAGTGGAGCCGAGGAGGCGGATGACCTTCTGGGAAGGTGCCGAGAAGAAGGCTGCTGACCAGCGCGGGACAGGCACGTACGGCGTCGTGTACAAGGCGCGCGACCTGGCGGCGGGCGGGCGCATCGTGGCGCTCAAGAAGATCCGGCTGGAGGCCGAGGACGAGGGTGTGCCGTCGACGGCGATCCGCGAGATCAGCCTGCTCAAGGAGATGCGCGACCCCAACATTGTGCGGCTGTTCAACATTGTGCACGCCGAGGGCCACAAGCTGTACCTCGTGTTTGAGTTTCTGGACCTGGACCTGAAAAAGTACATGGAGGCGCTGCCGGTGGCGGACGGCGGCCGCGGCAAGGCGCTGCCCGAGGGCACGGGCTCGCGGCTGCACCACCTGGGCCTGGGCGAGGACATTGTCAAAAAGTTTATGAGCCAGCTGTGCGCGGGCGTGCGCTACTGCCACAGCCACCGCATCCTGCACCGCGACCTCAAGCCGCAGAACCTGCTGATCGACAAGGACGGCAACCTCAAGCTGGCCGACTTTGGCCTGGCCCGCGCCTTTGGCGTGCCCCTGCGCACCTACACCCACGAGGTCGTCACGCTGTGGTACCGCGCCCCCGAGATTCTGCTGGGCGGCCACCAGTACTCGACCGGTGTCGACATGTGGTCGGTCGGCTGCATCTTTGCCGAGATGGCCTCGCGCAAGCCGCTCTTCCCGGGCGACTCGGAGATTGACGAGATCTTCAAGATCTTCCGGTAAGCCCTCGTCCCTCGATGCTTCCGCTACGACATCTTGCTAACAAACCAGCCTCCTCGGCACCCCTACCGAGGACGTCTGGCCCGGCGTCACGACGTACCCCGACTTCAAGGCGTCGTTCCCGCGCTGGGTGCCCGACACGGAGGCCCCGCTGTGCCCCAACCTCGACCCGCTGGGCCAGGAGCTCGTCGAGCTCATGCTGGTCTACGACCCGGCCAGCCGGATATCGGCCAAGCAGGCTTGCAACCACCCCTACTTTGACGACCTGGCCAAGCCGCACAACCGCCTCGTCTACGGCAACGGGTACCACTAGCATGGTTGTGGGACTAGACGAGGGGGGAGGGGTTGTAGACGGGGCGGCCGGCGAGACAGGCGGCAGGGCAAGTCAACCAGCTCCGGTGTCGCGGTGAGGCACGTGCAAACAGGATAGAAAGCACATGTCGTGGGATAGCACATGTCGTGGGATCCTGTGTGGCTGCTGTGTGGCTGCTGCGTTTCCCCCTCCAGAGCAGAGGTCGGCTGAGCTGTGTGCATTTCCGGTCGAGAGGTCTGGGCATGCACGCGGTGTAGTGTTTGTCTCGTCTCGTCTGTGCTCGTCTGTCCGTCTGCTGCTGCTGCCTCGTTTTGTCTTGTTTTGCTTTGTCTCTCATTTTATCTGCTTTTCTCGTGTCACGTTTCCTTTGTTGCCATATTCACTACGGACAACTGGCGTTTGGGGAGGTACTCTATAAGATCAAGAACATAATGACGAGGAATCTTTATCCAGTTGCTTTAGGACCACAGAGGTCTCCACGTAAGGTTCTTCTCTGCATGTCAGTGACCGCTTGTTCTGGTTGTCGTTTGCCTTTTGTTCTTTCTTTTTTCTTTTCTTTTTTCTCTTTTTCTTCTTTTTTCTTTTGTTTCATTTCTATTGGTTACGGCTGCGGTTCACAGCTCTACGGCCACCCCGTTGGCGTCGGCGTCCGGCCTCACCGCCTGTCACCGTCGCACGGGGGGGGGGGAGGAGGCATGCTGTCTGCGAGCGATCCGTACAGACCTCGTATTCCCGTATTCCCCGTATTCGTCTCACGCAAACGGCACGCGGGAGGAGAAACAAGCGACGGCCAGAGACAGACATGGCCGGGTTGTCAGCGCTTCTGCGTTCTCTTTCGGCCCTGCCCGCCTCTCCGTCCCCCCTTTCATTTGCGGTTTGCCACATCTTCGGCCGGTCCGTCTGGTCAAACGCCGGCTGTGCATGTGTGTGCGTGTGTGCGTGTGTGTGCGTGCGTGTGCTGTGTGCGTACGTGCTCGTATGCGTGTGTGGTACGTGATATGTGATTTGTCTGCACGGAATGCCGGCTCCCTTTCTTGCTTTTTCCTGCCGTCCAGTGTTTGGGCCCTTGCCGAGTCGCTGCAAGATCGAGCCAGACCATCTCGTCCGAAAATGGACAAATGCTGCAAGGGAGAGGGGTTGGTGGACTGGGTCGACTGTTAACTTTTTGTGCAGGCGAGATGAGACCGACTCGGTAGGGAGACCGCCATGGTTCATTCTTGACGATGCCGTTTTATTTTTCTTCCCCGATTGGTAGGCAGGCAGGCAGGCAGGCAGGCAGGCAGGCAGGTAGTCAGCCAGCCAGCGAGTCAGTCAGCCTTTGGACCTTGGAAAATGCCAGCGCAAGGGGGCCGGGCAGTGGCATGCACTCCGCAATCCTTAGCAGCCCGGTTGTCATCATCGATCGAGCCACCCGAGGGAGGACTTTGGGGTGTGATTTTTTCCTTTTTTGGCGGGGACGCAAGGGGGCGACTGCAATGATGAAAAAAGGCACCTCCCTCTCTCTCACTCTCTTTCCCTCTCTCCCTCTCTCCCTCCCTCTCCTACCACCCTGTGTAGTAAATGGCACGCACAAATGTGTCTGTCAGTCTCGCAATCTCCTGCTTTGATGCAACGGCCGAAAGCGTCTTGTTGTCGCAGTCGTCGTCGTGCCACGTCTGGCTCTTTGTTTTTGTGTTTATGGGAATTCCGAGACCGAGAGGACAGGCCGTGTAGACCGGCCTACACGTAGTGGTGTGCTGTGGCCGTTTGCAGGTAGCCCAGTTTGCACGGCCGAGCCTGGAACTGCCCCCTCCCCTCCCTCCCTCCCTCTCTCTCTGTTTATCTCGCCCCTTCCCCTCTTCCCTTCGAAGAGAGGCGAGGCGAGACCGAGCGGCCTGTAAGCTCCAACGCTGGCAGTTCTAGACCGGACTGCCGGGTGTCTGCTACACTCCCTGGTTGAAACGGCACTCGCACGCGCTCAGCAGCAGGTCCGGCTCTATTTTTGCCCTTGACTGGCGCCCAGCCGCCTGCACGCATCCAGACGATGGCTGGCGGCATAGACACCTGTCTCCCTTTCCCCACGACATCCGGCCACACACACCGGCCCATGTCGCCAGGCCACCATGTCAGCTCACCTGCCGGCGCATGCAGCGCGGTGCCACAGCAGCAGCAGCAACAGCAGCAGCAGCAGCAGCACATCGCGTGTCCGCTCCTGTCTACTCGCTCGTGCATGGGACTTTTGTGGTCCGGGTTCTGCACGGTGTCGCAGCCGGTCGTCGCCCTGGCAATTTGGCCCAAAGGGCGGCCGGCCGGTTTGCGAGGCCGAAAATAGCACACCTGCAGTCAATACTGCGCAGTGTGCATCGCATCGTATTACGGGGTGCGTCGTTGTTTGAGCTGTCGCCGGCCGGAATGCGCATGTTCCGGCAATGTCAGCCTGTCTTGTCGTCCTTCCTGCGCTGGACGGCGGGGGCCAATTTAGGAATCGCAGGCGGGCGGTAGCTGCCGCCAATAGCATGTCGGGGGCACTCAGCGCTGCTGCTGTATTTGTATTGTAAGCGCCCTGCCGCCCCCTCCTCTCCCCTGCGGCGCGCGCGGCTACAGAGCGTTCCGGGGCGCTGTGGGCAGTCTATTTTGAGAAATGGTCACCGGAATGCTGTCTTCCGTCCTTTTCTATCTCTCCAACCGAGTTGTTTCGCCAGGCGCCCTCTGGCATTTGCGTGCAGCGAGGTGCACACACGAGCAGCTCGTACACCCGCTCGACCCGTAGGATGCTCGCACGCCCAGTCGTGCACATTTTCCTACGTCACAGACAGGCGGCCGCCGTTTGGGTACCGCCCATACTAAAAAATGCACTGCGCCACAGCACACTGGCGGCGGCCCACGGCGAGACCGCTGCAGGCAGGTGCAAGTGCAGGTGCAGGTGCAGGTGCCGAACCACTGGCAGCACAGGTTCTAGGCCCCCTGCACGACCTGGCCCTCTGCACCACTGCTCCGCTGCCAGGCTTTTTGAGGATTTTCCACCACACGACGCGTGGGCGCGCTCCCTTGCCCAGGGAATCAGCAGACCAGCAGCCCCGTGCGTCCGGTCAGGTCAGCCCCATCCAGACAGGTCGGTCTTGTGGAGGAGAGACCGGACACAGGGAGACGAGACCTCGGCAGCCTGTGCAGCCTGTGCAGCCTGTCTGGTCAGGTTGTCCTGTTCCTCTGCATCCTTTCTGCCTCAGATGCGCGGCCGATGCACGGCGGTGTGTGGTCACGGCCATACTTTGTGCAGGTCGCCTGACCGGTGCCCCCGTGTCCTTTCTGCGAGCACGAGCAGGGCGTCGTGAGGGAGCCAGTCCCGTCCCGTCCAGTCCAGTCCTGTCCAGTCCTGTCCAGTCCTGTCCAGTCCTTTCCTGCAGCCCCGTTGGCTGCCGGCAAGCCGTGTGCTGCCCCAGCCAGCTTCCATCGTGTGGCTCAGTTTGCCTTTGGGGCGAGAGGGCTTGCAGAGCCTTTGCGGCGTCTGATTGGCCAGCCCGTCTCAAGATTGAGAGGTCGCGTTTCTCTTGTCTGTTTCAGGGGCCTCTCCGCCAATGGCGACGCGCGCACCCACCCTTGCGTGCGTTTCAACCCCTCACTGGATCCCCCTTCTTCCCCCTCCCCCCCCCTCCATCGGGCGCCGTCCACAGCACTATGCAGCCCACCCGTACTCGTAGCGAATCCCACCGGTCGGCGCGCGCCCTTCTCAGCCAACGGTCCGTTGGCCTGCTGGTCTGCTAGTCTACTGGTCTGCTGGTCTGCTGGTCTTCTGGCTGCCTCTCTCTGCCCAGTCGATCTTCGAGTTCGGTGTTCGCTCGCGCGCGCTCCTCCCCGAAGTAGCATGGGCGGACGCCCCCCCCCATTCGCCGCTTCCATTTTTTGCTCGTCGTCCGTCTGGACTACCCCTTTTGAACTGCTAGCGCAGACGGCGCCTCGGTTGGCATATCGGTATGTCACTGAAAGATTCTTACATGCTCACAGTATAGGCCAGCCGTCTTTCTGGAGAGGCCGTGCGGCCATGGCGGCTGGACTGGCACATCCTGTGCAACCCCTCTCCCCCCCCCCACCCATTTCTGCCTGTGGCTTGCGTTTATCAGAAGACCTCTGGAACCGGTGCACACCCACAGGAGGGCGAGAGCAACACAATAAAACATTGGCAGTAAAACAATACAACATGTGCCAGCATGTCAGCAGGTCCGAGCATGCAGCCGTGACCGAAGCGAGAAGCGACCTTGCCGACTCGCAGCCGGATGATCTTCTTTCGTCTGTTGTTGGGTGTCGTTGGACCGGAAAGGGGGGGGGTTCGAAGGGGAGGGGAGGGAAGGGGCAATACATGCGCCAAGAAAGGGGCAGCCGTATCATCGCTTTGCAACGACGCGTTTTTCTATACTACGATGCAGCCAGAGCACGAGTACGAGGCACAAGTTGCGAGTACATGATGGCAGAGAGCCGTGGCGTACATACACTAATGGTATGTGCATCGGCCACCATGCCGAAGTTAAAGAGCTTGCAGCCGACCATCTAGTGCCTTTCTCCTCTTTCCGCACAGGTGAAACGCCAGGCGGCGGCCGGCCTCAGGGGGAGAAAATGTATAGCGTGTGCGATGGTCTAAAGTGCCCGCAGACGAGCAGCACAAGCAGCGCTATGAGCTGCACTATGAGCGGTGCTATTAGCAGAACCATTGGCAGCTACCACTAGCTATGATCGACACCAACAGCAGAGAGATCCGCTACCCTGGGCGTGCCGCTCACGCCGCGTCGCGTCTGGTTTTTGATATTCGCCTCTCTAGTTTAATTTTCTTTTTTTTTGTTCTGGCTTTTAGTGTGCACTCGTACGCGTTCCATTTTTTTTTCTTTTTTTTTTCTTTTGCAAGTCAATAGTTTCGCTGCAAGGTTTTCTTTTTTTTGTTCGTATCTGCACTCTGTGGGCACCCGCCTGCACTAATCTGCAAATGTCTGCACATACCTGCATCTTGATCTCCTTTCTTTTTTTTCGTATTCTACCTATTTATTTTTGATTGCTGTGTTGCGCTGGGTGCATCTGCTCCTAGAATAGCCGTCGCCTGATTGGGCCGCTATCTCCGATTGTCTTGCACCGATGCAAGCTGATATGTAGGACGCACACAAAAATAGGGAGGCAAGACGTTCTCGCCCCCGATGGACCCAGAAAAAAAACACCCCCCCAAAAAACAGAAAAAATCCCCCCAAAAACTCGCGATGCGATTCATTCAACGCTCCCTTTGCACAAGACTCCAACCTCCTGGTCTGCAGAGGACGCGTTGAGGGCCCCCTCTTGCTGCCGTAGCGTGCTCACTCCTTCTCCTCAACGGGACAAATACGAGCACTGGGACTGAGCTAGCCCAACGCCCCTCCCCTCTCCCCCCTACCCCGAGGCGAGGCTAGACAGACACTAGAGCAAAGGCCACCGGAAGGCTAGAAGAGAAGACTCCCTGCATTCCTGGGGAATGCTGGCAGTAGCGCCGCCCCCTGCCCTCCCCGCCCTCCCCTTCCCTTTTCACCGCTAGCTACTGTGCACGAGAAGGGGGACAAGCCTCAGTAGTCGGGTCGCCCCCTTTTCTGGTGCCATCTTAGTCAATTTTTTTAGCCTCTAAATGTCTGCCCGCTCCCTTCGACGGTCTCTCGCCGCGTGCATTGCAAGATGTGTGTCCCACAAGGGGGAGAAGGGAGGAGGAGAGAAGGGGAGGAGGGGGGGGGGGGGGGGGGGTGCACGACCAGAGTTCCTCCCCTTTTTTCGTCATCTCCCGTCTGCTGGTACATGCTGGTACACTATCCGGCTGCTGGCCGCCGGGTCTGCCTCTTTGGTGCCTTGTTTTGGCGTCCGCGTACCTGATGACGAAAAAAAAACCAGCCCAGGCACGGAGACCTGTGCATGCATGGGGTGAGGGGTGAGGTGCGGGTATTCAATACGATACGGAGCAAGCTGCCGTGTCATGCAGCGACGGCAGAAACGGAACGAGCAGCAGCAGCAGCAACAGCAGCAGCAGTACCCTGGCATTCCGCAGCCGTCGGTTCTGTTTTGTTTCATGGAGCGCCAGACAAAACCCGCAGGGTGTTATTGTTAGGCACCAAGCGTGGCGGATGCATGTTTACGAGCATTTCTATGTACGAATGGTGTTTACGGAGGTGTTTACGAAGAGGTGTGTGTCGCCTGTCCCTGGACGTTAAGCTTCTGGGCGGTATGCCAGATTGATTGGTGGGTTTGGGGCGGGGCAGAGGGCTTGTGCAGGGGCAAGGAGCGGGTGAGACGCACCACAATGCGAATTGTCGCTGGATATCCATGTAATCTGACGTGTGTTGCCAAAGAATCTGCCGTGCCCAATCGCTGCGGCGGTTTCGTCTTGAAACGGAAGGGACGCTGCTATCGTCAGGAGCTCCCCCGTCCTATGTAATATCTACGGATACACTTACGAGTAGGAAGCTCATGCAGAAGCTCCTGCAGAAGCTGCCACCAGGCAGCAGCAGCTTCAGTCCCATCCCATCTTCCAGCTCTGCCGCCATATCCGGCCAATGTCGCCGCTTTCTTTTCGTCGTGTGCGTTTTCTTTTTCTGTGGACCGGGCCTGGGTCCAGGTTGGATGCAGGGGAAAAGCGATATCAAAAACGGGTATGCACAGACGAGTATTACTTGTAGAGAGGGATAAACAGCGCTTCAACGTATCTTACGAGTCCCTTCCTTTCCCCACCAAACCGTCCGTCCCATCGGTCGGCACGCCTTGGCTGGCCATGGCCGCCGTCCTATCCTCTCCCTCGCTCGTCCCGCGCGCTGGCTGGTCGTCTGTTTCATGTGGCCGTCCGCAGACATGCCTGTCCGGTCGTCTGGGGCCAATCGAAGCCAGCGGCTGCACCGTCTCGTAATCAAAAAAGTGCTTATGCCGGCCTGGGCGGATGCGCTGGCAGAAGGACCCAGGAGGCCCCAGGATAGAGAAACACGGCGAGCGCTTCTCGTGGCCACTCAAATCGCAGCTGCACCAATCTTTTGGCGGACGGCGATGCGCTCTGCACCACGGCTGGGCAGGATGGGAGATGAGAGGAAGCGAGAGGAAATGACAGGCACAGACGCGGTCTCGTCAGGATGAGAAAATAGCAGCAGAATTGGGCGACCTCTGGCCTCTCGTTTGCCCGCTTGCACCTTTACCTTGCATCGCTCTACCTGGCGTCTTAGCTCTGTCCTGTTGATGCTACCTCTGTTCGTCATCACCACGGCCAAATATTAAAATCCCTCGACAGTCCCATCTTTCTCGTCTGGTCGGCATCCCTTTGTCTGTTCAAGATCCATCTCTTAGCCCTTTTTCGTTTATCCCTTCGTTGGTCCCAGAGCGGATCGTAGCTTCCCGTCGCGACATATCTATTTGCTGCCTGCACAGCCAACGACAATCTCCATTGTCTTGCTTCCTCCCTTGGCTTATTACCACCACCCAAGGGCAACACGCGCAATACGCAACTGACACGAGTGCACCGCTGGCCGATGCACTTCCGAACGCTGACTCGCTGCCTCCCTTTGCTTGCCTCTATTCCCTTTTCTGTCTATCCAATCTCAGCCGCCCTTCTTGTTAGTCATCCCCCGTCGTCGACTCCTCCTGTATAAAGATTCTGTGCCTAGCCACGTCCAGCCGGCCAACTGACAGCATTGACAGCATTGACAGCATTGGCAAGCTCATCGTCTTCGACAGCCTCTTCCTGCATTCCTGTCAGCCATTCGTTCAGCCCTCCAGGCTTCCATCAAATATCCTCGCAGCTTCGCCCCCCTCCCCGCACGCGAAACGCCCACCCACCACACCTTCCGCTCCTTCATCCTCCCAGAAGAATTAGGCGCCCTCTCGAGCCGCCTGCCTGCACCCTAAAATCCCAAAAAATACGCATAGACTGCCTGTTTGAGCACCTGTGCAGGATCGGTCGGCAGACGACCACCCACCCCACTCGTGACTTTCTTGTCTTTCGCTCCTGTGTCAGCAGCTCAATACAGCAACCGCTGTCACTGCTCAGCTTCAATTGCCCATTGTCACTGCTTCGCTGCTATTGTTGGTGCAGCAGTCGCGCCTTCCTCTCTCTTTTAAGCAGCTCGTTGCCTATTCATCATTTTCGGGTCCCACAATCTTTTTTTTTTTCCTTTCTTTTTCTCGTTTCTTTTTTCGTTCTTCATTTCTGGTGTGAATAACCTCTTTTTCTGGCCCTTTTTTGCATCCACCTTTTTGCAAACCGCCAAACGATCCAACTACCGCACCCGAAGTGGCCTGACATTCCAGAGTGTGGCCGTTTTCTTCTCCCTGGCTAGCTCCCTTGTCTCCTGTCTATCTCTCCCTCTAGCATTCCTCTCTCAGGTGCTCGGCCTTTTCAGCATTCCTGGACATCGGCCCTTGCCATCATCGAACGCCCGACGATACCAACCAATCCCTGCTTCCCCGGCCTTGTCCGCCTGAGATCGGCAGCGCCTCCTTACGCAACCTGGACCACGCACGCTCCACTGCGCAACTGAAAAGTATCGATCGTACCTCGTACTTCTAGCGAGTACCGCGCGCCACCCCTGCCACACACACCACGCACCCCCCTCGACCGCCTCCTGACCTCACTGCGGATTACACTACCCAGCTGGACACCAAAATCCACTCCCGCGGCTCCACCCACACTCACTCGACACACCCCCCTCCCCTGACATTCAACCCGTTCACGTCAACCACTCCCTGGCACGCCACCGCCGCAAGACCAGACCTAGACTCAGCCTCGTGGCTCTTCTCTCTCGCATCGGGTCCCATTCGACTTGGATGACTGGACCAGCTGGCCCGCCCATTTGACCCTCTCCTGTAAAACAGGTCGCTCCTCCGTTTCCCACCATTCCCGTTGGCCGCTTGGCCCTGGTCTCCTTAATACTCCACTAGGCCCCAAACCATCTGGGTCCACTGAAAATAACCTCGCCGCAACCACATACGCAACAGTCTACCGTTCTGCCTCCACCTCCACCTCCTTCAGACACGCAGCCCGTTGGAATATATTACTCCTCGGCCACTCTCTCTTTCTCATTCCTTCTTAGCATCTTGTGTTTTTCATCTTTGTTCTTTCCCCAACCTTCCTTTGAGACGAGGCCCCTCTCTCACGTCTTTCCTTATTTTTTTTTACACTGGAAAGGATATAATAGAACAAGTGCATCGTCGTCCTGTCTTGCGACTAACACGACCCCTCTCTACACACACACACAGCACAACTCGACTACGACACTTCGACACATACACACACACCCACACCCGCATACACACGCCCTCGCCATGGATTCAGCAGTACCACAGCTCAGCTTGGCAGAGCTTAATGCTGCTGCTCTGGAGCAGTTTGTCTATCTGCCAGTCAACCACCATATGATCAAGTTCCTGGCCGACGCCGCCTTCAACGTCATCCAGTGCGATCCCAACATGATGCCCCCGACCTCCTCCGAAGTCCACCGCCGCGCACTCCCCACGCCACCGAGCTCCCCCTCGCACTCGCCGGCCCCACGTGCCGTCCGCCGCGAGGACGGGGACCTGCCCACACTCGAGGAGTTCATCAGCCAGCTGGTCGTCTCTTCCAACGTTCAAGTGCCCACGCTCATGAGCACCCTGGTGTACCTGCACCGGCTCAAGGCTCGCCTGCAACCCATGGCCAAGGGTCTCCGCTGCACAACACACCGCATCTTCTTGGCCGCCCTCATTCTGGCTGCCAAGTACCTCAACGACAGCTCGCCAAAGAACAAGCATTGGGCCAAGTACAGCGTCATCACCTCTGACGTCTACAACTTTGGCTTCAGCCGCACCGAGGTCAACCTGATGGAGAAGCAGTTGCTTTTCCTCCTTGACTGGGATCTGCGCATCACCGAGGATGACCTGTACTACGAGCTGGAAACCTTCTTGGCCCCCATCCGCCAGGAGGTTGCTGCCCGCCACACCCGCCGCTACCAGCGCCGCGTGCGCCAGCAGCTTCTGCAACAACAGCAGCAGCAGCAGCAACAGCAGGAGGAGGAGGAGCGCCAGCGACGCATCCGCGAGCAGCAGAAGCTGGAGGAGGAGATGCTCCGCTTGCGGAAGCAGGAGCAGGAGGATGCTGCTGCTTGGGCTGCCGCTACAGCTGCCGCTTCCGTGGGGGGCTACCCGACTCCCCCCCGCTCTCGCGGCGGCTCGCAGACTCGCATACCCATGAGCGCCAACATGGCAGGGACCCGAACGCCCGACGACGTCGCCATGATCATGGCCATGCCTGGCCTCACCTACAGCTCCAGCACGAGCTCGGCAAACAGCTATGCCTCATCGCTCAGCTCACGCTCGCACTCGCGTGCCAGCACCCCGCTCTCCGTCGACCTCGACGACCACCAGCCGGCCTACATCTACAACGCCGACAGCGACCATCACCTGGGTGGCGTTCAGGTCGTCGGCACGCCTGCCGGATGTCTGGCCGGTTCCAAGCGCTCCAGTCCGCTCTCCAAGGAGGCAAAGCCACTTCTTCCCTACGAGATCAGCGCCGATGACATCCGCGAGATCCAGGACGGCGGCAACCGCGTGAAGCGTGTCCGCGGTATGCTCGGCCGCGTGTTTGGCTCTGGCGTGCTGGTCCGCTGAATTGCCTAATCACACTGTATTCTATTCCATTTGTTTTGCTTTGGTCTCTACGATTATCTGGGAAAAGCGTGGCGTTTTACGGCTGAGGTTTTTCATTCTATCATCGTGCTTGCTTTATATGCAATACCACATGGCGTTGGCAGAGAAGGAGGGGGAAGTGAGACGGCTAGGAGAGAGAGGCTATCGATGAATATGCATTTACGAGGAAGGTATTCTTGTATTTTTTTTTTCTTTTCAAGGCATGGACATCTAATGAGGCCCTTCAGGGGAGTGGCCTCTAAACTACGAGATCAATCCAAGACTGGGACACATCATGGAAAGGAGAGGAAAGGCAGCAGCGACAGGGCCCTAGAGGCTAGTTTGCATAGATGGCAGGCCATAATGGCTGCGAAATACTTATCATATTGTCTTACTGCAACACACCGTGGCATTGCAATAGCGGCGACGTCTTAACATCTCATTGCATTGCGACGGCAAAATTAACAGACTTTCGCGGAAGGGCGCATGAACAGCCTCTTCAATTCTAGGCAGCATTGGCAATCAAGATGTATCTTACCGCAGTCCAGGTGCTGCGCATTGCCGTCTCCTTTTCGGGGGGCTGTATCTGTATGAGCACTTGGCTTTTTTCTGCCGCAGTCCGCACAGCCGCCATTTGTTTCGAATGAACGCGGCATATAGAGAGAGGGGGGGCGAGGAGGGGTGCGACGACGACAACGGCGATCTGCGGTCCACTGGCGACGTCAACAACCAACGCAAGGCACAACTTGGCTACGTGGTCCGCCAAGGAAAAAATTTCAAAAAAGAAAAGAGCGAACCAGGCGGAGGGGTGTGCGCGTTTCGTGCATCTTGCGAGTTATGCCTCTTGTCTGCCTCTCTGCACGCCTTTGTGGGCCGCGGAGCAAGAGGCCGTTTTCGTGTGTATTTTATGTGTGCGCATGTACGGGTACATGCGAGTACTCCTTGTAGTGCCTTTTTTTGCATCTGCACATTTCTATCTACGGACATGAAAGGTTGGATTGGCTCTGGAGAAACGAAAACCCTTTCCCAGCCAATGGCCAGCGGACAGCAAACGCTGCAGCCGTCAGAAAGACCGGACGGAAACGGCATGACAAAATAAAGTAGCAGTCAGATGCGAAGATGGGAGCAGGAGGCAAAAAAAGGAAGAAAAAAAAAAGAAAAAAAAGGGCTAGGCAGGATCGCAGGGTCGCAGGGTCGCAGTCGAGCCCGCAGACCGCATTTTGCCTTGTCCTGCCATCAATCTATTATTTTCGTGGGTGTGTGTGAGAGTGTGCGTTTCGCATAAATGGCGATAGTGCTGCGGACAAGGGAAAGCCCCGAGTCCCCCCCCCGAAACGATGTTTGATCGATGCACGCCCTGGTTCCCTGCTTACCCTTCCGTTCCTCTTCTTTGGTCCTGCCAATGGTAAGATGCAGCGGACGTTGTTTTAATGCCTCGGTCCCGTCAATTCAGCAGGACAGTTGTATGAGCAGTTGCCAAAAAGGGAAACACGGGGGCCGGCGCAAAGCTGAGTATGCGTGAGCGTAAAGTGTGTGTGTGTGTGCGCGCGTGTGTACATATGCGTGTGAGCAAGTATGCGCGCACGTCCTCTGTAAGCCACAAAAAATAGAGTTGTTCGCAGGAAGAGGAAGGAGCGAAGCAGACAGGGGGGGCAAGGTAAGCTAGCTGTCAGTGCAGGCGCGATTGCGACGCTCCTCTTCGGATCCTTCCTCCGTTTAGGCATGCCTAATTGATTGCCCCACGAGCTGGTCCTCTATTGCTTACTGCTGCTGCATTCCTGCCTTTTTTTTTCGACGCCTGCATATCGCCTGCGTCGGCCGTGCCATCGGTCGCCGCCGGTCACCTTGTCGCCGGGCATGCCAGCCACTCGTCGGCCCTTTCCAATTCAGACCCTCCCCAAAAATGGCACGAGAGCGAGAGCCCAACCTAGTCGCTGTGCTGTTCGTCTCGTTTCTGCATATCTGTCATCTCTCTTCCTGCCACCACCTAAATTATTTTTCACTTTTTCGCCTCTCGTGTTGAAGGGCTTACATACTCGCGCTATCATACCATTTGCGCGTCCGCCCAATCCGGCGGTCCAGCTCAGCCACAAACCACATGGTCCCCCCCCCAGGCAGCCACTGGCTTCTGCCGCCGCCGCCACCACCGCTGCAATTCTCGTATCTTACGTAGCTTCTCGTGTCGTTCGTATCGTCGTCGCAATCCCAGGCCCAGGCACCGGAGATCAACTCGTATTGCTGCTATTTCCCCCGCTTCCTTCGCCTTCTCGCTTTCTCTCTTTTGCCTTTTTTTCCCCTTGCCTGGCTCGCCTGACCGACCCACTGTATTGGTAGAATATGACGGCGAGCAAACAACAAGCGAAGACAGCCACATGGCAACGCGGCCGTATTCGCCTCGGCTAGGCGGCCGTTGCGACGGTGTGCAGCGGGCAATGCGCGGACAGGCTGTGTGCAATGTACCTTCTACTCGCGCCGCCGTACCGGTTCCACCAAGTGGTCGCACTCGCACTCGTAGTGGCCGCCCGATCCCCGATCCGCCATGCCGAGGCAGACCGGGGCGCTCGGGAGGTGCCTCGTCTAGTCCGTCGGACAACGAATGCCTCCTCTCTCCCCGCGGGTCAGACAAGGCTCCTAGGCGTCGCATATCTTTATTTTCTCTAATTTTTTTAATGTGCCGTTACAGTACGGCCCAGGCAGAGTACTCAGAGCCGATCGATGTTTCCTGCAATTGCAGAGAGGGGCGCAGAGCAATTTGTTGGCTGATTGAGCACACAGACGAGGAGGCGCAGGCACACAAAAAAAGGCAGAAAGCAGTAAGGATAGACAGGAGCGTCAGCAGGATATGCCAAGGCTGCTGTCAGGAATTGCAACGCAGCAAGACAGCGAATGTCACCAAGGTGGTGATCTGCAAAGCCAAGCAGAGAGCTGACTCGAGCTAGGCGGTTTCATACATCCTCTGACCATCCCCCGCTGCCACACTCACAATGACTTGGTCGTAAGCGATGTTAGACTCGTCGATATTCGTCAGCTGGACGGGCAGTGGTGATAGGAGTGCTTCACATTGATATTGAACGAGTCCAACGGGCTCTTGTTGTAGTGTGTAGCCTAGAAACTTTGACTGGCTTACAAGCCTACATCTAGCATCGAACAGACCCCTAGCTTCCGCTCATATCGTCGCAAAACATACAATTCGCTCTGATTCTTTCATTGAAATAAGAAGCAAGATAGCGACGTCACTAGGACGGGGGCGGAAATCGTTGGCGGCATGTATATTTGTGCCCCGAGATCTCACTTTCGACAAAGAAGCATGGGAGAAGATTCCACGGTGAGATAGGGTGACAGACTGCACAGGACCGACTGCGTCTCTGGAAATAGGTTAATACGGATAAAGGCGACGATGGCACTCGCTGGCTCTGCAAAGAAGAAGAATAGACGAGCACCCCTACAAGCATGAATGGTGATGATAGCCTCGAATCAAGAGCAGATATTCACGGTGTATCATTGTGGTTTTCAGTATACAGTGAAGTTCCTTCTGTCAAGTCTTAATAAGCTCTACTAGCTACACATCTTCTGCTTCCGGGAGCTTGACTTTCCACATAGCAAGACATTCTTTGTAAGAGACATACGCTAGGCTTCGGTGCTTTCATCACTTGATATTTCCTCGACGGGCTTGCTTGTGACTATCGTGGTGCAAAGTATTGTCAAGGCAAAACAGATGAGTCGGCATGCTCCTTATTCAATGAGCTTGTCAAAATTGTTCCGGTCATGACAAGTTTTGCTGTTAGTACAGAATGTAAATGTAGCAACCCTCGTACTGGAATCGAGAAAAAAAAATGCAGAACGAAATGGACGGGGGACGTGTAGAGAAAAAAAAGCGTGCAGTCTATTGTTACTCGGTAGAGGTGCCGTTTCCGTAGCTGATGTGTGTGCTTGTGGTGTGGCAACGTCATGCCTCGGTTCACTTGAACAACAAGCCAGCTTCCTCAGAATGGTGTTCCTTTTGCCTGCCAAAACTGTAAGAGAGGTTAGATAATCTTTCTGTATCGCATGCGCTTCTCTCGTCGATCTTTCATCATTCTTTCCATTTCATGTTCAGGCCGGGGTTTCCAAGAAACGTAGCAGGAAAGACTAAATGGCTAACAAAATATTTGTAGGAAGGTGCATCCCAGACAGACAACACTGTTCTCTCCTCACAGTGAGCAGAAGCCCAGACCGGAAGCTTGCTTTACTACACACCACCACAACATCATTGTCTCGGACGCTCGTGGCTGCCAGCGGAAGGAATAAACAAAGTGTTTTGATTTTAGGAAGTCGCACTGGAGAAAATAAATAACAACAATGTATCATTTGAAGTGAGCTGAGTCTATGCCACGACAAGTAAACCAGGGGCGTCAGCGTCGGTCTTGCGGGAACTTTCCGTTACTTTTGCGGCACTGTGGTCTTGGACATCTACACGATCGTCTGCTCGTCGCGCACATCGCAAGTTTCGCTAATAAATATGGCACAGGCAACCAGAGACTCCGTCGTAGCCTTCTCGGAAATTCTGCTCAAGACCCTCATTTCTATCTCGGCTACCAACACTGCTGCGGCCTATGAAAAATCAAAGGAGTCACACCGCAATTGGCTTCTCCGGCCATTGATGTTATGTAGCAGGCATACGTCATGGGTTTCAGCATGGTTTATCTGGCTGCCATTGCTCTTGGTGTGCTAGCCACCATTGCAACCATCTGCACATTCAGCACAGATCGTTCTAAGAACAACGTCCGTGCCGTCATAATAAAAAAAATGAAGTGTCTAATATGGTTCTTTATTAAAAACTACGTAGATCGAACTGTTAAGAATATTCATAGAAGATCCTTTGGACTGGACATTTTCCCTCACACTTTTGTCCCATTGTGCTGAATACGTCTTAACCTCCTTGCAACCCTGTCTACAGCGACCGGGCCAACCTCCAAGTTCCCCCAGTGATGCGTAATATTCTCGTGAATAAAGAAGCTACGAACTTGCCTTCTCGGGGACAGAAACATAGTATGCCGTTCGACTGAAATCCGACAGCCGGAGCTCGTGGTACAGAAAAAATGTGGAGAATCACCACTGAAAATACGTCAATAATACCAACTGGCTCCTGCCTTCGACGGCAGCAAAATCGCAAGGAAGGACCGAATGAATATCAAAGATTTCCAAGTATAGACAAAACACCTCGTGGTGTAAACACACAGAAAAGAAGCTCAGCGAGACTCCGGTTAAGGAAAGACTACATGTATCCACACAGAAAGACTACAGAACGTGGGAGAAACAACCGACAATTGCAGAAAGAAAGACTGAATCATGAAAGAAGAACAAGAGTTACGAAATGGGAAGTAAATGTGATTGGAAAGGAAGGAGCAAGAGGCTATATTGCGCCGCCATTTCACCGAATGATTCCAAATCACGGCCAGGAAAAGGAAGGAAGGAAACGGAGTGCTTGCAGGAAGGTGCGTCCCAGGAGAAGAGGTGAATTTTCATCTCGAGGCGAGCAGAATCTGACAGGAATCTGAATTCTACTTCATGACAAGCACGCACGCACGCACGCACACACGCACACAAACACACAAAAACACACACACACACACACGCACCCCCCCCCCCCCTCACAATGCTTGTCTTCGTTCTGAAAGCATTGGTGGCAATCTTTGCCGCCATCCGACTCTTCCTGGCCTGGGACGCCTTCACGTATAACCGCGGCCGGGACTGGCTCTTTCGGCGCCAGAACCGTGCTCGCGGCGATGACCATGAGGCTGAGAACGGGTTGGTCGCGAATGGCGGCGGCTACCGCGGGCACTGCCCGACTTGTGAATGCGCCTTTAGTGGCGACTGTGCCTTTGTGATCAGTCGCCTCAAAAAGGTGCCATCCCAGGCTCGCAGCGGTTCCGGCGGCAACGGCAGCGGCAACAGCCTGGCCGTCAACTCCGGGGTGGCGCCCGGAGGCGATGACGGTGGCAAGCGCCGTGGTGTCCGCAACGACTAGACCGCCAGCTCCGGGGTGGCGCCCGGAGGCGATGGCGGTGGTCACAGCGGCACCAGCCACCTGCTCTTCGGCCAGAACACGGCCAGCCGGGCCTAGGCCCGGCCTCGTCGTGTACCTGCGCCGGAGGAGTGGAAGCCTCAAGTGGGCGAACAGCGGTCTTAGCACGTGTAGGACCGCAAGTCCTGACGGGATGTTGGGCACCCAGCGGGGGCTTTTACCCCTGCTGGGCCGGGCAGCTAGGTCGGCGGGTCAGACGCTTCCTCTCTCTCTGAGAAGTGTACCCTGCATTGCACAGTCTTCTTCAGACGTGCATTAACCGGTGGGTCCGCAACTTTCACAATGCGGACAGCAAAGACCGACCTTCACTCTTTCATCTTTCTGAGTGTAAACCGACATCCATCCCAGTGCCAGACAAGATACATCAACATGGCACTTGCAAAAATCATACACAGCCTCACAACCAAGAAACATAGAACACACCGACGCTCGAATTTAAACCACACAAGTCGTCGTGTCTTCCTCTCTCCAGCCAAGAAAAAACACATTTTCCAATCCAGAGACATATTCGACCATCTCCTGTCAACATTTCGATCATTCTTCATTTCACCAAGGATGTTTCCTTTCAGATGGTAAGTAGTTTACCACGGTCCAGAAATTTTTTCGTGTACTAACTTCTGCATCAGGAAATATGTTCCAAGCCAATTGCCAAGGAGATCACTTCCAACAATCTCCACCGTGTGCTGGCTCGAGTCTTTCCCTTCAAAGGTGAGAATTTTGCCATAGCTCAATACGTGCTTCGTTTGCTAACTTCTGCCCCAGGAAATATGCTCCAAGCCATTTGCCAAGGAAGATCACCTTCCAATCACCTCTAGTGTGTCGACTCTGCACGAACTCTAGTTCTCAATCTCAATCTTCGAGTCCATCCATTTCCCAATCTCGGTCTCTTCCGCTTCTATTATTTCAAATTCCTCCAGCGATCAATCCTCTTCGATTGCCCAACCGAGTTGCGAATACTCCATCTTGTGTGATCCGTGCCGTGTGAATCTTCTTCCATCATTCTCCCCCTCACCATTCTTCCATATATTTTCATGTGTGTGTGCCTTACATCTTTCTTCATCTTTTCATTTGGGTGTGTCCCTCATCTTTCAACATCCACGTGTGTGTCTCGGGCCACCTCTGGTCTGCTGTGCTCTTGCAAGAGCCTTCCAAAAGTAAGATTCTTCATGTCCAAGTCGTGTTCCTGAATTACTCTGACAAATCAGCTATGCCAGTGATCTTTTCACAAACAAATTCCGCCCTTCCAGTCGAGTTTCAGAACAGCTCTGCGACATGTGCTTAGCCGCGTGCCACCTGCCACTGCACATATTTCCATCACCACATCTGGGCTCTATACCCTGAGTGCGACTCTCACCGCTTCAGTGACAGCTTTCAGGTATACCACACCAAAATTCCTTGAAAATTGCGGGATTTTTTATTCAACTAATCAACTAAGTGCTTGACATCTTCAGGCTGGAGGCCACCATTCCGGTACATCGGTACATAGACTGGTGCATCCAACAACTATTCAACTTGGGAGACCACCCTGCAACCCCTTTCAACGCCTCAAATATCATGGAAGAAATTGAGTCCAAGTATCTCCGACTCTGCAATACTCGTTTTTGCACCAAGTGATATGGCACAGTTCTGGGTCATCTGTGGCACCCCACGACTTGGGGTCAAGGCAACTGAGCCATTCCTTGTTTGTCGGTGACACGGCAGGGCTACCACGAAAACATTTAAGATATACTCGTCGACCTTCCCGGACCCATGCATACGCGGTGAAGCACCGAGAGCATTGATATTCATGGCAAGCACGCAGCCCATAATTGTCTTGCCTGAAGCCATCGTCTGGCAAGAATGTGCCGATAAGAGAAGGATTGGCCACCGCTCGACATCTACAACACCAATTTGGATAACCGAATTTCCTTGTATGTTGGTGATTACGACCATATTCGTTCTTGTCTGGGATGGCACTACCCTGGAAGCACGCACATTGGTCTGGTTCGAAAGGCAGGAGTAATTTGCCGTCCCAAGCACGCACATGCGGGCAAAACGCATTCGGGAACGCAGACAACTGAGATGAGACATAATCTCTTAAATGCTGCTTGGTGACAGGTATGGTTGGATCGAGATCAAATGCTGGAAAGGTCCATGTCGCAAAACAACGATTCTTCGTGGAGACGAAAAATGTCGGCACAGGCGGTTTCGATCCAATCTCAAGTATCCGGTATCGATATCTTCTAGATCGGTGAGATCTATGCAAACAAATCCGGTGGAAGGCCACAGGTCTGAGATTCCTGGAAGATCTCTGATGTATTGACGATTGACACCTGCTAACAAACTGCCATGACACAGTCTCATGCGAGCATAGACGAAAATAACCTTCTCGGCCGATGCACGTCCGGATACAGAAACATGGACCTGCGCGCTGTGCTGCAGAAAACAGCAGACGCGGATGCATTTCCAAACAGGAATGACACCATATTTGTTGCAGCAATTCTCGGAGCTTTTCTTCTAGCATTCCACTCTCTCGGAAATGCCGACAGGATTTGCACATCTGGCCTCTGACACGACCCAGCGACTGCAACCATTCTTCTTTCCTTCTAACAAGTTCTCCCTCTGGGCCACGAACGGGGGCCGCAATGATTCCGGCGAATGCGGAGGAGAGATCATTTCTCCTGCGTGGCTGAGTATCATCACGACGCTTATCGAGATCAGCCACGATACGGAGAAATAAGGCACAGGACTGCCGAAGCATGATCTGTGTACCATAATCCGAATGGTCCCGGATGAGAAAGAGAATCTCTGTAGGTAGTTGATACAAGCGACAATTTGCATAATTGGTCAGACGCCGCTCTAACCACGCAGGTATCTCGTCAACTGGTGCTGTTCGGTACGGCGAGGGCGCAGGCGCAATAGGCCAAGAAAATTCCAGCAGTGGCCGGCACAGAGCCCGATATATCCAGTCTCGCAGCTTATAACTTATTCGACGTTTTCTATCGACCGGAAGATCTGCTTCCTGAAGGATAGGAACTGGATCGTTGGGCTGCTTCCCGTGAGGCCACTTCTTGCCCACAAAAACGCTTTTTCCAGAAATGCCTTCCTGAGTCTTTTTGACCCAGGCAAAGAATGTCATGTTTTATTTACAGGGTGATGATGTGATCGAAGTTTTCTGAAGCTTTGTGAGAGAGGATGGAAATGGAAATGTGGAATGGTGCAGAGTGAGTGATGGTAGACAGGATATTAATATGTATGTATTGAGTTAAAATTTAGGGCTAGGTCATGAAAGACACTGGACGGTGGCTGAAATATGATTACAGTCATTTCGTTATGGAATACGGCTACAGTTAATACGGTGTGTTTTGACTGTGAACACCTGTAGGCCAGGCCTAGCCAACGACGGACTTTTTTGCAACAACTCCGGCCACATGTCTCGTTGTGCAGCGTGGCCAGCACACCGCCGGCGATGACGTTGATGCCAACGATGTTGCTGATGCCGCTGAGGTACGAGAGGCTGCTGTTGCTGTACAGGACGGAGACCTGCATGGGTTCTGAGGTGGGTGGCGAGGGGGAGTGGCAGCTGACATGGGGAGTGGCAAAGGCGAGGGAGGGCAGGACAAGAAAGGGGGTAAGCTGAGGGACAGAGCGGAAGCCAAAGGGAGGCTCACGAATTATCGCAAACGCGTAAGGCCGAGCAGGATACAGGCAGACACCCAATCAGTGTTGCGGAAGAGGTGCATGGGTACCAGAGGCTGTAGAAGTAACTTGGGGATAGCGAGTGCATCTCCGTCTTGCAGCCCACAACATACTCAGAGAATGCATCGTCGCTGGCAGTCCAGCCGTCAGGGGAGCCCGACGGCATGTCGTTGTGCTCGACGCTGTGTGCTGCCTTCTCAGCCATGGCGGATAAGCCAGGGAATGCAAAGCATCTTACATAGAACGAGTCTCAGAGAAGCCACGAAGCGCAAGATGGACGTGGGAGCGGCCGTCTTTTTCTACATGGCCTGTACAAGTACGACCTGGGGAAGCTGCCAGGCTGGTACCGAGGCCTTCTCCACAGCGACCCCATCGTGCTGGAAAATGAGACCCAGGGGATCCGAGAGCGTGACCTAATTTCCCCACAGCTGAAGGGAGAGCCGCAAGGCCACTACTGGTGAGCTCTCGGGCCGAGATTCCACACTCGCGACGGCGGTAGTGTGA
Organism: Harringtonia aguacate; assembly: GCA_014183095.1. Classification (NCBI taxonomy): domain Eukaryota; kingdom Fungi; phylum Ascomycota; class Sordariomycetes; order Ophiostomatales; family Ophiostomataceae; genus Harringtonia; species Harringtonia aguacate. The sequence goes on along the minus strand of JACCPH010000072.1, from coordinate 47,031 downwards.
CGCCGGCCCCCCAGGGAGGAGCCACGCCATGTTGGCTCATCTCGAGACAGAAACAGTCGAGGATTTTACTGCATTGTTCGAGGGCTGGCATCGTGGCGGACGAATCCGTTGCCTCAAAGAAACGGGAAGCATATATACACCACTTCTGCCTACTCCCCACGGATGACAGTGACCGGAAACGCAGACCGGGGATCCCGTTTTCTTGGAAGAGAGCGCAAGAGGCTCGAATCCGGGCAGACGGACCAGCGGCTGGTGGACATCTGTTCTGACCACCCCTCGCGGCAGAAATTACAGACGACACCGGCCAAGAATATTTGCAGAATTTTAGTAAAAGCTTGACACTTTAAATGTAATGTGCTCTAGCAAGTACACGAACATTCGCAGAGCACCCGGACTTACACTGTGGAGGCCAACCCAGAGCTCCGGTTGGCTTCTCCACACTTCTCCGCGCTGTGGAGTCGAGTGGAGCGCGCTACTCTGCTGAAACGCTGTTTTCGGGCTCTGGTGGCAAGCCATGTCCACCGGGAGGAAGACATATGCCGAACGGTGAGCAAGGCCACCGTCTCGGTACGCTGGGTATCTCCGACGCACATAACTGTCTGCGTTGGGGCCAGGACAGGCGGCGGTCTTAGGCTGGCCTCTAGAGGGCCAGGGGCTGCCGGAAGAAGAGCGAGGCAGCCACAGTGGCAACCACAGTGGTTCAGAGGATCTCATTGGCTGCTCGCTCCACTACTACGCGCCTCCCGTCAAAACAACCGCTGTCGACGGCCAACCAACACTTGGCGGAGAGGGCATCATGGCACAAAGCGACTCTTTTTTTTTTTCTCTTATGTTTCCGATCCGGCTGACGGTCTCGGATCTTCAAAGGATGCTAAACAAAGGAGCAGATATGTCATTGTCTGCAGAACCTCTGTTTCGTCCTGGGCTGCCGATAAAATCGGTTGTGTTGCCATGATGCCCTTGATGAAAATTGCCACCTTCCCTTGATCTTTCCTGAGCCCAAACGACGACAAAAATGACGATTCTACGGAGCACAGCCCTGGGTGCCGTGCTGCTGTCGTGCACGGCACTCTTCCAAGCCACGACAGCCCAGACGACAGCCCAGATGACCCTGCCGGCCCGCGCCGCCGTGTCGACCGTGACGGTCTCTGCGTCGCTGCCGAGCACCGCGCCCCAGTTCGTCAACGACACGGCCTTTACGTCTGCCATTCTCAACAGCACCAACACGTTCCGCCGCCAGCACAACGCCTCGGCCGCCGTCTGGAACGCCACCATTGCCGACTTTGCCGCCGACTACCTCGCCAGCGACACCAACTGCACCTTTGCCCACTCTGGGGGGCCCTACGGCGAGAACCTCGCCATCGGCTGCTCCGACGTCACCCCGTGCGTCGACATGTGGGGAAACGAGCGCCGCTCCTACGACTTTGCCGACCCGGGCTTCACCGAGGACACCGGCCACTTCTCCCAGCTCGTCTGGAAGGACAGCACCACCGTCGGCTGCGGCCGCCACCTGTGCACCGCCGGCAACGGCTCCGAGAACACCGGCTGGTTCCTCGTGTGCGAGTACTGGCCGCGCGGCAACATCATCGGCGAGTTTGCCCAGGAGATGAGCCGGCAGGTCAGCGGTGACGGCGACGGAGACTACGTGACCACGTCGAGGCCGTCATCGGGCGTCATCACCGGGGCGCTGGTGGTGTTCGCCCTGATCGTGTCTGCATGGGTGGGCGACATTGTGACGGTGGTGGGCGATGACTGAAGGCGAGACACGGCAGGGTTGGCAGACGGCAGAGGCGGCAGAGACGGCAGAGATTTCCCCCAATGAACCCCTGTTCCCGGGACTTCGGAAGCAGCATCCGACACGGTCATCCATCCTCTAGGATCACCCCCGTCTCCAAGACAGGAGGGAGAGCTGCCTCAGACCGAAGACAGAAGACAAGACAAAAGACAAAAGACGATCCCGTCCTGGGACCACAGACGGCACGACATAGCCACAGTCACCAGGAGCCGGAACCTGGTCCTCCCTTGCTGTCCAGCGCGAGTCCTATGCACCTGCCGTTGCATTGCTGTGCACGCCTCGACGGCAGAAGTTGCACACTGCATTTCTGCCGCTGCACAGAGACAGACAGCCGAAGCAGCAGCCATCCATGGTTGCCAAACGTTCGAGTCTTACAGGTTGCTTGCTTGCTTCCCTTCCCGAGGCGGTCTGCATGTGTCCCTCTCGCCTTATCACACCTCTCTAGTCTGCGCACACGAAAACATGATACGTGCCGTGCTAATCTGCTGACGTCCGGCCCGTGCATGCTGCATGCTTCCTTGCCTGGCACGGGCTGGTCGGGGAAAGCGGTCACCGAGCCGTCTTGTTCGCCCTGCTTTGGTGCGGGACGGGTCTAGTTGCGAAAACCTTGAAAATCCTGCGACAGTCTTTCATCCTGGGCTGGGAAGAAGGGAAGGAAGAGGGCGCGGGCGGGGGGGAGGAAGGGGGAAAGGAACGAACGTTGTCAGGAGCACGAGTGTTACAGAGAGGTTCTCGCACTGGTGGCGCCAGGAAAAACTGCAGAGTCCTACAGGGCAGCAGCGGCCCCCAACCAGATGATGGTAGTGGGAATAGCGTTATAGAATAAAGCCGCTGATTGGCCCATTTGCCCTTCTCTATCCTCTTGTCACAGCGTGCTGCGTGCCGAACTCGACACGTGCAATCCTTCCGTGCGATTTGAAAATGTTTGCCTCCTCACCTTAAAACTCTGCGCCTATCTCATCTCGCTCATTTCCGGGCATCTTTTTCTCTGCTCTTCCGGCGCCAGGTTAATCCTAGCGATGCCCTGCGACAAAGCCCTCGCACCGTGAATGCATCCGGACACTTGTACTCTCGTCTTTGACGAGACTCCACTTTTTGTTGCTCACTGAAAGCTCGCTAGCGTAAGCTAATATTATTACCCATATCCTGTCCCCTGGCGTTTTTGCAGCTCTCGACATCTTTTTTTGCAGCTTTCTCCAGCAGCTGGGCACTCCAGCTTTCTGTCCTCTCGAACACCGCCCTCCCTTCCCTCGGACCGTCCTCCCACTCCATCGCGAAGCATCTCTCGGTGTCGGTGTGGCCTCGCGCATCCTGCATCTGCCGGCTCGTGCACACGAGATTGCTTCTCGGTTGGGGAACCCTGACCCTGACCCGAGATAGCAGCCTTACCCTCTTGTCCACGTTGTATGAATGGCCCCAATTCTCTGGCCTCTGGCCTCTTGCCCCCCTTTCGAAGCCCTCTCTCATCCGGCTGCATCTGTCTTGTTTTCCGGCCCATCTGCCGTCTGTTGGCCTTTCTGTGCCATTTGCGACCAACCTGCTGACCCTGGAAACGTCCAGGCTCTCTCTCTATCTCTCTCCGGTGGACGACTTTTTACCCCAGCCTGGCGCTGCATAATACAGCTTAGGCAGACTAGTCTTACGTCGTCTCGAACACGGCCTCGTCCACGTCGGCCTGCCTAAATTCCAGACTGTTGTGCCACGGCCCATTCTCTGTGCTCCGAAATTCCTGGCCTGTGAGTACGAGTACGCATCTCACGCCAGCCTGTTCAGACCGTCTCTGCACGCGACACCGCTGCATTTGCTGACGTCGCAGGCAAAAAACTGTGCGGCGGGCAAATTTTGAACCCACTCCGAAGGCATCGATCCTTTTGTACGTCACCTCGTGGACAGTCCCAGGGAGCCACAAAACAAGACGCCCGCTCTGCCGTTCCCCTTCTTCGCTCCTTCCCCTTCCCTTTCTTTCTCGAAAGCCAATGCTGCTTTTGGCCATGCTGTCCCGCCACAACATCCACCGGCTGTTTCTTGGAGTTCTCGGTGTTGGTGTGTCGCCGTGACGCTTTGTCCTCCCTGCTAACCTCTTCGTCCACCCTCAGCCCTTGCACAATTGTGAACCGCGAGCGTACGAGAACCTCCTGTGCCCGGAGACGACATGCCGACGTGTCCGTTCGAGCCGCCTCCACAACGAAAACAGCACTCGCCCAACCCGGTCTAGATCTCGAATCCCTGCTACCCTTCCTCCCCCCCCCCTTCCGGCGCGTTACTCTCTGACAGTACAGAGCCTGCCTGCCTGCCAATTGATCTTCTCATCCGTCGATACCGCCTCACACCGCCTCGAGGCCTTCCATAGCGCACCGACTCTCGTGCCGCCCTCCTCCTCTCCCTCGTTGATACCCTCGAAACACAGACATCCCCGAGAGCCGCAAGCAGGAATACCAAACATACCCTCAAAGGCGGGGAAAAGACCAACATGGAGGACAATCTGGAGCTGCACACGCCCGTGCCTGGCTCGCTATCCGCGGCGGCCAGCTCGGCGCACGAGTTTTTGGTCAGCAACTTTGGCTTCGACGACATCTCACGCGCCACGTCCCCAGGCGTGCCCTACTCGCTGCGCTCGGAAGAGGACGACAAGAAGCGTTACCGCCCGCGAACCTTTAGCTACTTTCGCCAGCTGCCCTATGCCGTCGAGGCCGAGCCCGAGCGCGATGCCACTCTTGCTGCCATCCTGAAGAACCTGTACATTGCCATCAAGGCCGAAGACTTCTCGCCCGGTGCTCTGCACTGGACCCGCGAGCTGCAGGGATGGCTGAACCTCAAGTTCGAAATGACGCGTGACCAGCGCGTCCGCCTGGCCCAGCTCTACTACCACCTGGCCCTGGCTCCCGGGCTGGAGCCGGCCGCCGGCGATCGCTTCTGCCGCATGCTGATCATTCTCACAAAGTGCGTCCCACATGTCACCTCGTTTGATACCACCCCCGGGAAGACGACAGACGACTAACCCCAAGCAGGAAAAAACACTACCTGAAGCCCGGCGACGATCTGATCCTAGACTGGCGCCCGCTCTGGAAGCAGCTCAAGAGCATTGCCCTCCCCAGCGAGATCACCGTCCACCAGTCCGTCCAGAGCCGCGTGTATAAGCAGGTCCTGCGGCTCTGCCTGCATGTCCAGTCGTACATCGACCCGAGCGAGCGTCGAGCTATGCTCGACGAGATCCTGCCGTACTTTAGCACCCCCGACATCTCCAACGCCTTCATTGTCGTCGGCCTCCTCGCCGTTCTCGTGCCCACCACCCCGGCACCCCCGACTGCCCTGCAGGCGCAGCCGTCCGATTTTCTCCCGACCTTTTTCCATCTGTGGGCCCTGGTCAACCGGTCCAAGGCCTTTGATGTGTCCTTTGTAGACATCTTTTCACGCATGGCCAGGGATTACCTCACGTGCCAGCATGTTCCTTTCACCGAGCACGGTATCTTCACCAAGGAGCAGTCCGATCTCATCTTCACGGCCATCTTGCGCCTGACTGAGATCCCGGTTGGCCAGGCTAACTCCCCCTACATTGCCACCCTGGACTACTCCTCGGGCCTGGCCGTCTTCCTCGACAAGGACCGCAAGAAGTACCCCATCCCCTACATGGCGGCCCGCTGGATTGTCCACTCTCTGTCGCCGCTGTGCCTCGTCTCGCAAGACGGCGACTCCTCGCCCGCCAGCAGCATCCTCACGGGCCTCGAGGGCTTCATGGAGTCGATCGACACCTTCTTCCACCCGTCCAACCAGGGCGCCTGGACCAGCTTCTTGGCCCAGTTCACGCACCACCTGGCAGACATCTTTGCCAGCCGATGGAACCGCGAGCAGAGCGGCGAGCTCAACACCCCGGCGTCCCGACGCATCACCCCCGAGCTGAAGCGCCGCTTTGTCCTGGCCCTGCGCGACGTCACGTACATGGGTCTGTTTGCCAAGAGCCAGAAGGTGACTGGATACTACTACATCACGCTGCAGTGCCTGGCGTTCCTCGAGCCCAGCCTCATCATCCCCGGTGCGCTGCAGCGCTTCTACCCGAGCCTGCAGGGGCTGGTCGAGGTGCACCGCACCACGGCGAGCCTGTGCGGCCTGCAGATGCTCGCCCATATCATGGCACGCGAGAAGGGCTTCCGCTGCCACATCACCGCCCTGCTGGCTCTGGCCTTGCCCGGCATCGACGCAAACGACCTGGGAAAGACCCAGAACACGCTGAGCTTCATCCAGAGCGTGGCCTACAGCATCCCCTTTGCCTCCCTGGTCTCCAAGGAGGGCGCCGTCCACGACACGAGCATGGCCGTGCACTGGGTGCAGGGTCAGATGGAGCGCTTTGAGCGCGAGGGCCAGGACATTCAGCTGGACTACAACACCGAGCTCACTGACGAGGAGGAGGCCGACATTGTGCGCTCCTCCACGGCCGGCTTTGGCGAGTTCATCCTGGCGCTCCTGGACAAGGTCTTCACCCTGGTCGAGAACCTGCCCGACTCGTCCCATGTGCGCATCGGGTCGCCTGAAGATAACGTCATCAACTCGCTGCCCGCCGCCCTGACTCCGCTCTTTGCCTCCCTGTCGCCGGAGCTCTTTGACAGCGCCCTCAGCAAGCTGTCTGCCTTTGTGTCGACGCACGTGGTGCACCAGGCCCGCGACGCCATGGCCTGGATCTGCAACGCCCTGTGCAAGGTCAACCCGGAGAAGACGCTCAAAGTGTTCATTCCCATGCTGCTGGAGAACATCCGCACCGAGATCGACTACAACGGGGCCGCCTCGGACCGCAGCAGCGGCGCGGATGTGCTGCCGCGCGACCGCGCCCTCGTCTGGCACGTCAGCATTCTTAGCATGTGTGTTGTCCACGTCGGCGGCGAGGTCCTCAAGTACCGGAAGGAGCTGCTGGACATTACGCAGTACATGCAAGAAAAGTGCCGTGGCCTGCCCACCATCCACATCTCCAACTTTGTCCACCACCTGCTGCTCAACCTGACGCACACCTACCCCATCGACAATGCCATGTTTGAGCCTGACGTGATCAAGGGCGGCATCGGCATCGAGCACTGGGGCCGCACCACGGCCGCTTCCGAGCTCACCATCAAGTGGTACCGCCCCGCGCAGCCCGAGATTCAGTTCGCCGCCGAGTTGTTCGAGTCACAGGTCATCGGCGCGAAGCGCAAGATGGAGGCGCTGATGAGCGACGCACCGCCGGTCCGGCGCAAGGGCAAGAACAAGGAGTGGAGTGACGAGCTGTCGCGTGCGCTCTCGCAGATCCGCCTCGTCATCTCGGGCGTGTCAGCCCTCTTTGATCCCGGCCGCGCCTCGACGACGACAGTGCATGCCCACACATCGGCCAGTACAGACAACCACACGTCCAGCGAGCAGATGGCGGTGGATGACGAGGAGGAGGACGACGACGAGCAGGGGGAGACAAAGGCGACGTCCAACGGCATCGGAGGCGCTGACGATGACACGGCCATGGACGAGGACGACGACCCGCTCGCCGAAGTCGCCGATGACGACGAGCTGCGCCGGCAGTTTTCCTACCCAGCCGGCTACATCCTGGACCGCAAGAGCGTTCTGTTTGAGCGCATCCACGAGCTCCGCGAGGACATTGGCCGCCTGCTGTCGCGCACGCACGCTTTCCTGACCAAGGACCAGGAAGACGACGTCATCTGCTTCACGGCACTCTACACGACGTACCGCACATGGATTACCGACGTCGGTTTTGAGCGCTCCGCTCACCCGCTGGAGCGGCTGCTGCGCCTCTACCGGTCCGACACGGCCTCGTTCAAGATTAACGGGCTGCGCAAGGCTTACCCGCGGGCGCTGCTGGTCAAGCGTGCCGACGCCTACCAGCTGCAGCGCGTCAAGTACAACGCTGCGTACCGGCTCAAGAGCGACCTCGACAAGCGCCTGCTGCTCGACCTGGCCGAGTCCTGCACGTCGCTGTACGCCGACGTGCGGCTGGTGGCCCAGAGCGCGCAGGACTCGTCGCTCAAGGTCCTGATCGGGGGCCGTCCGCTTGTGATCCCCGTCGTGCTTGAGAAGCTGCGCAGCGCCCTGGAGACGGTCGACCACGACCGCATCAAGGGCGCCATGTACACGCTCTTCTTCACGTCGCTGGTTAAGACGCTCCTGCGCGACTGGCGCTTCGCGCCGACGCTGATGCGCCTCTACATTGAGACAGCCGGCGTGGACAAGACGTCGATCCAGCAGCTGGGCACGCGCGCTGTGTATCCGCTGCTCGACTTTGGCAAGGCGTCGGACCGCATGGCCATTGTGGACGACGCCAAGGTCGACCTGATCGCGCCGACGGACAAGGCCGAGCTGGAGGACTGCGAGCGCCGGATCAAGAAGCGCCACGCCTTCATCCTGAGCCGGCGGGCGCGGGTCGAGGAGAAGAAGGCCGAGCTGGGCCTGGAGCTGATCGAGAGAGCCAAGTCGGCGCACTGGAAGGTGGCGAGCCGCTGCGCCGTGTTTGCCAACAACCTGTGCCTGCGCTTTGAGCGGCTGGCGCCGCCCGCCTTTATCGAGCTGGCGGCCAAGGGCACCATCGACCAGCACCCGACGCTGCGGGCTAGCTTCCAGAACGCGTTTAGCAACATCTTCCAGCACATTGAGCTGCGGGCCATCTACCACCACGACTACCGGCTCTGCCTGCTGGAGACGGAGCTGAGCGAGAACAAGCTGGACATTCCCGTCCCCGAAGAGGGCGGCGACGCGGCGTGGACGCAGGCGTACTTGGACTCCTTCCGGCAGATCCCGGCAGCGGACGGCAGCGCGTCGGCGGCTGCGGCCATTAAGGCCCCCGAGTACTTTGTGGACGCCGACTCGCCGGGCTGGCTGGCCTGGGGCAAGTCGTTTGTGGCCTACAAGGCGAAGCCGTCGGCATACCGGGGCTACGACGAGCTGGAGATGGCGGCCCGCAAGCAGATCGGCGCCATCATCACCAAGGAGTGGTGCAAGACGTGCTTCGATTTCATGAAGCAAGAGCCGCGCGACGCACACGCCGATCGGTTCAAGGTCACGGTGGCGTCCCTACTGACGCACGTGTTTGAGCTGGTGCACAGCGGCCTGGCGGCGGTGACTTTTGACGAGCTCAAGGAGCTGGTGCTCGAGGTGTACGGCGACGGCTCGGACCGGCACCAACATCGGGCGACGTCGGAGATCGTGGCGGCGCTGCTGTCGCGGGGCGTGGAGGAGCCGCGGGAGAGCCGTGACCGGGCCTGGGCGTTTGCGGCGCCGCTGCTGCTCGGCGTCATCGACGACAAGCTGACGCCCGAGAATCTGCACTACTGGATGACGTGTCTGCACCTGATCACGGGGCTGCGCGACCCGCGCCGGGCGCGCGAGCTGGTACTGGGGCTGGGGTCGTTCCGGCTGGACATGACGTCGAACGCGGCCTTTAAAGAGTCGTCCAAGGTGTCGCTGCTGGAGTTTTTGATCAGCGACGCCGGCTGGCACTTCCGCGACGAGCAGCCGATCCTGGAGGACCTGCTGGCGCACATCGACCACCCGTACAAGGCAGTGCGCGAGGCCATCGGGCGCAGCGTGGCGACCATCTACCGCACGCGGTACCACGAGTCGTTCCCGACGGTGACGGCGCTGCTGGAGGCGAACAAGGCGGAGTCGTCGGTGGGCATCCGGCCGTACAAGCCGACGGAGGCGTTCTCGGCCACGATAACAGAGGTGTTTTCGCGGCTGGAGACGTGGCGGCACGAGCGCAAGCCGGGGCAGCAGGAGCAGAGCAGCTACACGTCCGGGTCGAAGACGATCCTGATCTGGCTGGACTGGATGCTGTCGTCGCAGGAGTGCACGCAGCTGGTGCAGTTCTTCCCCACGCTGTTCATCGACCAGCTGCTGCACATGATGGACGTCAAGGAGGACCCGGAGCTCATGCGGCTGGCATACCACGTGTACCGCCACCTGCCAAACATTCCGCTGCGCGAGGGCGAGGACGACGCGTTCATCCGCAAGCTCATCGACGTGGGCCGGTCGGCGAGCAGCTGGCACCAGCGGCTGCGGGCGCTGGTCAACATGCAGGTGATCTACTTCCGGCGGCTGTTCCTGTCGGCGCCGGCTCAGCGGCAGCTGCTCTTTGACGCGGTCGGCGACATGCTGGCGGACTCGCAGCTCGAGGTGCGCGACTCGGCGTCGGCGACACTGGCCGGCATGATCCGCTGCTCGCCGGCGGCCATCCGCAACCCCATCATCCAGTCGCTGAAGCGGCGGTTCGAGAAGCAGCTGCGCGACAACCCGATGCCCAAGAAGAAGCGGCCGATTCGGGGCGGCAGCGGCACCGACACGCCGGTAGACATGCAGCTGCAAGTCATCCGGCGCCACGCAGCCGTGCTGGGACTGGGTGCGCTCGTCGAGGCGTTCCCCTACGCGACGCCGCCGCCCGCGTGGATGCCCGAGGTGCTGGCGCACTTGGCAACGCGCACGGCCAACGATCCGGGCGTGGTGGGCAACGCCACCAAGACGATCCTGGCCGAGTTCAAGAAGACGCGGCAGGACAGTTGGACAGTGGACCAGATGGTGCGTATCTTTTATTTTTTTTTTTCTCTGTTCTACTTGCTAACCTAGCCAGTCTTTTACGTCCGAGCAGCTGGAGAGCTTGGAGGGTGTGCTCTGGAAGAGCTATTTTGCATGAGCTTGATTTGGACAGGGCGGGCAACGGTTGGACAAAAACAATGGGCTTGGTGCTCGGTGCTTGGTGCTGGGTGCTGGTGTTGGTGCTGGTGCTGGTGCTGGGACGGAGAACATAGACTTGCGAACAGTACTTTTAGAGCCTCTTTTTTTTCGCGTTCGATTGTGCCATGGAGTTGGAGACGTGCATGGTAGGGTTCAGCTGTCTTGGAGACCTTTCACTGTTAGACCTGTATGAACTATGGTAGATTCTGCAAATGCGGGCTCGCATGGGCTGTGCTGGCACGCCTCCGTCGCTGATCAGTGTGATACGTCATTCTGCAGGGCGACAACGGGTCGTGGCTTTGCTAGCGCGATGGACCGCCAGGGAGGGAAACGGTCGCGGGACCCAATCCGGTGGCGGCCAGGCCGAGCGGTCTGGCGGGCGGCCTGTTGCGAGACAAGCCGCTAACGCGCTGCGTGTGGCAAGGCGCACACACACGCACGAGTTGGTATGCGAGTGCTGCACGGGGTGCCAAGTGCGAGTACGAGTCTTTGTACGAGTAAAAGCGCAAAATTGCATCTCACATCGCCGAGATGAGATGAGGAAGTGGGACGTAGGGCAATATTGAATTCCGTTCTCCCCCGCCCTCCTTCCTCTTTCTATTCCAGCGCACGGCTGCCTCCTTCCGACAGCAGCTGCCTGGTTGTCTGCTCAGCGCCTGCTCGCCCTCACTCGCCCCTTCCCCCTCCAGCCCACCACGCGATTGAGTCACTCAGCCCAGGTCAGTTGCTCCCCCCCCTCCCTCCCCTCCTCTCCTTCCCAGTTAGCCACCCGTGTTCGGGCAGAGATGTCTTACCTGTTGGAGGGAACCCAGGGTTCCGTGACCTGGCGGACGCGCAATCTGCTTGTAGGGTAGATGGCAGTGAGTGAGTGGGTCGTGGGTCGTTAGCATGCGGCGTCCTCGCGCAGTTGTTAGCAGTAGCAATAGCAGTAGCAGGACCAGCAGCAGGAGCCGAGCAGACCGCCATGCACACAGCCCAGCCCACAAATCCACCTGGGTCCACTCTTGTCACTGCCAGACACATCCACCCCTGTCGTTCCCCCCCCGCCTGGCTGCCCCTCGATTTGCGTTTCTGGTTCTGGTTCCCATGTGCTGTCGTCATTGACTATTTCCTCCTCCGCCCCCCCTCCCAACAGCTTTTCCCTCTGAAAATTAGCAGCTTCTTTCCCGCCTTCCTGGATCGCCGGATTGGTTTTCTGCCATCGCTGCTGATACGTGTGGATGCGACATCTGACCCGAGCGTGTCCTGTGTTTTCTTCTACTCTGCTTTCCCCCTCCAACACATTTTGCCCACGTTTGGCTTGCAGGCAAACTCTCCATAAGCTGCAGCAGCCTTGCTTCGTCGACGCCTCGCAGGTCTCCTCCCATTGCATAAAACAACCGGACCTAGGTTTTCCACTTGTGTCTGCCGCCCCCCAACATGGCGCGCGACCCCTACCGCACCTCGACTGGTGACCTCGGTCGCCGCGACTACGATCGGGTGGTCTACGAGCGCGACAGCCGCAGTGGCGGCGGCGACAACGACGAGAGCGCCACGACATCGCCAAGGACGGCACGCCGGTACAACGATGACGATTATCGCGCGCCACCTCCGCGCGCTCCGGTGCCACCCCACATCAACGACGATCGCGACGACCGCGACGACCGTGACGACCGCGGCCGTGGCGACGACGACTGGAGCAAGCTGCCGCCCGGCAGCAGCCGCCGTCCCCACCGCACCTTTTCCGACGAGCACTTTGTGCGCGACAGCGACCGCCGCTACGACGACCAGCCCATCATCCCGCCATCGCCCGTGCGCCGCACCGAGCGCACAGTGACGGTCGAGCGGGAGCGAGAGAGAGACAGGGACCGGGATCGGGATCGAGATCGAGATCGAGATCGCCCACGGTCCCGCTACGAAGAAGACGTCGAGCGCACGGTGGCAGTTGAGCGCGAGAGAGAGCGGCCGAGGTCACGGTTGGTCGAGGAAGCCGAGACAGTGACGGTCGAGCGCGACCGGGAGCGGGAGCGTCCACGGTCTCGCTACGAGGAGGTCGACCGCACCGTCACGGTCGAGCGCAAGCCCGCACGAGAGCGCCCGCCGCGGCTGCGCTACGACGACGTGGAGCGCCTCGTGGCCAGCGAGCGCGAGAAGGAGCGCGAGCGGGAACGTGAGCGGGAACGCGATCGTCTGCGGCCGGGCGAGGTGGAGCACACAGTGACGATTGAGCGGGAGAGAGAGGGGCCACCGTCGCCGCCGTCGCCGCCGTCGCCACCGCCGCTGCGTCCCCGTTCGCGGATCGAAGAGATTGACCGGACCGTGACCATTGACGAGCGCGACCGCGACTACGACTACGGCCGCAGACCACCGCCGCCGCGCTCCCGCTACGAAGAGGTCGACCGCACCGTCACCATTGAGCGCGAGCGCGAGCGAGAGCGTGACCGTGACAGGGAGCGGCTGCCTCCGCCACGCCTGCGCCCCGACGAGGTCGAGCGCACGACGACGCTGACAGTCGAGCGCGAGCCGACGCGTCCGCGCTCGCGCGTCGAGGTGCGCGACCAGATCCGTGAGCTGTCGCCGCCCGGGCCCGGTCGCCTCCTGCGCCACCAGTCCAGCCTCGACACCTTTGACCGCCATCCGATGCACCACAATGACGACGTCGACGTCGATGTCGACGCATTCTACGAGCGCCGTGGACCTCCACGTGGCAGCGACTACCTGCCACCACCGTCGCCACCACCCGTCCGCGAGCGCGAACGAGTCGACGAGATCCGCATCGACCGCCGCGGCTACCCCGAGCGGCTCCCCGAACGGTTCCCCGGACGCGAGCGCGTGCGCGAGACAGAGATTGTCAAGACCGTGGCACTCCCGCCGGACCGCCGGCGCAGCCCCAGCCCCAGCCTCAGCTTCAGCAGCACCAGCAGCACGTCCAGCCGCAGCACCGGCGGCGCGTCGCTCAAGAACCCGCCGCCCAGCGAATACCCCAAGAGGGGCAAGACGCGCATCCCGGCCCGGCTCGTGTCGGAGCGCGCCCTCGACGACCTGGGCTACCCGTTTGTCCGCGAGGTGCGTATCATCGTTTGAGCCCGAGCGTCCCGGGACTCTTGCTGACAAGACAGGGCAACACCATTGTGCTCCAGGTGGCCTTGGGCCAGCACAACATTGACGACGTGCTCAAGCTGAGTCAGGACTACAAGAAGAGTATGTGTCCCCTTTGTCTCCACCTTTCATTGTCCATCTCGCTGACGACTTCAGGCGAGTCCGAAATCGTCGAATCCAAGACGACCCGCATCACCAAAGGAAAGGGGAAGCACGAAGTCGTCGAAGAGCGCCGCGAGGAGGTCTACATGACCCCGGCCGTGCGCTATGCGCCCCCCTCGCCGCCTTCGCCGCCACCGGCGGCGCCAATGGCCCCTGTCTACACGAGGCCTGCGCCGCCACCGGCTCCTGTCTACAGCATGCCTCCACCGCCGCCGATTCCCATGTACGATGTGCACGAGCCAGCGCCTGCCGAGTACAAGACGACCGTCAAGGTGCGCGAGAGCTCGCCGGCACGCAGCATCAAGGTGCGCGAAGTATCGCCCGACTACTCGTACAGCTACCAGCCGACCGTTGTCGAGCGGACCCCGGACGCGGGTGCCCTGGTGCGCGTCCGCTCGCGGTCCCGCCACCCGGCGCCCGTGATCATCGACGCCGGCGAGCCCGGCCCGGCCGTCGAGGTCTCCGAGGACGTGCCCGTGGGGCCCATGGCCCTGGTCGAGGTGAACCGCAGCAGCCGCCGCTCGCACTCGCGGCATCGCTCGCGCTCGGGGTCGCACGGCTCCGGCGCCCTCTACGCCCACATCCACGGCTACGAGGGACCCCGTCGGCACCGGCATCACCACCACCATCACCACCACCACCGGCACTCCAGCTCGTCCGAGCTCGAGCTGGTCAAGGCTGAGCGGCTCAGCAGCGGCGAGCTGGTGGTGTACGAGGACGACGTGGAGCGCTTCGAGGAGCCGCACAACGGCGTGCGCATCGAGAGGGACAAGCAAGGTAGAGTGGCTCTCAGCGTGCCGCGGTACTACTAGCGCCGCCGCTTTTGTTGTGTGTCTGTTCTTTTCTTCTCTTTCTTTCCTGTAGCCGCGGCTGACGCGTGCTTTTTTTGTTCTTGTCAGGTCCGCCACGACCTCTGGTGCGAGCTATGCTCGGCACTATTACCTGATACGATACCATTTTGAGGGGGATTCTTCTTTTTTTTTTCTCCATTTTTCTGATTTGGGGAGACACGGTAGAGGACAACGAGCCTCAGTTTTTGGATTGCTTATGTTCTTGCTTGTTTGTCCTCGCTGGAAGGTACTCCGTTGGATTTCGTTGGATTTTTTTATGACACTCATGACAGACACATGGTAACACGATACTGTTTTATACCTTGGACCTACAGTCATAGATACACTCAGCTCCATGACCCAGCCGCCTCCGCACGGGCTCGGAGATGGCGCTTCTTTGCATGTGATGAACTGGAACTGGTTCTTTTGGCTGCCAGCCCGACAAGAATAACACGCGTGTCCACAAAACAGACAGTCGAACAAAAGCCGGGAGCCACACTTGTCCCTGAACAAGCCACACGCACGAGGTGGTTTAAAATGGACATGGCGACCCGATGAGCGTTAAAAAAAAGGCCCAACTCCAAACGTAGTGGAGAGATGCGGAGAGGTGGGGCTGAGCCACAGTGGCTTGTTTAATACAATCGCGGGATACAATGCGGCAGAGCCAGAGGTGTGGCCAGTAGAAGTATGTCGTGTGTCTCATAATAATGACACAGCTCTTTTCACCAGGTGCCTTTTTTGTTGATCCTGGGGCACAGATTTCGACTTTCTGAAGATGCCATGTAGTAGACTTTTACAAATCTCAGAGGCTGTGTTTTCTTTGATTTTTGGTCTGCATCTACAATACATGTGCCATTGACAGAACGAGGCGGACAAAGATGGCAGCGCTCACAAAATCCCAGTACAGCCACAGCATTGGAAGGCAGTGAACGATTTTGGGCCAATAAGTCTGTCCCACGTCAAAAATGGCACTTGCGGCAGTGCTGATCCATGGACTCCGAGCCCTCCTTTGGCAGCGCCTTGTTTTTCCTCCTCTATCCTTTCCACAATGTCTAGCCAGAGGTTTCCCGACATTTTTCATCTCCAGAGCTCTTCCACGAATCTTCCAGGTGTCGCGAAATAAACGCACCGAATCTATGCACCAGATATCATGTCAAATCCATGATCTGAAATGGATCCCATCGTAACAACCTGCTTGGTGGCAAGCGCACTTCAACTGGTTGATTTCAGCACCAAGGTTCTGTTTAACCTGTACCAGATATACAAGAGCGCCGATGGTCACACCGAGAAGAACAGTTTTACACAAGACCGAGTATCAAGTCTCATCAATGGACTGGTGACCCAGGAAGAAACGATCAGGGGACAGAGAAGAGAGTTGGCAAACCTCTTTCCCGACGATGACAGACATTCCAACGATGACATCTACAAGACCCTTCGAACCCGCATTGAGGAAGGCAGGCACCTCGAGCACGTGCTTTGCAGTCTCTGCAGAAACAAAGACTCCAGACTGAAAAAGTTTACTGACGCTGTCCGGTCCACCTGGTGCCAAGGACATCTGAATGAAATGGAGGCTCGACTCAACACACTTCGGAGCGATCTGATGGTCCGAGTAACACTAGAGAGCTCGTGAGTGTATACGTTGTTCAAGTGTTCCATAGTACATATCAAGTCAACGCAGCCCAATTCTTGCTAACACATTCAAGCCAGAAACTAGACCGGAATGCAGCACAGCTATCCAACATTTCCAACATGCTCAAGACCACCGCCAGAGAAGGTTCACACAACGAATCCCTTCTGTCACCTTCCACAAGTAAAGCACACTCGGCCCAAGCAGCCTCCGCAGAGACATTTCACAACAATGTTACCTTTACAGCATTACAAAAGGAAGAATTTATCGACAGCATATCATTTGCAGGGATGAGCGATCGACAGGACAGCCTCTCCAAAGTGGTCAGAAGAAACAAACGAAAATTTTCAGAATGGATGCCTTTGCCCGCAGACTGGTTAGAGCACAACAGCATTTATTGGTATGAGTCCCATTTTCTTGTCAAGCGTGGTCATCGTCCCAATTTTCTAAAACGAGAGTTCTCTTGTCCAAGGGTCAATGGCGTGTCCGGATCCGGAAAATCCCCTTTCCTAAAGTACCTTGCGGAACATCCCGAAACAAAAGCCTGTCTATTGGGATGGAGTGCTGGAAAGCACCTTGCCATTGCCAAGTTCTTCTTCTGGGACGGTGGCGTGGAGTTGCAGAGGTCACAAGAAGGGCTCCTCCGCACGGTTTTGCACCAGATTCTCTCCATGTACCCGCAGCTCATCCCAGCTGTCATGAGTGAAGCCATCACTTCCCCTTTGCCCTTGTCAAACCTTTCTTGGACTCTGCCGACCCTTTTCGGGGTGTGGGAATATCTCATCTCGCAGACGGTTATGGAACTGCGGATCTGTCTTTTCATTGATGGCCCGGACAAATACGGCGACGGCATCTATGACCACACCAAAATCATACGATGGCTCAAGTGCCTCGCAAACCACAAAAATGTCAAGATGTGTCTGTCAAGCCAACGGCTTCTTGCGTTTCAGAATTCATTCGGTGGAGAGAGGGAGTTTCGGCTGCGACATCCCATGTCAACACACGTCGAAAATTATGTCAGACGCCGGCTCGAGAATTCTTCATGTTACGTGAAGGACCAGGACGTGAAAACGTTAGTAGGCTATATCACAAAGAACTTTCCAGGGAGATTTTCGTGGGCGAAGCTTGCCGTTGATTCGTTCTTGGAACTTACGCCAACACCACACCACATGGGCTTACGTTTCGAGATCAAGAGGAACAAGCGGCCAGACGACGGCAGGCGCTTTCATTTCAAGATCGAGATGGACCAGCGGTCAGACGGTATCGAAGAGCTTCATCAAATCATTCTAGACGGCATCCGAGAACAGAGAGACACGTACCAACGAAAGCAAGTATTTGCTCTACTATTGTTGGTCAAGTGCGCCCAACAACAAGGAGGCTTGCCACTCCTCCATCTCCACCTTGCAAGCATCATGGTCCTAAGGCACATGAAAGATGGAAACGGCCAAGAAAGCGAAAATACAAAGAATCTGCTGATTCCGGGTCTAGAAGCCGTGAAAACCAAGCATCTCAAGGTGCAACTAAACAAGAACCGCAAAGATCTACAACAGAAGGTGCCAAGCATATGCATGGATTTATTAAAAATAGTTCGACATCCCGGGAAATTGCCAAGCGAATGGCTTGTCGACTTTTCACGCCCATCGATAGCCAGCATGTTGGACAACTCTTCCGTACGCAGACACCGTGATTGGCCTTTGGATTCCATCGGTCGGCAATGTCTCATGCTGTCTTCCGTGGCCGTGCTGCAAGATATATCCCTGGAGGCCTCTTTTAAGCGCAGCACTTGGTTCACCACAATTCGACCTCATATATGTCAGTGTCTCCGCTGGGCCAAGTTGCAAGAGTTGCAATCTCTGGAGGTGTCGACAGTCATTCTTGACGCACTCGAGTCGGCTGCCGACGCAATATGGTCTCGGACACAATCGCGAATGCCCATTGAAGCCAACGGAAGTCTGCACTGGTCAGCCGCGGCGACGGATCCTTTTATTGCCTGGCACCCCCGGCGCGACGAATCTTCATCCTGGGATGCTACACACATCTACGCTCCGCTAGGGTATTCCTCGTTTTTAGACTTTACAAAAGCTGCAGGCCTGGAGCTTTATGCTTCCGAGAAGAAAAGGGAGTTCGACCGGGAACAACCGCAGTCCCAAACTGATACTGAAAGCGAAAGTGAATGTGAATGCGAATGCAACAGTGCAGCGATGAGCACCAGCGGTTACACTAGAAGCAGTCATGACGAGGAGGCCGATGGCCGCGAAGCGAGCAGCGATGACGGCATCAGTGAGCAACCGCACTCACGGCTAGGAAGTGCATCGCCACCCGAAAGCGACACAGGGTCGGAAAACGAGGTCAAAGAAGTGAGAATATCCCCGACATGCCTTGTTTACACATACAGCCTCATGTAATATAGTGTCATAATAAGTTCAAGACTAGAATCATTAGTTATCTGTTTTCTATTTTGTCCAAGTATATCTCATGCAACAGAGTCAGGTGGCTGCTCATCCAAAGCATAAAAAGGACACAAGATTGTACACAATATCCGTTTACACCTTGCTTCATGACCGAACCGCCTCCGCACAGGCTCGGAGACAGCTCTTCTTTGCATGCGATGACGGAACCTCCTCCAGAGATGTTGGCCTTCTGCAAGCAGCAGTGTGCTGATGACTGCTGGTGACCACTCATACCCTGTAGCCACTGTCCTGGCTGTAGCCCCACTGTTTCTATGCTTCCATCTTTGTCGCCATGCACTCAGCGAAAAGCTTCGTATTTAGGTCATTTCTACAGAGGCTTCCTCCACGTACGGCCATAGATGCTGGAAAGCACGGGATCCCGTCCGCTCTCCCCTAGTTAAACCAGCAATCGGCGGATTAGTAGTTGGGTCGGTGACGACCAGCGAATACCCGCTGCTGTACGTTTTTTTGTCTTTTCGTTTTCTTTCTTCTTTTTTGCTCTTCATTTTCCGTGTTCGACCATTGAGGTTGGACACTGGTTCCTGCACTTTGAGCGTTCCAGCAGTGCAAGACAAGAATTGTAAGCAAATCTCATGTGGCAGAGTGGTTGGTGTCACTCCTTGTCTTCCTACTTCCATTCAAATTCATCTTGTATCCATTCTATAAATGAGTCTATACAAATGTTAAAAACGCAAAAGAGTACAGGGTTCTCACTGCTGAACCAGATCCAAGAATAATACTGTTTTTTTTTTCTTCTCCTTTTTGTTCTTCGTTTAACTTTCCCCTTATTTTTTTACCCTTATTTTTTACCTTATTTAAATTCCCTGCGCTAAATCCTCTGTGCTCGGGCGCCTAAGCCCAGTTGATCCGTGATCCACAGACGGCTAATCTGTTTCGGGTTAGATCCAGCGGGGCCGAGCCCACAAGAAATGGGACGAACAACACCAGTTTTGCGATGAAGAATGCGCGCCCAACGGGTTCCCCAGACGCCATCGTCAGGTTCCCGTCTTTCTTTTTTCTTCTCCATCCCCTCTTCCTTCTCCGCCATTGCAGCTGCTACTCGCACGGCGGCCATGTCTCTCTCTTCGCGGCTCTAGTATCTACTCCATCGCATGGCGACGCACTCGACCAGCTACACACTCTCTTTCATCACGCGACATTTTCGATCTGACTTCGTTTCGTCTGCTGTCTTTCCTTTCTCTGCTTTGCAAGTTGCGGGATTGCCGGTTCGCGCCTCTCCCACCCTCGTCACTCGTTCCCGACGCTCGCTTGTCTGCTTTTCGCTGTCGCAATTGACTTCTTGAACGAACACGCATTCGACTTTGGATATCTTTTGTCTTGTCGTTTCCTACCACTCTCCTTCCTCCTCATCCTCGGCGCCAATGCCGCCCGCCCTCTACCTCGCGGCTGCGGCCGTTCTGTTGCCACGGTGGGCAGCCGCCGACACCACGACCGTCTACGTGACGCCCCACGACTCGTACTCGTCCTCGGTCGGCGTGCTCGGCTGCAAGATCAACACCAACCGCGTGGCCTACTGGCCGGCCGCCGTCGACTGCACCAACATTTGCGTCAAGCTGAGCTACGACAGCCGCTCGGTGTACCTGCTGCGAATCGACCAGTCGGGCGGCGCCCACGACGTGAGCTACGACGCCTGGAATTACCTGGTGACGGGCAAGTCGGCCACGTCCGACCCGACGAGCGGCGGCGAGGTCGCCATGGAGACCGAGGACGTCGACGCGTCCAAGTGCGCCGGCCTCATCACCGACGGCAGCGATCTGCCCCTGAGCGCTCCCAACAGCATGAATTTTGTCAACAGCTGCCTCGAGGCCCAGGCCGCCGGCAACTCGAGCTGGGTCGCCGACAACTACGCCCTCTACAACATCCTCGACTCCATCTGCACCTACGGCTACGACGAAAAGTGCACCCTCGACGACTGGCCCGACCAGAACCAGCCAACCTGCAAGCACACCCTCGGCGACCCCGTCTCCCTCACCACCGACCCCGTCTACAATATTGAGTACCCCACCGGCGAAAAGGTCCTCGCCGGCTCCTCCTCCTCCTCTTCCTCCACCACCACCGCCTCGGCCAGCGGCGCATCCGCCACCAGCTTCTCCATGGCCTCTGTGCCCCCATGGCGTGCCATCGCCGGCGCGGGCCTCCTGCTCTCGGCCATCCACGGGTTATAGCGGAGGGCTGTTCATGTTTGCATTACATATTTACGTGTTCATGTTGATACCTTTTTGGGGGGGGGCTTCAAGGATATCCACCGCATTGGCGAGCGTGTGCATTACGTGCTTTGTATTTTTGTATTTTTGTATGATATTCTCTCTTCTTTGTACATATTTTGCATATCAAAAAGGTACATAATCTGAATGGGCATCTGAGTGTCTGGGTTCTTTTGAGTTTGCGTCTTCCCATCAGTCTAGTGAGCGCGGGGTCGATGATGCTGTGACTGGCAAAGCCGCACTTGCCAGCACGTCGGAAACCGCATGCTCGCCTAAGAGAAGGGGAAAGACAAAAAAGAAGCCGACCGGGCATGTGTCCTAGAGGAAAGTCTGTTGTCACTCTCAGCGACGTCATGCTCGACCGACTGCGCTGCCAGCACAGCAAAAATCCAAAACCTTGACGTGACGGTTGAAAAACGCCAGTACAACGTTTATCCTTCTTAAGATATAAAAGATGTATAAATCAAATGGTATCAAAAAGTAAGCAGATGCAAGTCAAAGTCTCACAGCGGGTGCGCACAGCTCAGCTGCATCTCCGTAAAGGCCAGATGCCGGCCAACGCCCGCCCTGCTTTCAACCTGGGAGGCCTATTCAGCAGCACTAGAACTCTGCTGCTTTCCACAGACCTGCACAATCTCCTCTATAAGTAACATGGGTAGCTGTTGCATGGATTTATCCTCCTCCTTCAGTATCGCGTGGCTCGTTTCCAAGAAGCGTAAACGAAACACATCCCACAGCTGCCCATCAGAGGCTGCTGTGCCACTCGGCGGTCTAGGAAAGAAGGGATCGTTCCTTTTGAAGCTCCTGGCGGCCTGCTTGACCCCGGTCTCATCCATGGTCATGTCCCTGCAACAATCAAAGTCAAGCACCCACATGGCGTGTGTGCCAAGGGCTTCGGACTGGAACTCGAGGGATCCAATGCCTGGGCTGGATTTCACGGCTTCGAGGCATCTGCGAGTGGGTGCCAGAACAAACTCGACGTCGTTTGCGTCGACTTTTGCTTCCCAATAAAGGAAAGCGAGAGCGTCTGCCATAGCAATGGCATAATCATTGATAGGGAGGCGGAGTTGCTCAATCTGGTCGAGATAGAGGGGGAAATTGCGAAGGCTATACGCCACCAACCGTCTAGGTCGTGTTCTCGAAGCAGCTTGTGGCCTGTACCGGCGACGTCCAAGATATGGCCGAATTAGGCAGTGGTCGTTGATGGCAGGAGCTGCCATCGGGAGATCCGCCATTTCCGGATGGTAGGTATGGGCCAGCAGTGTGCGAACGGGACCGGGCATAGATGGAATCCTCTCGTTCACCAAAGCATTACAAGGCTCGAAGCCTTGGGGAAGCCGCGGGAGGATTTGCTGCCAGTATGGTGAATCTCGGCTGAGGAGCCCTTCACAAAATGGAAAGTTGACTCGAAACTTGCCGCCGCCATTATCAGATTTTTGGATGGTGGCAAGAAGTTGCTTGTGCATCCGATACTCGTGCAGAATGGAACGCCCTGGGCCGCCGTCTTCTCGCTTGAGCGCGAGATGGAGATGTTTGCCGTCGCTCTCATCGTTGTCCGCCCAAACCGTGCCACAAAAGCCTTGGCCAATCTTCTTCAACGGTACCTGGGACTCAGAAAGTTGGTTGATAGCTGTGTCCATGTTGTCTATGCGCTGTACTTGTGAGTCTGTGCTCGTGATTTGGATGAGTTTGTGATCGAAGAGTGGTTGTGATCTAAGTGTGTTTGTGATCTAAGTGTGTTAGTGTGGTTGTGTATCTTACATGCAATAAATAAATACGTAATTAGTCAGTTTGTCTTAGTCCTATTGCCAGAGCAGTTGCTACAATTACAGTCATCACATAAATGATTTGTAACAGGACTGTCTAGCTTGGCAGGAATCCCCAGTGCCATCTCCCGTCTGTTCTAAGACGGTCCAGGATCCCTTCGGCGGTCTTGTGATTGTCCCTCAACCAGCTGTGCCGGACCTGTTCGATTGCCTGATTGCATTCTTTTCTTTCCGAGTCGCGGTTGACACAAACTTCCCCACCAACGAACCGTCCTTCACCATCGAAACCCGGCGGCGTGCAGCGAAAAGAACAGAGAAGTCCTCGGCTTCGCTCTACTTTACCTCCACATAGATTCCACTGAGTTAGGGACGGGGTGCTTAGCACCACAGAGGTGGTGCCAGGGCTGATCAGCCCTGGCCTATCGTTGTGGGGCTGAGCAGCCCCCTTTAAAAAGGGTCGGAAGTGCCAGTAGCTAGAAGGAAGAGAAAAAAAGAACAACCCTCAAGAAAAAGAAGGAATCGAACCGAAGATTTCATACGAAAAGTCACCCGTCAATAACAACGATCACAACGAGAGAACAGCGAAATCTGACAAGTCTATAGCCGCAGAAGTGTCCCAGCAAGGCAGTCCCTGTCTGATCAGGCGCGTGTCGCAGCGGCGACACGTTGAGCCTCTTCCCGAAGGAGCCCTCTGCCAAACAGTCGCTTTCAGGTTGAAGGTCCCCTTTTCACGAATGTCTCAGCCAATATCAGTCCTATGAACACAGCGATTACACTTTCGGTCTGATCAGGCAAAGCGCTACCTGATGGTATGCCTATGAGCGCGGAAGGGCGAGTGCCTCCGGAGTCTGCTGAGGGCACGAGGTTTTGGTTGTTTGGTTAGTTGTGAGCCGAGGCCTCCTGCTCCTCTTCACCACTTGCCGTGTTTTCGACTCCCTCTTGGCCTGACAAGAAGGACGTCAGCCCAGTCTCCAACTGTCGGCAGACAGCAGTCCCATTCGGATGTAAAAAGAAGATTAGGTGCGCCCGATTCGGCGGTGTCCTTGGGCGTGGGTTGTGCCGCCAATTCACCAGGGCTGTCGATTCTCCCACAGCCAGTCACAGTCTACCTAATTCATTGCTGAAAGAAGTATGAAAGTGCTGTTGTTGGATCAAATTGCCAGTGAATACCACGTATGGTGGCAAAGATTTGCCAGTTGCCGAAATGCGCTCAGATATCGTCACCTAGACCCGAGAGTCTGCACTTCTGACAACTTCTGAACGTTTGCCAGACCTTCCAATTACCAAGACGTCGACTCCCACTATTCCATGCCTGTTTCGTCCACATTGTATCGAAATTCGGGAGGAATGTCACAAACTTTGGGAATTTCGATGCGGGTCAAACAGGCTTGAATATTTCCTTCAGAGGCACCGTTTACGCGTTTATTTTTGACCGTAGTGCTCTTTATGGTCTTAATTTCAGGATGTCGAGCAAGAAACTTTGTCAACCAAGTCCTTCCAAGAGTTTTTGGAGAGCCTTCGGTAGTAAGGAAGCACTCTGCAACTTCACGAAGTTGTTGACGAGTAGGAGCATGGCTCAACTGCGCCTGGACGACTGCCCAGTGCACTAGGCTCGTCTCTAGACTTGGTGACAGTACTTGCTGAAGCTCAGCAGCCTTTTTGTGCGTCTGCGTGCCGTTTAAACGGTTTCGTAATGTCTGGTAGTTGACGGTGTGTAGTCTTGCGGCCCTCCGTACAGACATGCCGTCCTCGACTGCCTTTTTTGCATTTTCGAGGTTGCCTTCCATGTATTTCGTCATGACGATACTGCACGCGAAACTTTTGGTTGATTTTGCTGGGTATTACGGTAAAAAGCACACGTTTTTTTATGTTGTTTGTAGGGAGGGAGAAGTGCAGGAAGAGGGTAAAAAAAATTAACTAAGGAGTGTGGCTAGAAAGGGGCGCAGTTGACGTCTGGGGCCGACCCGCTCTCAACCCCGCACAAACTGAGATCCCTCTAATTTTGCCCTGATGGGAGACCAACAAACTCGATGAGTCTAACTCACGACTTGTCTACCACACTCACTAACGCTGATGGTGCGTCATAATTCAACATACGGATTGGGCCATACCAAAAATGTAAGCTATGGCATAGGCCGATTTTTGTGTTTGGTTTTGCAATCAAAAGGACCGTCTCGGAAAGGAGATGGAAGGACAGGAAGGCCGCCTGGATGTTTCTTAGTGCCGAGTGCAGACGTACATGGCCCTATTTTATGGGGCTGCCCGAGGCAGATAGGCTGTGAAGCGGGATTTTTCTACGCGTTTGTGGACAAGTAAAGATAATTAATCAGGCAGGCAGCAAGCGGTATTAAGCACTCACCTCGCCTTCCTGTCTCGAACGATTCTGCCAACCGCATAGCAACTTCATTGACTTCCCAATATGGCCAAGAAAATCAACGGACATGTGGCCCTGGCGCCATATTGTGGGATATGCGGGACAGCCATAGCCAGAGGGGAGAATTGCATGGCGTGTGAGATCAAAAGATACTGTTCTCCTTGGCAGTTGGCCTGCTGACGAGGCCTCTAGTGCTCGGCAAAAAGGACGATCCGACCGCATATTTCGGCTACACTGACGCTTCCAGGTTCCCCGCTTTGAGCATCAACACGCCACGCGTGTGCGGCGTGCGCCTGTGCCGACGACATCGCTGTGAGAAATGTGCCATCTCTCATGAAACAGCCACGGTGCATTCAGACTGCTTTAACCTCTTTTCGAGGCATTGCCGGCGTGAGGATTACCGGGAACGCCTCTGGATAGCAGCTGCATGGAGGTCGCCGTGGCACCAAGACGACCCTGGCCTCTATTTGGAGGACGCCAGATGCCTCCTGTCGCCGGCGACGCTGTCTGCCGGCAGCCTTGGCTCCTTGGGCATGCAGAATCTACCGCCGGAGCTGGTTCAGCAGGTCCGAGAGTACTCCGAAGACAGCGTGCTCTGGCGCTACGGCTCTGTGATTGAATTGGCCTACCTGCTTTCGGCCGACGATTTGTCCGGAGACTTGATCTCAGTGCCTCTGTCCGCTGTCTTTTCATGGCATCGCGGAGGATCGCTAGAGACCATGGACACCGATGCATCGCCGTCACGGCACTTGCCCATCATTCGCATAAGGATTGATGCACGCGGCATCCAAAGAGTAGAGAGGCTGGCGGAAATTAGCCCCTTGAGCAGCTTGAGATCTGACCGTAATGTCTTTGTCGTCTTGGACGAGAGCCAGGCGCAAGACATGACATTCCTCGTCAAGGTGCCTAGTCCCATCCTATCATTGCGTTTTGCATCAGCCTGACGTATCACTGCAGTTTGGTCATGCCCGTTTGCATCTGGAGAGTCCCGCAGCCTCGCAAGCACTGAAAATATGGGACACACCGACTCCGCCCGCGTTGCAGGCCTGCACCTTCTTCCCGTCCACCGAGGCCCTCGCGACAAACTACTACACCGTAGATCTAGCCAAGGCCAGCGGCCTCACATTCATATTTTGCTACGGCCGAATCCGCCACATCCACGTGCACACGGCAGAGAGTCCGTGTGCCAACGTCACCTTTGCGCGTTTGGAAAGCCACGCGCGTGCGGCAGCCGTCGAGGCCTATCTCCCTATTCCTGCAAACGATCGCATTCTGGCGTTTGGGGTGCGCTGCTATACAAACGACTTGGGCAAACAGAGCCCCTTTTGCTATCTGGTATGTGTTTGTCCGCGGTTGTCTTTGACAGCTCGCGGCTGACGACCTGCAGTTCCAGACAAAACTTTCTGGCAACATTATTGTCGGCCCCAACATGCGTGGGATGGTTCAGGACATGTACTTTTGTCGCGAACCGCCCGTAAAACTAGTTTTTGGCGAGAAGAACGGCTTCCACAAGATCGAGGGTGTGGGTGCATACACGGGCGAGCGACTGGACATGGAGCTCGGATCTCAGCAGCAGATCACCTCCTGGCTCGGCGCCGACCATTCGTTTTCGCAAGCGCCCCTCGAGTCTGTGGTGCGCATCCAGTGCTTCTACAACAAAAGACTCGAGTCCTGTGTAGGCATGCTGCTAGACTATGAAAATGGCGGTCAGCGGGCCTTGGGGACTTGTCGGGTGGGCCTTGACCCGGTCGAGGTCCACAACTGCCCGAAGCACCTTTGCTGGAAGAGCACGAAACGGACGTCTTCGGGCACCGCGATTGGTTGGCGCCTGATTGTGCAGGTGACGCATATCCACGAGGGCAGCGGGTGGCACTGCTCCCATCTCAAGGGCACCCTATCGATGTGGTGTTCGAAGAGCAACGTGCAGCTCCGAGCCGTCAAGCAGTAGGGGCTCTGATTTGGCGATATTTCCTGATGGGAGGTTTGTCTCCGCGAAAGGTGGCAGCGGCGATGGCATCCCACAACCAGTGCGACGATGCAGTGTCACACTGCGGCTGAGCTGCCCTAAATTGATAGACACTGGAAGGCAGTTTGGCAGTTGGCAGTTGGCAATTGGCCGTTTGGAAAAAAAAGACAATAGGCAAAAGGCTATCGACCTGCCACGAATATGCCCAGATTGGGTCGTCGCTTATGCTCTGACGTGAGATGGAGCCCAAAGCGCGCAGGTCATCAAAACTGGCAGGGCGTCGATAGGTTCGCTTGAGGCCGTCAGACCTTAGTAACTCGGCGGGCTGCTCTCCTGAAAAGGCTCGGCACCATTTTGTTCGTCCAAGGCAGGGCTGACACTGCAGTGTCAGCAACACCTTGCCCATTACATAGCATTGATAACGGGCGGTGTTGTTGATTGATACTAGGACGTAGAGAACACGCAGTCAAGATTGGATATAAGACAAAGCCGAATCCGCAGCAGCGGTGATCGTCGAGGCAGAATCGGCCCAAGGTGGCAGCCCTCACATTCACATTTCACACCAGTCACGTCCTTTTATCATGGCGCCTGTCTATGCTGACCACCCGTACGGGTTCATCGCCGACCCGCGTCGGGTGCTCGCGGACGGCGAAAAGGCAAGTCCAGCGCCTCTGATGCCGATCTTGGAGTGCGGTCTTACACTGACAATCTCAGTACGATATCATTGACACTATCGCCTCTGAGATGGCCTGCGTCCACAACATGTTCACGCGCACGTTCAACGCCGTGCTCCTGCAGGCGCCCCATGTGGCGGCGGGCGAAGCGCGCGCTTTCTGTAGTTTTGCCTATGAGCTCTACCACATCCTGCACCTGCACCACCGCGGCGAGGAGGAGTTTGTGTTCCCGGGCATTGAGCAGCGGGCGGGCGAGCCGGGGCTCATGCAGGGGTGTGTGGCCCAGCACGAGGCCTTTCACGCGGGGCTCGAGGCCTTTGGCGCCTACGTGCGCGCCGTGGCCGACGGTCACGAGACCTACGACGGCGCGCACCTCACCGGCATCCTCGAGTCGTTTGGCAGCACGCTCCACGAGCACCTCGTGGCCGAGATCAAAGTACTCGTGGACCTACGGCGGTTTGGCATCGACAAGTTTAGCGACCTGGGTGAGCTGATGGACAGCGAGGCGCAGAAGAATGTCGTGAGTTATCGGGTTTTTTCTTCTCCTTTTTCTTTCACCTGTCGCTTTCATTCACCAACACCCCACAGAAAGAGGCAGGCTTCTTCACCGGGCTGCCGTACGCCCTCTCCAGCGTCGACTACGAGTTTGAGGGCGGCCGCTGGTCCAACTTCCCGCCGGCGCCCTACTTTGTCATCCTCCTTATCCGCTACATTGGCTGGCAGCGTCATCCGAGCTGGTGGAAGTTTGGCCCCTGCGACCGCTACGGCCGCATGAAGCCGCTGTACGCCGTGCCAGAGAACAAGAAGGCGTAGGGTGTCGTTTGCTCTTTATCCCATTTTCCTTGGTGGCTTGTGGATGTACGCGAATTTAGAAGTGAATAATTGTCTGCCTTTTGTTATCCTAATATTTAGCTGCTTACCTTTGTTCCTGCTGTGCCCATTGCAAATCCATGCGGTACGTTGTTTGCCGAGAGCAGAAGATGGTGGCTCGTAATTTCCAGCTAGAGTTTTAAACGAGGAAAACCATGCAGATTGCAAAGGACGACAGCTGTGATCTGAATTCCCTAGAATCATACTAGATTGGAGCCCATCTTTCTCAACAACACTGCAGAGTGTCGTAGATCTCATGGTTTGGGGTTCAATATACATTACACATGGAAAGGTACCCAGTGAAATAATTCACCTAAACGTAAGCTGGCGAGGGACAATAATGTGCTTGTGATCGACCATTGTTAGTCAAATGGGGGCGAGATAGCCTGAAGCCTATTATTATATTTAACGAGCCTCAGCCAAGTGATCGAATCCTTCCAAAAGTAATAATATCTTTTACGTGTAACTATAGAAATACCCCAAATACCCGATCCTTCTATCGCAATGGTGTCCACGAAAAGCCCAACCACTGCCAGGTATGAAAATAACAGCCAATTGCACGATATGCTGTTCAGCCGACACAGCCTCTTGTGACCAGAATATTTCGGCGTTATCTCTGGCTTTCTATGCTGACGCACCAAGATAAGCCGCCACTTGGGAGGCAACCTTTTGTCGGCGGTCGCGGGGAAGCCTAGTTCCGTGCTGGTGAGATCAGACGTAGCTCATGCCAGCCTGGCTAGAGGGATGTATTCCCCCACAGAGGAGAGCTGTTTCAGCCTTGAAAAATATGAATATTACACAAGAGCCACCATTCTGACACCGACGAGGGCTGACGTGGGCAGACACGGCGGACGCGGGCGGACATTTGCGGACATTTGCGGACCTTTAATCTGCCGGGTTGGCAGTATGGTATTACTGTAACATTTGAATAGAGGCACTTGGTACAACGAGCGTGGCACGACAGACTTTCTGGGAGGATTTGCTGGTGTTTCGTGGGACAAGACACGCCTCCTGCAGATGGTTCTTCTCTGGGGCTCCTCCATCCCATAATGCTACCAGGGAAAAATTACTCGGGTCCAAAAACGGCAGTTTCCCGACTCTCCGCACGTCTTACGGATACCAAAATACCAAGGCACCCGTCCTCCTCGGCTCTTGTTGCTCTCCGTCAGCAGTGGAAGCCAGAAATAGAACGGTATTTGGTGGAGAATTTCCAAATGCGGAATAGTGTGCGAGCTGCGCATCCGGCACGCTGGGGTTCCGAGAAACAGAGGCGGGCGCCCATTGGCTCGAGGCGGTGAAACAAATTAAGGTTGTTCGCTGGCAGTTTCGCTGGTGAAGCTCCAGTGGGGCTGAGCATTCTCCAAGTCGTCTACAGCTACCGCGCCACCAGCCAAGCAGGCTTAGCAGACAACTTACACCGGAAGCTTCATTCGCCGCGCCTAAATTATCACAAGGTGAGATCGTGTAAGATGGGCGGCGATGTCGAAATGAGGAGGCAGCTCTGTGCTTCTCGATGGCTATATAACTCGAGCTGTCGGCCATGGAGTCGACGGTTCTTCTCATCATCACACAGCATCACAACAACCAAAACATACAGTCTACACCCTACCACACTCTTGAACAACTTTTTTGACGACTTTTTCTTCTCTTCTCTTCTCTTATCCTTTTCTTAAACCCATTCTCCCAAAATGTACGCTTCCATTGCTCTCGTCGCTGCGGCCGCCGGACTCGCCTCGGCCATGCCCACGGCCACGTCGGGCGACCTGGCCTCGCGCACGGTCACACTGACGGGCGTGACGCACTCGGTGGTGGCTGGGCTGGGAGGTGCGCTGGTGTTTGACCCGGACAACGTGGTTGCCGAGATTGGCGACGTGGTCGAGTGGCACTACCTGCCCAAGAACCACTCGACGGCGCAGTCGTCGTTTGGCGACCCGTGCATGCCCCTCAACACGGGAAACGGCTTCTTTTCGGGCTTCCAGCCGACGGCGGCGGGCCAGGCGCCCGACGTGTTCCAGATTGTGGTCGAGGACAAGAACCCGATCTGGTACTACTGCGCCCAGACGACGGGCAACCACTGCCAGAACGGCATGGCCGGCGTCATCAACCAAAACTTTGACTCGGCCAACACGCTCGCCGCTTACAAGGCCAAGGCCGCCGGCACGGGTGTCTCCGTGGTCCCGCCCGTCGTCCAGGGCGGCGCCGTCATCCCCAACCCCAACCCCAACGGGGGCTTCTAAGGGTGGACCCCTGCTTTTTCCATCACTCTTTCTTTGATTTTTGATTGAATTTTTGATTTATTTTATCTGCATTTTTTAAAATTTTCTTTTCTTTCTTTTGCTTTTCTTTCTTTTGTTTTCTTCAATATACACGGTGGAATGAGCTGCATGGCATGGTGGCATCGGACAGGTTGAAACATGGTGGACCGGACAAAGACTGCATCTGCATAGCTTGGCTTAGGAAAATAGACACTGGCATAACGTTTGCCGCTATATCTCGCGAACCCCAGATTGACAGCACTAGTCGCTCGTAGAAATCTCCTCGAGCACCATGACCATGGCGCGGCCCACGGCCCAGACGCTGCGCTCGCTGCAGCTGTGGGTCATGAGCATCATGAATTTGCGCTCGGCCGCTCTGGGGTCCTCGGTCAGCTCGAGGAGGCCCAGCTGCTCGAGGTTGCGCGTGGCCAGCAGCGTGCGCCGGCTGCGGATGTGCCGGGCCAGCGCGTCCTTGACGGTGGTGCAGATGATCTGGGCGGGGTCGAAGAGCTTGGCCACGGACAGAGGAGGCGGTCCTAGGGCCGCACGTTCGCGCAGGTCGGTGGTGGCGAGGCGCAGGACGCGGTAGAGGTCGAGCAGGACGCGGAAGCCCATGACGCTGACCCAGGGGGCCTCGCGACGGGCCTTGGCAGCGTCGGCGCTCCAGAGGGTGTGCATGGCGTTGATGAGCTCCTCAAAGACGAGCAGGAAGCCCTCGTCGCTAAAAGCGCGCGGCGTGGTGACGGTGTTGCGGGAGCGGCGGCCCAGGACCTGGTTGCCGAGCGAGAGGTGGGTGGCGGTGGCAAAGGCGGCGGTGATGTCGGTCTCGACGATGCCGCAGATGAGAAAGTCGTCCGGAATGCAGAGGCTGGCCTTGGCCACCCAGCAGACGAGGGCGATGGCGTCCCAGAGACTGTCTGTGGTGTGGCCGTAGGCATCGTTCGCCTGAGCGGCCGGCCGCAGCCCCAGCACAAACTTGAGGGCCGACGAGACCTGGCTGTTCTGGCGCTGCGTCATGATGTGGAAGGGCGACGGGTTGGCTGGGTTTGGGGGTAGCTGGTAGAGGCAGTGGGTGAAGCCGCGGACGATGCGGTAGACGTTGGAGGTGACGCAAAAGAGGCCGTAGGGCGACAGCGACAGAGCCCGCAGCACCGGCTCAGGAGGCGTCTCCGCCAGCAGCGACTGCGTGGCCAGGAACAGCGACTTCATCGTGGGGCCCCGGTCCGTCATGGGCCGGTCCATGCCGTGGAAGCTCGTGGCCTCTTGCACAATCTGCTGCCACCAGGCCTCGGCCGTGTCGGCCTCCCACGCCTGCGCCGACCACGGCAGGTCCCAGACGACCTCGAGCGGGGAGATTTCCGGCCGCGTGTTGCAGGCCAGCACCAGCTGCAGGTCCATCATGGACAGGCTGTAGATGCCCAGCTTCAGCGACTCCTCGTCCACAAAGGAGCGCCAGATGTCGTCCAGGTCGACGGGGCCCAGCGAAATGCCAGCGTCCAGCTCCTGCCGCCACGCCGAGTAGTAGCAGCTGTACATGTGCTGGCGGAGCAGGCCGGCTTCGCGGATGTCCTGGTAGAATTAGCGACTTGTCACACACAGGTTCACTGGCTATGCTCACGCTGACCAGCCGGCTCAATATCTGGCGGCTCTTGCTGAAGCACTCGGCGGCAAAGGCCCCGTACACGATGCAGAGCAGTGACGCCTGGAGGATCCATTTCTCTTTCCACTGTCCAGGATCGGAAATGGCCTGCAGCACTTCATATTAGCCAGGCCAGGCCAGATCGGCTTGCAACGGGACCACATACCGTGCCTTGGAGGCTCGTCACGCTGGCCTCCCACAGCTCGTTGCTCTGCCAGTGGGCTGTGTCCACCTCCGCCTTGGGGTCAGCCCGGCAGCGGTAGAGATTTCCAATGGCGACGACCATGTTGGCCAGCGGTTTGGGGAGCGACACCAGCGAAAAGGTCGGCCGGTGCAGAATCGGGAAAGTCGGGTGGAAGTTGGCAAAGTAGGCCGTGACGCAGGTGGCCGTGGCCTCTTCGGAGAGACTGGAGAATGTTAGACGGAATTTCGAGGAGCTTGTAACACGGCAGGCTCTCCCACTCACAAGCGCGCCCGGGCTGTCGGGTCGGGTGCCTCGGGGACCAAGAGCAGCGGCTCGTCCAGTTGTGGCAGCGACGGCGCAGGGCTCGACTTTGGCACCTCGGTCGCCATGTTCTCCGAGGCCACGCGAACGTGCGTGCGCCTGACCCTCTTCGCCGTCGGGCGGCCGTCGCACCGCTCCCGGTGCCGCTTGCAGATGTCCCTGGTCGAGGCATCCATTAGATCGGTCCTCCTCCATGGAATTCTATCTCTGGAAGTGGCCCTACCTCCTCCTGAAAACGGCATGGCACAATGGACATTCAAAGTTCTTGGGTCCGGACGCTCCGTGGCCTATTCTCGTTAGGACTCCTCTCCGGCCTCGACGGGCACGAAAGACACGCACGGGTTCTTTTGTGGCGCTCGAGGTTTTCCTACAATTGCATGTTAGCTGCGGCGGCCGCAAAAAAAAAAAAAAAACTGGTCCGCAGACTCCGGCTTCCTCTTACACTCCGCGTGAATGACTGCGAGCAGACCAGACAGCCAAATGGCCGCGAGCGGTTCATCGTGTCGACGAGATCGCTGCTCGGTTGCAGCCCTGTCGACTCGTCCGCCGGCACTTCAAAAGACATACTGCGAGAGAACGGATTGGTGGCAGAGCAAACAAGTCGAGGTAGGCTTTGCAGGTCTGTCCGTCATCCATATTCATCCCACGCCTCCCCGGAATCCATGGAGCGGGGGGCGGTGACCACTTATGCCTGCCCGCTACAACTTGAGCTATTTGTTATCGCAATGGTGCATTGCTAGTGCCGGTCCCACTCGAGTTTCGGGGGCTTCCATGTGGAGCCCTTATCTGCTTCCTGGTCAGCCATGACGACGGCGGCTTTCATCAGCCCTTATCACTGAGCGATGCTGAGTGGAAGCACTCGGAGATCGCTAGGTCTTGATCCAGACGGAAATGCTTTGGTTAATACCTCTGTTAAGATAAGGTTTATGCACTGTGTCTGCGTGTGTATATAAATATGAAAGATATATGTGTGCAACAGCTACCTCTACTCTACTCTACGGAGCGCTCTTACGAGCGCAGAAACTCCTTAATGTCCTCATCCTTGTACTGCGGCTGCTTGTCTACGCCGTGCAGCAGGCCGAGGTACCAGCTGAGGTCGTGGCCGTCAAACTCGCGCTCGGCAAAGCCGTTGGCAAAGTAGTAGAAGCGGTTGCGGTTGGCCCGCGTGAGGTGGTAGTCCTCCCAGCGGGGGCTCTGCATGGAGTCAAAGAAGTGGATGCGCGACCCGGGCCACATCATGACCTCGCCCTTCACGCTGCCCTGCTTGAACCACGAGTTGCAGGCACCGCTCCAGGCCGTGCGCGGCAAGAAGGCCCGGCGGTGCTCGGCAAAGTCGGCCACGGCCTCCTCGGTCGGCTCAAAGGCCGTGATCCACTCGTCTGACATCTTTTGGATGATCTGCATGAAGTGGCTGCACAGCAGTTCCATGACGGGAAGGATGCTGCCGTGGCCGTAGACGCCGAAAGGGCCGTTGAAGACTGAGGAGAAGCCCGTCAGCAAGACAACAGGACAGGAGGGCAGAGGTCGACTCACTCAGGTAGTTGGGAAAATGAGGCACAGACATCGACAGGTACGTGCTCGAAGCCTCCTTCCACTCGTCGCTGAGATCGCGCCCTTCACGGCCGATGGTGGGATATTTGGGCTTCCAGGTGACGTCAAATCCGGTGGCACACACGATAATGTCGACCTTGTGCTCGACGCCGTCCTCGGACACGATGCCGTCGGGCGTGATTCGCTTGATGCCGCCGCGGATCACGTCGACGTTGTCTTCGCAGAGGGATTCGATAAAGCCGTTGCCGGGCGTCGGCCGTCGGCAGCCAATGTCGTAGCCCTTGGGAATCAGGTATTCGGCAATCTCGGGCTTATTGGCCGACTTTCTCCGCATCTCCCTCTCGGCCAGCTGCCAATGTCAGAAACTGTGTTGTCTATACTACATGAGCAAATGTCCTACCTCTCTGGCCTCCTTCTGCTCCTCCGTGCCATTCAGGATGAGCCGGAACCGTCCGTTGAGCTCGGATTCGATGTTCTTGCGGTAAATCAGGTATTTCTCCGGGTTGTTCTTCAGAATCGCCCTCTGCTCTTCGTTGTCTGCGTTGTCCCGAGTCAGCATGTGCGCCGTGAATGCCTCAGAGAAAGAGCCTACATTTAAAATTGGTGCCGTTGGGACCGGCAAACCGCTGGCCAAAGGCTCCTGTAATCCACGTCGTGCTTCGAATGCAGGCCTTGAGGTTCTTGACGACTGAGTAGTGTGTTAGCTGTGACCGTCCCAATTTGTCAGCGAATGGAACATACTCGGTTGGAGGGCTGGGATGATCTGGATCCCCGAAGAGCCAGCGCCAATGACGGCCACGGTCTTGTCTCTAAAGTCGACGCTCTCGTCCCAGTTGGCGCTGTGCATCATGGGGCCCTTGAATGTTTCGCGTCCCTCGATGTCCGGCCACTTCCACTTGCTGAACAGTCAGCTGTGATTTATCACAACATCATTGTATGGGACCTACTTCAGGACACCGGTGGCGTTCAGCAGGACATTGCACTCGTCTTCAAAGACCTCGTCTGGCTTGTCCACTCGCTCCACGCGGACACGCCACGTCTGGGACTCTTCCTGCCAGTAGCATCCTGTCACCAGGTGGCTAAGACGGCAGTACTTGAGCAGGTCGTTCTCTTCTGCGACTTTCAAAAAGTACTGGTGGATCTCGCGAGATCCGGAGTAGCTGCACGGTTTAGTAAGTCGGCTGCCATCGACGCGTATTCCGACAGGAGAGGGTCGCTCACAATGTGGACCAGTCTGGATAGGGAGCCCAGGAGAACTGGTAGCACACCGAGGGAATGTCGCAGGCGCATCCGGGATAGCGGTTCTCGTACCAGGTGCCGCCGATCACAGGGTTCTTGTCGTAGCAGACATAGTCGATGTCAAGGCTGGTCTTGTTGACCTCGTGGCCAAAGTTCAGCGCGCTGGCACCGCAGCCAATCGCAATGACCTTGATCTTCCGGGGCTTGCGGAGCGGCTCCTCTCTGATCTTGTACGGCGTCTTTTCTGCAGGGGCTGGGCTGATGTGGAAGCCATTGGTGGCGTTCACCGACCCATTGGAGAGGCTTTTTGCCTCGACAGAAGTTTTAATTGCGGCAGACATGGTAGCGTTTGATTGCGATGAGGGGACTGCTTGTTGATGTTGGAACTTCTCTTGGACGACCTGTGTTCAGCCGTGTATGATATACCCAAATGTCTTGGGCGATCTTACGATTCTCACGAAGACGCGGTCCCGAGATGAGCAGCGTCGGAAAGAGAGAGAGAGAGCACAAGATCCATTGAGCTCCGCTGCGCTCTCCGAGAGCAGAGGCAACTTTACGGGGGACGGAGCCATGTGCTCGGGCGAATGTCCTAGCCGGTGCCCCCAAATGCTTCGTCGACCGGTAGGATCGGTTGCGTATCTTGCGAGCGCCAGCGCAGCTCCGCCTCCACATCAGATAGACATCTCAGATAGTGGCGACACGCATTAGAGCCCCCTAATTGCTCACCTTCCCTCCACCTCCACCTCCACCTGTGGGTGATCGCCGCTGACTAAGCCTTTTGGATCTGAACAAGACCTACAAGCGGGAGAAACGCCTCTCTGTTGCGTGGAATCCAGCAGCTCCACCTCCACCTGCGGCAAATTTAGGCGGATTACGTCCACTTTCAGATTACCGTCACATAACCTTCCCATATCTCAAGATGCAACTTTCCAGCCTGGCGAAGCTAACAAAAATGCTGGTAATCCCCTGCTGTCGACTGTGACCATCCCGCAGCGCTAATCCCTTGCGTCGTAGACCGTTCCTTCTCATGTCTTGATGCAGTCGAGCGTGAGGCCAAGTAAAGCGGCTTATCTTACGTGGCTCCTGAAAGTTGCTCGTAATAGGTGGAGCCGTCTTTCTCCCATGGCAGAGACAACGACCAGGCTCTAGGTTGGCAGAGATAAGGCCTCGTCTGGGGTGGTACACCCGCAGCATTTATACGACCAAGAACTCCAGGCTTTGAGCATTTGTCGACTTGTCATAATGCGTGAACTGATCTGAACTGATCTGAACCTCTGACTTGGCGGCGCTGCGACTTCCAAATCAAGACTATTCGGCTGTGTGATCGGACTTACGAAGTACTTACGACGCTTTCCCGCTTCGGCGTTTATTCTGCTGGACACAATACCATGACAGACAGCGCGGCCACAGCCCTCAAGACGGCAGAGAAATCGGCCATCGGGCCGGCGAGGGTCTCCATCGAAACGTCTGCCGCCGACCCTATTAAAATTGCTGTCAATGGCTCAGCCGTGGACCCGGCTCTGCAGGCCACCGGCGGCACGGCCGTGGAGATCACGGCCGAGGCCAACGCCCGCGTCCTGCGCAAGATCGACCTGCATATGCTTCCGCTCATGTGTTGGGTCTACATGGTCCAGTTTGCCGACAAGTCCAGCCTCAACTACTCGTCGCTGATGGGCATCAAAACCGACGCCCACCTCGACGGCTACCAGTACAGCTGGCTGGGCAGCATCTTTTACGCGGGCTACATCTTCTGGGAGTGAGCCGATCCTTTGCCAAAAACCACAGAAACCACAGAAACCACAGAAACACATCACTGACCAGCAGGTTTCCCACCACCTATCTCTTCCGCCGCCTGCCCGTCGGCAAGTACCTGTCCGTCAACATTGCCCTCTGGGGCGTCGTGCTGGCCTGCCACGCCGCCACGTCCAACTGGGCCGGCCTCATGACGACACGCTGCATCCTGGGCGCCTTTGAGGCCACCGTCACGCCGGGCTTTGTCATTATCACGTCCATGTGGTACAAGCAGAACGAGCAGGCCCGCCGCATGGGCTACTGGCTGGGCTGCAACGGCATCGCCTCCATTGTCGGCTCCCTCATCGCCTACGGCCTGTCGGCCGTGACCTCGTCAGCCTTGGCCTCGTGGAAGATTCTCTTTCTGCTCTTTGGCGTCGTCACGTTTGTCACCGGCGTCGTCTACCTGTGGTGCATGCCCGACAACCAGCTCAACGCCAAGTTCCTCGACGAGGCCGAAAAGGTCGTCGCCATTGAGCGCATCCGCGACAACTTCCAGGGCATCGGCAGCCGCGTGTGGAAGTGGGAGCAGTTCTGGGAGGCTATGCGCGACCCCCGCACCTGGCTCTACGGGCTCTACTCGCTCATGATGAACATTCCCAACGGCGGCAACACCACCTTTGGCGGCATCATCATCAAGTCCTTTGGCTTCGACTCGCGCACCTCGCTGCTGCTCAGCGCCCCCGCCGGTGCCGTCGACCTCGGCAGCAAGCTGCTCTTCCCCTACCTCTCCGACCGCTTCATGGACCGCACTCTCTTCTCGGGCGTCGCCATCCTGCTCTCCATGCTCGGCGGCATCCTCATGATCGTCATCCCCCTCGAGCACCGCGGGCCCCTGCTATTTGGCTACTACCTCTTGGCCACTGCCGGCGCCTCTTGGTGTCTTGTCATGGTCCTCATCTCCAACAACACCCTCGGCTACACCAAAAAAGTCACTGTCAACAGCGTCCAGATCATCTGCTACGCCGCCGGCAACTGGATCGGGCCCCAGACGTTCCGCAGCAGCGACGCCCCCGAGTACCGCAACGGCAAGACCATGATCGCCTGCCTCTACGGCGCCACCGCCCTCGTCCTCGTCGCCATCCGCCTCGTTAACATGCGCGAGAACCGCCGCCGCGACAGGCACCTCGCCGAGTCTGGCGTCGACCTCGCCGACCCCGCCGTCAAGGCCGAGACCGACATGGCCAAATTCATGGACCTGACAGACTTTCAGCAGCCGCACTTCCGCTATGTTTTGTAGGGACGTGTTGTGCGAATGGCATGATGGAACACTTAGAGGGCCGAGGGAGATAGCTGTTGTTTGGTAGCTGCTCAATGTGAATTTATTCTCCTCCGTGATATCCTTCCCTGTAATGAAATGATATGGAACTAGACCATTCACGACACAATCCCAAACTGGCATCCCTTAGTTTCTCTTCTATTAAATCGTACATTTGGACAGTGTATTTTGTCAGTGGTTGCTTGCCAAACTTTGTGTTTCGAGCGAAACCTCGCATTTTCTCAATGTCCTTCCCAAGATTTTTCTCTGCCTCGGTACAATCGAGATTCCATTCTCACTCCATTTCCTATTCACCCGAATTCCATTGGCATTCGAGTAGGTTTGACACGGACATTGCTCCATGCCAACTCGACAACCCGGCGAGTGGTGTGATCCCTTGCGACAGGGGTAATAAAAACGCCAAATGGCCTGACTCCTTACAACGGTCGCAAAAAGGTGTAGGGCAATGAACACCGCGGTGGCCCTTCTCGTGGCATTTGCAACATTTGCACTCAGGACATATGGTTGTCATATGACCCGACTGGTGGCAGCATCTTCAAACCGCATTTTTGTCGCGGTTAGGGTAAAGTGACGCTTTATGCCCTGTTTCAAGACAAATGTTGCAAGATATCAAGGTTGACCGCTCCGGGCAGACAGCTGATTTGTGTCCGATCTCTTTGCAAATGTGACAACGGATTCGTCCATCATCTTTTTTTCGCTTTCGGTACACTCCTTTGCTTGGTGTCCGACTTTGTGGCAATTCTTGCACTCGAACAAAGACGGGAGAGTGCGGCATGCGAAAAACCTTTGGCCAATTTTCCCACAGCGTGGGCATCGAAAATCCTTGCTGCATTCGTTGGCCTCATGGCCTT
Source organism: Harringtonia aguacate (assembly GCA_014183095.1). Taxonomy (NCBI): domain Eukaryota; kingdom Fungi; phylum Ascomycota; class Sordariomycetes; order Ophiostomatales; family Ophiostomataceae; genus Harringtonia; species Harringtonia aguacate. The sequence goes on along the minus strand of JACCPH010000072.1, from coordinate 7,410 downwards.
TTTGAGAGCAGTTTTGGCAAATTTGATCTGGACACAAAGCACTGACATGCCCGCTCTTCCCACAGGTTTGTCGTTCACAAGTTGCATTTCCCATGTCGGGAAGGCCTTTTGTGCACACTTCTGTTGTGTGATCGTAGGTCTCACAGTTCCGACAGCACCATATGCGAAGGGTAAGGCCATGGGAAGCATATTCGGAGAACAACCGGTATAGGAGATGAGCCCGCTTTCGCGCGGTACTTTTATGGTGCCCAACAAAGGTGCCACGGTTTAACAACAAAACCGTAACACCTCTGGCTCTTGTGGTCACAAGCGTTGTCCGGAATTGCTCGCCTGTGAAGCCAGGGTGGCTATGTCCGGAGATGAAAAATCCGGAATGTAAAATCCACTTCATCACCCATCGTTCACTCTCTTCAACTGGAGGCGAGGTTTTCCACTCGCAACAGAACCATTAATAAATGACTATACATGTGTCAGTTTCTCTGCTGAGTAAATAATAAGAAAATGAAGATGGCTCACATCACCGTCGCCGACAGCTTCGAGATCTTGGTTTTCACCAACACAGTTGACACTACCCATCTCAATAGATGTGTGCGTACTAAGGCCATTTTTTTGGACACTGTAATCATGTTAGCAGTCCGTCAAAAATTGCATTGGAAATGTCGGATGGGACTAACAACTTCAGCGTCAGACGCTGTGACATCATTGTCCGTATTCTCCAGTTTTATGATGGGCAACGCTAGCATTGTCAGCGAATGCTTGCAAAACCAGTATTTCAAAAAAAAAACTTGGTACCGCTGACAAACTACTACTGACCATTTTGCCAAAATGGCCTCCCATTTTGAGAGTGAAGGAATTGGATGTTTGACGTGGCAAAATGACTGGTGATATTCATCCTGCTCGATGCAGGGCCTGACCACGGGGCTGGCTGAAGTGCGGGCTGTCATGTGCCCTTTAGAGCCAAGTGGGCTTTCAATGAAAGAAGTCTGAAAATATTAGTGCTATTCGCGGTGCGGGACTGAAGGAGGACATGCCTAGTAACTAGTCCCATGATGGACAACAGACGAAGATGTTTTGGCAACAGATGACTCTTGGAGTGAAATATGGATAGAATAGTGATAAATGGAATAACTGGTCTGGGTTGAGGTGATGTAAAAATATGAAGAGGGGAGAGTTTGAGATCAGAAGAGAGGTGGGAGCAGAAGATATTTAAGGTAGGGGAAAAAGGGCAAACCGCTCCACAGATCCAAAGGGTGAAGGTACGCGTCACAGCAAGGTGAGTACGAAGTCGTAAAAAGCACAATAGCAAAAGGTGAAATTCAAAGTGAACACATCCTGAATAGCCGAGACAAGCTCGCTTCAGTTACAGGGGAAAAGCATTGAGGGCATCAAGTAGGCATGACAACAAGTCCAAAGGCCTCTGCCATCTTCCCACAAGTTGAGGACCTTTGCTACCTGAACCTTTTTGAAACACATTGTCCATACTATCGAGCCCTTTCTCGGCCTTCCAACCATGCGTATTCAGTAGGGGTCGTTCTTAAAACAACAAACCTTGACTTATTCCGATCAAGGTGAGGTAGGTGAGGTAGGTGAGGCAGGTGCAGGTGAGTGGAGCCTGAGCAGTACTGGATTTGTCCTGGGTAACCTGACAAGAAAACACATGTAACTGTGCTAGTAAAGTGATTCGTCGGTGACGTTGGAAATTGTGTGTAAATGACGGCAAGTTTACTTGCTTGTAACCGAAGACACTCGCGTAGGCAAGATCCCCTTTCATGCACGTGATAATTCACAACCCGGCAGGTTTATTATTCAAGCGCTCGAAGTAGGTCAGATGCCACTTTGGCGTGGAAGGTAAGACCTTAGAGCTATTTGAGTCAAGGATCGGGTGGAATAGCGTAGAAGGCTCATCTGAAGGATCATGCCTTGGCGAAGGTAGTGAGTGGACTGCACAGCACGCCTCTACTGATAATGTTTTGCTACGGCCGCGGGCGATTGAAAGTATGAATTTGGCACTGGGGAATCCCTGAACGAGATAGATTGTGATGAACATGCTTTACAACCTCCAACAATAGGTTAGGATATAGGGGGACAACACAAAATCTAGCGATATTCTAGTATCTCTTCCTATATCAACTCATCTGAATAGAATGGACTGATTTCTCTACAGTCAAATCCTCCTTGAGACGCTTCTCTGTCAAAAGAAATGCGCCTGGAAACCACTCAGGTACCTCTTTACCCAAAAGCAGGCCGGCAGTCACCTGTCCGGACAACCAAGCTGTGGGCATGCCGTACCCGTTATAGCCGCTTGCAATCCATTCGCCATCGCCCTTGCGGCCTGTCAGACCCTCCGTCAGCTGTCCAACGAGTGGCATGTCATCTGACGTGAACCCCATGATGCCGCTCCAGGAGCTCAGCAGCTCGCCTTGTTTTGGATTTGTTTGGCCAAGCAATTCGGCTAAAGACTCCCTCAGAAATGTAACCGAGGACTGGGAAACCTGCTGGTCGTCGGAAGAGAAGGTCTCACCCGGGGTGGACTTCTCGCCGCCGAAATAATAGTGTCCGGATGTGGCATTTTGAAGAAGATACGAGAGACCATCTGCACAGGTGCCCGTTTCCTCGTCACAGTATGACTTGTAGTGCACAGCCCACGATGTTGTATTTCCTCGGTTAGGAATGGCAGGCGCAAGTGCCTGCACGGTCATGGTCCCTTTTAAGGGATATATACGGCCGCGCAGTTGAGGAAGGAGGTGACCGGCGTAGCCATTGGTGCAGTGGACAATTTTGGACGCTCTGAGATCGCCGCGGTGTGTTTGCAGTACATACGGATACGTCGGATTGGCTTCTGGCTCGTACGAGACAGCCAGCACTGGAGTGTTTGTCTCAATCGAAAGCCTCTCCTTATGAGCGTCTAGGAGCCTCTGGAAAGCACCAGTCACCATGCGATATGGCCACACCGTGGCAGCAGGTACCAAAAGGCCACCGGCCGCGCCGTGGATGCCATGGTCCTGGTTGTGAGCAACCAGTCAGCCTTTAACTTCACGTCTGTTGATAGGCAGTGGGAGTGTGCACCTTGAGACAAGTTTCGGCATCGATAATGGTGTAAAGTCCTTTGAAGGATGGATCGTCAGATTCCAATAGGGCGACTGCTCTTTTGGCCGTCTCAAATTTGTCTGCATCGGTGAATACTCTCAACTTGGCGACCTCCGTGAGCTCAGTGTCTGCCAAGCCGTAGTCTTTGGTCAATTGGCGCATCTCTTGAAGATTCCGGAGAGTGAACTTGACCATTTTGCAAGCCATTTCGGAGCCGAGAGTTGATCGGAGCGACTCATAATTCTCGCCGCCATTGATCACCATTTGCCCTCCATTTCGACCCGTTGCTCCGGAACAAAGTGTGCGGGCTTCGAGAACAGAGACCTTCAGCACATTGTCTCTTTCCAAGACAGTCTTGGCGACGCTGAGCCCTGTTATGCCAGAACCAATAATGGCAACGTCCGTTGTAGAGCCAAGCTCTTGGGACTGAACGCCGGCCAGTGTGTGGGGAAGACGTTGCCAATACGACTGCGAGGGATTTTCCCGGGGGAGACTGGGATCAGCGGTTATGGCTTCCAATAGCAATGGGACTGGGTATTACAGCGAATCAGCCACTGCATGGTCCCCAGTCAAAAAGCTTTGCAAGCATACCTGGTACATTTTGGTAAGCCATTCTGAGAGTCGTTGGCGATAGTTCACCTGGTGTACGGGCGGAAGTATGGATGCCAGTCTGAGATGGGGTGCGATCGGGAGATATACGGAGAACTCACTATCTTTCCCCACTCTATCATTCTTTGCGCGGGGCTCGAAGTAGACGGTAGATGATATTATTACACATTGTTCACTCACGGCCCTTCTTCCCTCCAGGCCGCTATCATATCGGTCAATATGGTTCTGGCGGGCGGATCAGCTGCCAGTACTCGGCACTGACCGCCCTAGGGAGGACCCTGGGCCTGCCGTTTTCGCTCTTCGTTGCTAGTCCATTTTTGGATGGCCGTAATGTATTCGATAAAAGCCATGCCGACCCGGTGCGACGGGCGCATGCGGTAAGGAATTGTCGCGCTCCACTGTCCACCGCGGCATCTGCGTGGAACCAGCAGCTCCGCCATGGGTCATTGTTCATAAATGGGTCGGATGCGTCAGCCTCAGCCCAAACGGGTCAGGATCGAGGGGGCGTTGGCTCGCGGATCATGCGTGACTTACGGCTGATCTGGAAGCTCAGGCATTGTGCCGCTGGCTGGGTCAGCGCAGCATTTTGAAGCAGCGGTGCCAGATGGATTGGCTTGAAAAAAAAAGAGGAAAACAGAGTAGTATGCCGAATTCCTGTTTTTAAGGCTATGCATCTGACAGCTGTCTAGCGTCTGCTTCCCTGTCTTTGCTTGAGAACAAAGTGCTCACCAGCGATCCCTCTCCCTCTGGCACTCAGCAGGAGCCTTCCAGTAATACTGCCCCCACAATCCCTAGGTCACAGCGCTATTACACAAACCACTCCTCCGGGTCGGCATTCTTGTCACGCATGTCCCTCCGGGTGCCAATTTCATCCCGAAAGAGCTTTGCCCCATGTAAACGCTCTCTGTCTCGTGAATGCTTCTTTAATGTCTAAACTGAGAGGCGATGAACAACGGTAAGCCCTGGAATAGGGTATGAAGGGGAAAATGGATACGTGCATGTTGGTCAGTTCTGCTTTAGGACGTGTGAACAACTCATCTTCCGAGATGCCTCCAGCTGAATCTTAACTTATTAGGCGCACATTCACCACGCCTTGCAGTCAGCCTGACAGGCAGTGGCGCAGATGCCTGCGACACCAAGCCGCCCTCCAGCCAACCATTGGACCCCAAAACTGCACTTTCGCTTTAGGCACCCATATACAAAAGAGCCTCATTCTGCGCGGCTGCTCTGCAAAAAAAAATTTTTTCTCTCTTTCTTTTTTTCTCTGTGTCTAAAATATGTCGATTTTCCTTGTCTTCATCTGACAAGACCCCGTTCAATTTTGCCTACTATGGACGACCATGATTTCTTTTTAAGTTTGCAACCACCACTGAGCGGGAAAAGACCGAGCTCTTGTCTTGGAGACGAAGACCGAGAGATTAAGAAATCTCGTCTGCAGTCTAGCAATGAAGATCTGTTCTACAGCGTTCAAGACAACACTAATAATGAGTCGGACGAATTTTCGCAGTATTTGTCCACCTGGATGGAATTATTGGACCCGGAATATCTTCCACCAGTTCCATACCCAACCCTGCCCGGAGGTTTTTTGGATCTCACGGCGTTTTCCAATGACGGTTTTTTCCCCGTAGGCCAGCCCCTGATGGAACAGCCCGTCATAGATCTTTGCAACACAGAGAACGCAGAGAACGAACAAAACATCCAACTTCTAGGGCATGCAGCCACTCCGGATATGATTTCAGTGGACTCGTGCCAACTATATCAGCCGGAACCTGACAAATCGCAAGCGAAAGATACGCCAACACAGTCTCCAAACGTGTCGACAAATGCTTGTGTTGGTTACGATACATGCTATGGTGTTGTAAGTATCTTACTTGCTTTTGTCTTAGGCACAAGTCAATGTCCTAACAGACCACAAAGGTGACAGCAGCTTACATCACCTCTAACCTTGGAGAGCAGCATGGCTCATGTTATGAGCCTGTAAATTTGAAACCACTGGGATGTCTCTTCCAGGTCCAACATCGGATTTCCAATGCACATATCGGCATTCTCAACTGCCCTGGACTCGTGGATGCCTTCCATCGATTTCCTCTGAAACTCGAAGCCACATGTCTCGCCCCCAAAGCGGAGAATTTAGGACACAAGCCAAAAGGAGGAGAACACACCTCTGCGGAAGCCGTCTCAGCGGTTTCAGAATGCAATATACGAATTGTCATATATGGCCTTCGAGAAAATATGAAAAGCATTGGAGATCTTCTCTCCGATGCCGGCCTTTTTCTACAGCATCCATCCCTCTCAGAAGTCGCGCCTGGCCTCGAATACGACAATCCCCACTATCTTCGCCCTCCTGGAGCAGAAATGCCAAGGCTCGAGTACTTGCGCATAGACGAAAATTTGGATGATGATGATTCAGCTCAGACTGATGTAGAAGATGAAATACGCACGAGCCACTTTTCACGGCTTTTTGAAACGGCCGAGGCAGATGGAAGATCAGTGGCTGTGAGGAACACGACACAAAGTCCAAGGCTTCGTTCCACACTTATGAGGTAAGATACGGCAGAAATTTAATCGATTGTCTGCAGTAACTACTAACTCAATTAGTCATCAAATCGTTGCACTCGCAATGATGCTGGAGAAGGAGAGCGGCTGGGTTGAGGAACCGATGTTTCCGTCACTTTGGAAGAAGGAGCCCCAAGAAAACGGGCAGGACAAGCCAGGGTGAGTAATCCCATCGTCTGGAAATAGAATTATGCGTATTATTGCTTCTTTCTTGTTTCTTATTTAATTTACAGATATCTCCGTACAATCACGAAGGAGCTTTCTTCTAAACCTGTCACCATCCAAGGAGGAATACTTTGCGACGTAAGTAAAAGTCATTGCGGCAACAATTTTGTGGGATACCTAACAACTCTTGTTCAGGACATGGGCCTTGGAAAATCTCTGAGTATGCTGGCATTGATCTGCTCCTCCCTGGACCTCGATAGCTTGATCATCGGCCATGCTGAAAATGCGAACCACCAAGGAACACTTATTATTGCACCAAAGTCCAGTAAGAATTATGCTGCATAGCTGCCATGAGATTACGCATACATCACTGACAACACAAATAGCTCTGTGCGGCTGGAAAGATCAGATTGAACGGTAAAAACATGTGTTTTTTTTCAGTACTATCTTGTGTCGCTGCATGCGTATGCCATAGTAGAAAAAGGAACCCCTATTGCCGCCTACGCCAGTTGGCTTTTGCATCTCAAAATGTTTGCCTGGGTATGAATGACTAACATCAATAATGAGAGTTTAGACACATATATGACGGGAAACTACGATTACAGGTGTATCACGGTCCCAATCGAAAAGGCTTTGCCAACGGTTTTCATGATGCGGACGTTGTCATTACAACGTATGAAACACTACGCTCCGAATGGAAAAGCCCGGAACAGATGACACCATTGTATTCCTGGAAATGGCTTCGAGTTGTTTTGGATGAGGGTACGTTAGTTTTATGTATTACTCGCTTTGTCGGTACACCGCGGTTAGTTAGTTATCAACGATCGTTGTGATGTCACTGTTGAAGTCACCGTGGCCCTGTACGTCCGCAAGTGAGTGCCCTGCGGTGGTACAATGGTCTGTGGTGATGCTTCTTCTTGTTTTTTGTCTAGTCTAGGTCTGAATAGGGGCAACAGAGGCCTCGCAACGTAGTTATTTTACAATCGTTTCAGA
>JACCPH010000071.1:0-108869 GCA_014183095.1 Harringtonia aguacate | reverse complement strand
CAAAGTTTGTGGTAACGACTAGAGGCGGCTCCGGCAATGTCGCCGTTTCTTTGGATCCCGGGCTCCTGCAGGATTATAACGTCGGCGCCAAGGGCGTCTCCGTACTGGAGGGCTATCTTGGCACAAGATGGCCTGTTGTGGGCGTTCCAAGTAACTAATTGCATAATTGGGTATTGAGGAGATCCTGCTGGCGTTGTTGTTCGTGCCTTTCGGCAGCCTCTTTGGCGATGCAACAGCTGCGGTCGTACGCCGGGTGCTTTTCCGAGCAGTTGGGGCAGCGGCGCTCCTCGTCGGGGGCAGAGCAAAGGTGGGAAGCGTGGCCTTTGCCGCAGTGGGCGCAGGTAAGGTTGCGACGGCATGTCCGGGCTAAGTGGCCCCAGGTCTGGCACTGGTGGCAGAGGGGGGGTCGATCGTCTGCCCTGTACACCTGAGGGAGGTAGAAGGTGTAGTCGATGGTGACGCCCTCTCGGCGGAGCTTGAGCGCCTCCGCCTCGGTGGGTACGGTAAGCTTAAGGCATCCGTACTGAGGCGGGGGGGAGCGGTAGCTGATCATGGGGTGGGCCGCGAGGATAGGGACTGGGCTTGTGATCTTGGATACGAGGCTAGGGTCTTGGAGTAGGGATGCGGGGACATGTCGGAGGACGACTTTGGGGCCGGAGGCTGCTGCCCGGATGCCTAGGCCGGCCAGCCATGATTGATCTCGGGCGAACCAGTGGTCCGTGCATGGTTCGAATACTACAGCAGAGTCTCCGGTGGCGAGCGGGCGGACGCCGATGGCTTTAGGGAGGCCCTTTAGGACGGCTATGGCGTTGGCGGCTGTAATGATGGCTTTGCCTGAGGGGGGTGGGCATGCGAGGCTGGTCTTGAGTATGATCTCCGGTCGTCGTGGAGGTTTGGTGGCCTTCGCTGTGGAACCTTCTGGGATGTCGAGAGCGGTGGGGGTTGGAGCTTTGTTGTTGGTCTGTGCGGCTTGCGCGTAGGAACGCGTAGGTTGTGGGTTGGGGTCGGCGGTGACGGAGTGGTAGACGGTGGCGATCGAGTGAGGCGCGGCGTGTTTCGTGGCGTTTTCGAGGAGTCGAATGCGATGCTGTAAGTGAGAGACGTTTAGGAAGAGGCTTTGGATCATGCCGTCTAGCTGGGCCGCGGCAGTGTGGTCGGCGGCGGCGTGGAGGACGGTAAGGGCGGCTTTCGCGTAGGTGGGTGGCACGCCGCACGCGTGGAGGAGTTCGTGCGGCATGTTGTTGTCGCAGAGGAAATGGATTGCGCTCTGGCCAGCCTGGTTGGTGTCGTCCTCTGTTGCTGCGTCGCTAGGAGTTGGGGAGGTGTCATCGGTGCCGTCGGTGTCGTTGGAGAGAGTGGACGGGTTGCGCGTTGCTTCTTCGCATGCCACTATGATGGAGCGTGCAGGGGAGGGCGTGCGCGATGACGAGAACGACGAGGATGACTGGTTTCCGCTGTCTTCATGGTGGTAGCTGAGGGGTTCGGCCTGTCGCGGGTGTTCGTGCCGTTGGGTCTCAATCAGTGGCGCTTGTGGCGCCGTGCTTGTCTGGGTCTCCGCCGCTGGACAAGCTTTGGAATCGCGCCGGTGGCCGGTGGCGCCGCATTTGGTGCAGCGTCGCGGCACCACTGTTGGAGCCATGAGTCGTTGTATTTTCGGGTTCTTACTCTTTTATCTCTTAGATGTAAACAAAATGGCCCCTGTCCCCTGTCAAATATGGATCACGTGGCCTGTGTAGACAACCAGCTCTTAGTCCCTGTATAATTCAGTAAGCTACAGCGTATATTTCCGTCCTGCGCACTCACCAGCACGTACGTGGACACGAGATGGCGGAAAGGGGGGGGCTCTGTCAGAGGACGGCAAGACCGTCGCTCTGCCCTGAAGAGCAGTGCCGTGGGGTCTCATCAGTCTGTCTAGTAGTTGAATGCAGACGCCCTCACCAATTAGAGAACGCCCTCCCTGTGCCTGAGATCCTACTCGTAGGTCTTACGCGCTCTGAAACGTATGACTTCTCGGCAGACATGAGTAATGTGCTGCAGGTAAGAAAAAAAAAGTGGCCAAAAATGGTTGGCAAGCATGCATGCCTTCTCAGCTGCTACGTATGGACCAACCAGCGGTCGAGGACATGACCGCCCGCACCGACGGCCAGCGGTCAGGGACGGGAAGAGGTGGCATGTCGTAAACGAGATAGACCCCTGTACTCAAACGATGCGGGGTATCTGCGTTTGCCAAATAAGTAGGAAGAGTTGGCCAGTGCACTTTCTCCAAACGCGCTGAAATAGTATTCACTCCTTCGCATTCTTACGTTTCTGTCTCCTTTCCTGCAGCATTCTCCCAGTCAACTTCAACTTCTACACTCTCACAACAGCACGGAAAGAACACAAACCATGCGCATCTGTGCCGACTGCCAGCGGGACCTCCCCCGGTCATCGTACACGGCCAACCAGTGGTCTAAGGGCATTGGGATCTCCCGGTGCGCCAGCTGCATCCACGGCCACGGCGGAGACACGCCCAGGGCCATCCAGTCGGACAGCGGCCGGTACAACCGCTCCAACGTCGCAGAGTTTGAAGATCTCACACCGTTCGCCGAGGGCGGCTTCCGCTATGTAACCAAGGCCACGTACACATCGGGGCCACGCAAGGGTCAGCCGTGTGTATTAAAGTGGTTCAAGACGGGCTGCGTCTACGAGGATGACTACTTTGCGCTGGACATCAAGGCGGTCAACCGCGCCCTGGACATTGTCAACAAGTTCAACGAGCTCTGTATCATCAACAAGCCTATCCACATCAATGTGCCGGCCGTGTGGCGTTGCGAGGGCGGCGATTATGAAAACCAGCGTGTCCTGTGCGAGCCCTTTATTGAGAACTACGAAAAGTTCAACAGCAACTCTGGCTGGGCCGACGACTCACACGTCTGGGGCGAAATCATGCAGGCTTTGAGCCACTTCAGCTACCACATTTCTGGCGGCCAGCTCGTGCTGTGCGACCTGCAGGGCGGCATCTACCGCAGATCTGTCGTGCTCTCGGACCCGGTCATCCTGTCGCGGCGCCAGGACTACGGCCCCACCGACCTCGGCGCCGACGGCATCAGCTCCTTCTTCAGCCAGCACGATTGCAACGATTACTGCCGCCCCAACTGGACGCAGCCCGCCGACCAGAGGCAGTACTTTGAGCCCACGATGGGCACGTCCATGATCCGGCGCACAGCCCCGACACGCACGTCTCGTGCAGTGCCCACGTACATGGAGGCATGGGAGGAGGAAGACTGAGAAGTGCATGGCGTTGAGCATGGTGTTCTTGGTCTTTGATATTGGGACTGCCATGTAAAAGAAACGCAAAGACAGATCGGATCCGTAGAAAACACCCACAAAGCCATGAATTATCTCCCCGGTTGACATGCCATGCTGGTCTGGTATAAATAAAACACCAGATTCCTTTACTCTGTATGTCTTTGCAGCCGCCAAGGCGTTCGAATCGATTGGGATGCTCTGCCTTGGGCAAATAGGCAAAGTATACCGTTAATATAGCATACATTCAGGCATATAAAGTGGCTGGTTCACAAGACCGGACGTTGTACTTGGACTTATTAAAGACTAACTACTGCGAAAGCACCTGCCAAGGACGTTTTAATTAATCAGGAACGAAAGTTAGGGGATCGAAGACGATCAGATACCGTCGTAGTCTTGACTATAAATTACGAGAAAGTCCAGCCCCCGGCGAATCTCTCTGAGACGTCTGTCCTTGCCCCAGTCGATGATGTTGCGGACGTGTCTGCGGAATGCGAGGTAGTGCTCAGGCTCCTGCAAGAGGAAGCCTTTGACATGCCTCATATGATACGTTAGGTCACCCTCCTTCCACGATATGTAGAGCTGCGCTACCGTGCCGTCCATGGCCACGCAAAAGGCAGAGCTGTCGATGGGCTGCACGTCAGGCTGCCGGCATTTGCACAAATCTCTATTGAGACGATCCGCAATGTTCACGCACGTTGCCGAGCCCCCCATACATTGGTTGGTTGCCACCCACATGTTTCCACTACTGCCGGCGGGGCCGTCGCCTTTGAACTCGATGGCCAAGAACGGATACAGCAAGCCTTCGCGGTTGGCCACCGGATCACGCTGCATAGAGGCCAGCTGCACTTGCTGTTGTTGTGTAAAGGCAGAACCCCGTTTGTAGCCAAAGAGCATGTCTGGTTTCGGCTTGTCGACACGGGACGGACCCGAGGTCGTCAGGACATGCGCCATGAACATTTCCTGGCGGATGCTGGCGGCCACCGTCTCCAGCCGCTCCTGGTGCATGGGGACATTCTCCCTGAAAAACTTGGCCACATTGGGCTCGCTCGTGCCATCACAGAGCTCTCTCCAGTCGGCATTCCTTGCCAGGTCGTCTGGGGACGGCTCGGGGGAGTCACGCCGCATGCCCATCTGAGCAGCCAGGTGGGCCGCGTGTTCCGGCCATCGGTCGTAACGACTGCGATAAAAGATGTTGTTTGCGCAGAGATTTACATCACGGTAGAGCGGGTCCTCGACGAGGCGGCCGTAGCCGGAGCCGGTCAAGGTGCTCCCTCCTTCGTTCTGCCCATACGTAGACGCAGACACATGCGACGGCCCTGTGTCCGAAACCGAAGATGGCGTTGGCGGGACCGTGAAGCCGTCGGCATCCTTGATGTAGGCCATGTCTGGCAGCGCAGACTGGCTGCGGTTCTGGGAAACCGAGCACGTGTCGTGTGAGCAGCTGGGAAGAAAGCTGTCCGACCGGCTGCGCCGTTCTTTGTCCGTGTCGAGAGACTCGAGCCACTCGGACACAAGGGTGGACACGGTCCCCGGCTCAAGGCTGGGACTGGGCCCGGAGGGAGAAGCATCGACAAAATCGAGGAGGAAGGAGGCGTACTTTTGCCGAGGCTTGGGCTGGAAGAGGGTCGCCGAGGTAGGCGCGGTCTCGTCAGCTTGCAGCCTGGCGTGCTTTGTCGGAGCTGGATCGCCTGTCACCTCCAAGAGCCGTTTGTGAGGGTGTCCGCATAGCTGGTCTGTGTTTGTGTCTGTGTCTCTGTCTGTCTCGATGCCTGTCAGAACAAGTGCACAACGCATCGGATGACGGGATGAGGACAAGCGCACCTGTGGTCGCCAAAGCTTCGAGCAATATCCTCTGAAGTGCTCCGGACAACTTCGTGCGAGGGCGGCGCCCGTGCGCCTTTAAAATGTCCGCATTCATCGTGGACGCGGACATGCACGTTCTAGGCAGCAGACCTGGGTGGCCCCCAAAAATGGTCGGTCGCTTGTGGATTGGTGTAGGTTTTCTACGATGAGTTGGCGACAGTAGTGGGGCTTTAACGAGTGTTCTGTCAGGTAGCGATGATAGCTATACAACAAGCCAGAAATGCATCACTTCAACAAAGCACAATCTTCTAACTTGTACAAAGCCTTCCAAGTGCCAGTTGCTCGCATGACAACTGCACTTTAATGCACAACCCATTTCATTCTCAGCCATGTCTTTCCAAAGAACAGAAGGCAAATGTTTCCTGTCTTCAGTTGCTCTCAAGAACGTGAAAAAAAGTTACAAAGGCTGTTGTGAACATTTTAATTTGCAATTCACACTCGCTTGGTATTTGTATGTGTGTGTCCTGTTTTATATGCCCTTTTCATCCTACCTAGCACTATATTTCCACATCATATCCATTTTATACTCTCCACCCCAGGCTACCTTGACGACGTCACCACGCAGACAGGACTCGTAGCCAAGTACACCTCCGCAGCAGCGTGCGTCAGCCACGCGCATTTCTGGTGAATTTTACTGGCTCGAACAGCAGCTTCTCCATGCCAACGTATGCGTAAGACATCCTACAATTAAAGTCTGTTGCGGCGTTGTGTTGGCTCGTTCACCGCTGCGAATGGTGTCGGGTTCTCCAACCCCGCCGACGACGCTGCTGTTTATTTGCTTATATTCTGGGTGCTGTGTTTCAGGGACAGCCTGTTTGCTGCCACCCGAAACAACCACCCTTAAAAGTCACCCCAAGTCACATTCGAGTCGACGTTGGACGGCGACACGTTTTCTGGCCGCACAAGCTTCCTGGCGCAGTATGGGTTTACAGAATGAAAGCACTCGTACTCGTACTCGCAGAGCAAAGCTGTTTTCTTTTCTTTCTTATTTCTGCAAACCTTGTTTTGCCCCAACTTCCAGTCAAATCACAGCAAGTACGAGCATGTGACTATGCGCTCCCGTGACTCCCCACACTTGTTCTACTTTTTCGGGTCAGGACCCGCGACAGCTTGAGTCTTGGCAGTGCCAGAAGCAACATGGATGAATGCAGTAATCAGAAGTCCCAGAAAGGGGGCCGTTAAAGGGGGCAGGAGTGCAAACCGTCCGATGTCACGATTACTCGCGCAGAGTGTTTCGAGCCGGGGGGGGGGGGGGGGGGGGGGGGGGGGGGGGCATATTTTTATTTGTACGATACAGCCTGGAAACATCAGATGCTATTGAAACCTTTTGCTCCTGGTGCCAAGCACGCACGAATAGTGATCCTGTTCATGCAGTTGAGAAGCCAGCCACTGGGCTGTGAGAGCGGGATGCAACTGGCGATCCTTTGCGCCATCGACGTCATCTTCCAGGTCTGGTTGAGCCTTGGGCTCGACAGTTCCTCTGGTGGCCACTTGTTGGAACGGCTGTCTCCGCTTGCAAGGACAGCGTGACATGCCTGTGCTGTCAATCGATGTTGTATTTTGCGGGGAGAAGGAAGGCCGTCTCTTGGTCTCTGCGGATGGGTCTCTCGTCTCATGTTTGGTGGGATGAAACAGGATTACAAAATGGGGAGTATTCGATCACGCAGGTCCTTGGTAGGTGGTAACACATATTGTGATCATTCTGCGGCCATTTTGGAGTGTTTCTCTCCCCATCCGAACTTGTGGACAGCCACATCGGGACGCCAGCCCCGTCGAGACAAGGGCACAGGCGGAAACATGCTCTGCCCAATCGACTAGTCCAGACAGGGCAACGGGCACACATGACGATCCCCTTAATGTTCTCATGTATTGCTCCAGTTATTTTCTGTTTGACACTGATTAAAGGCAATCATCGCCATGGCTTCCTACTGGGCACCACTAAGAAACACCCGGCTTGCTGGGGGGGAAACGTAACCCCATTTGTTGGAACATCATGCGGTTCTGGTCGGGATGCGGAAAAAAAAAAGTGCTCGCTACGGTGTTTCGGGGGGCCTCGTCGCAGCAACGACAAGATAGGCATCCACGTAAACAAGCTCAATTGGATCCGGAATGTGTCAAGTCCTCTCCTCTCAGGAGCTGGAAGGGACCTGGATCCGACATGGGATGAAAACGTCACCCGAGTGCGGAAACAACCCACCAAAGATCGGTGAGAGCGACCCTCCTCTCTTGTATAAGATGCGAGAACGTCCCCTTCACAATCAAGACTTTTTTTTCTCTCCATCCTTCTTCACTCTCCAAGAAATCGGGGCTGGACCTGTCATTCCTTACTTCTTCCTGTCATTTTTACATTCATTTCCACAGTCGTTTTCGGCCATTTTTGTATTCATTCCTTTTTATTCATTCCTTCCATTCGTCCATTCATCGATTTATCCGTTCATTTTATGACACTTTTCACGATGATCTCTGACGTTCTTACGTTCTCTACCTTCCTGGCGCTGGCAGCCGGACAGGGGTACGGTACCTTGACGACCGAAACCCACCCGACGATGACATGGCAGAACTGCACGAGCGCGGGCACTTGCACGACAGTTAGCGGCCAGGTTGTGGTTGATTCCAACTGGCGCTGGGTGCACGAAAACAGCAGCTCGACCAACTGCTACACCGGAAACGAGTGGGACACGACCATCTGCCCCGATCCCGATACTTGCACCGAGAATTGTGTTCTCGATGGTGAGACTCCCGAGACGAGAGACAGCCTAGCACAGCCTGGCACAGCCTGGCATGAGAAAGCTGCTAACAAGAATCATAGGCGCCGATTACTCGTCGACGTATGGTGTCACCACCAGCGACGATGCCTTGACGATCAAGTTCGTCACAGAGGGAACATACTGTACGTCGAGCACGGCACCTACACCTACATAGAAGGCAGACACTAACCGTGCGCAGCTACCAACATTGGCGCTCGCCTCTACATGATGGCCAGCGAGACCAAGTACCAGATGTTTACGCTGCTGGGCAACGAGTTCACCTTTGACGTGGACGCCTCGCAGCTGGTGTGCGGCCTCAACGGCGCGCTCTACTTTGTGTCCATGGACGAGGACGGCGGCATGAGCAAGTACTCGACCAACACGGCCGGCGCGCAGTACGGCACCGGCTACTGCGACGCGCAGTGCCCGCGCGACCTCAAGTTTATCAACGGCGTGGCCAACTCGGACAACTGGACGGCCTCGACCACCGACTCCAACTCGGGCGTCGGCGAGTACGGCTCGTGCTGCTCGGAGATGGACATTTGGGAGGCCAACTCGATCTCGTCGGCCTTTACGGCGCATCCGTGCGAGACCGTCGGCCAGGTCGAGTGCGAGGGCGACAGCTGCGGCGGCACCTACTCGTCGTCGCGCTATGCCGGCACCTGCGACCCCGACGGCTGCGACTTCAACTCGTACCGCCAGGGCAACACCGACTTTTTCGGCCCCGGCATGACCGTCGACACGGACTCGGTCATCACCGTGGTCACGCAGTTCATCGAGGAGTCGGGCGCCCTGACGGCCATCAAGCGCTACTATGTGCAAAACGACGTGGTCATTGCCAACTCCGAGTCGACCGTCTACGGCACCGGCGGCAACCAGCTCAGCGACGAGTTCTGCAAGGCCCAGAAGATTGTCTTTGACGACCCGGACAAGTTCACCGAAAAGGGCGGCATGACGCAGATGAGCTCGGTGGTGTCGCAGCCCATGGTCCTGGTCATGTCTCTGTGGGATGATGTAAGTGGAGAAGAAGGAAGAAAGAAATTGACAATCCCCCCAAACTAACACCACTTAGCACTACGCCAACATGCTCTGGCTCGACTCGACCTACGCTACCGACACCGACGAGAGCGGCTGGGGCAACATCCGCGGCACCTGCAACACCACCTCTGGTGTGCCTGCCACCGTCGAGTCCGAAAGTGCCGACGCCCAGGTCATCTTCTGTAAGTTTGAAAAAGTCCTAGCCTGTCTCGAACCCTCCTGTGCTAACAAATTGCCACCTAGCCAACATCAAGTTCGGGCCCATCAACTCGACCTTTACGTCCAGCTAAGCGACAGGATACGCTGGGCAGACTCTGGTCCACCCCTGAAAAGGCTACGCGGCAAAGCGACATGGCATGCCAGCATGGGCCTCTCTTCTCTTCTCTGTTGTGTATACTTTGAACTGTCTGCTTGCTGTCTTATTTTCTCCATGTACCTCACTTTTACACATTTGGATTTGACTACTTCTTTCTCCCATTAAGTGTATTTTTTTTACAAAAATGGGAGCCCCCTTTTTTTTGGGCAGGACGCTGAGGATCCTAAGAATGAAAAAAAATACGTTTTAGATGCACAAAAGCAGCAGTGCGCATGGTAAATTCACGTAGCTGTCAGACTGTGTTTGTCTTCCTATCCTCGGCAACAGTTCTCCGGTCTTTGCATGACGGTGTCGATTTCTTCTATCAATTATACTTTAACAGTGTAGACTAACCCCAAACCCTCGAATACAGAGGGCAATAGCAGGGGCCAATCTTACCGCCTGCAGAGCATTTCATGGTATCTTGACTAAGGCAGTAATCGGCTGTTTGGCCATTCTTTAGTATTTTACTATTATGATTGCACACCTTCATGAAACTTCCGTCCAGTGTTTCACCGTCTTGATTTAAAGTTTTCTACTTTTTAGCGTCCCGAATTGGATTGCGTTTCTTTCTCATACGAACACTATTTTAGCAAGATACTATTAGGGTAAATACCCGACGAATGTGGGGTAATAAACAAAGCGTGTGTACACCTACCCAACGATAGCCAAGCTCGTATTCTGAAAGATGCAACGCCAACCCGCTTGCTGGTTTCCCATGAGATAGCGTTTGGCCATGTTCCGTGCTCGGTATTTCTGCAGCCTCCCGGCTGCCCAGGGCCTCTCTTCGCCATGGCTGACACCGATGTCTGCCGCTCTGTTGCGGCCGCGGATGCCTCTCTCTCTCGCGGCTGTAACCGCTGCGCCTGCTCCGGGGTTTGCTCGTAATACACCGCCACGGGCAGTCATGTCGTCCATCTCCAGTTCCGGTTCCGGCTCCGGCTCTGGCTCTGGCCAACCATCCAACCCCCCCGGCCCAGCCTTCAAATGGCCATCGGAGCCGTCGAAGGAGCTCGGCAACATCCACAGCACCCTCCACAGCCCGCTCTTCCTCAAGCCCGGCTCGCCCTGGGGCTTCGCCGTGGTCCGCACCGCCTACGGCCCCGGCACCGACGCGCCCTGGCAGCGCATGCTGGCGTGCCTCGATGCGGAGGTGCGCGACACGTGCGACTTTTACAACAACGCGGGCGACCTGTGCGAGCGCCATGTGCTCGCCCCTCTCGAGGACGCGGCACGCCTCGACGGCCAGTCGTCACACGAGGTCCGCGACGTCTTTGCAGACTGGGCGGCCGCCGAGCTGGACAAGTGGGCGCTCCCCGAGGACAAGGCGCTGTTTGGCCACTCGGAGCATTACGGTGCGTCCTGCGGCGCGCGGTACAATTTTTGCTTATTTGTCGACGCTTTCTGCCTCGAATACCTCGAGCGCAAAGGCCCGTCAAACGCCGTGGTCAAGATCCTCTGGAAACAATGGGGGCCTCTCGAACCCGACGAGCGCAACTACAAGATCCATCCGGGCTGGGAAGATGGTGTCACGGACTTTGACGAGGAAGATGTCGGCTGGATGTATATCGACGTACAGGACCACGTTGAATTGTACGGCCTACTGGATGACGATGTCTACTGGTGGTATGATGTACAAGTCCGGCCTCCCGACAAATATTTTGCTTACGGGATACCTTGGAAATAGTCGTCTAAGTGTGTAGTTATTGTCGCGCTGCTATATACCTCTAAATGAGACCCTGTTTATATTCTCTCACACATTGATGTAACCTTCAAACACCCGCCTGACTGTCCGATAGACTGTCACTCCGGCCACGTCCTCACCTGCCCCGTCCAACTCCACCTCCACCTCCATGGTGCCGCTCTGGTGCTGGATCACTACTTTTCGTGTGTTGCTGTCGAGCGGCCTGATCTCGTTCACAGCTAGCGGCTCCTTGGTCTCTCGTTCTGGTGACCCACTCAACGGTGGTGTTGGCGGCAGCCTCGTCTTGCGTGCGGCCAGCATATGCGCTGCCACCGTCCCTTTCAGACACGCTGCCGCACCCAGACACACGGCACCCGTCAGCTGGAAGCTGGGGTGCACTTTTCCCATGCTGTAAGCCAGCACGATAATGTCAGCCCTGCCGTCCGAAGGTGAGAGCAGTGCGATCTTGGGCGTGCCTCGCCGTTGTCCGGCTTCGTTGGCATCCAGAGCCAGCCCGAATTGCACAGCCGCCTGTCGTCGAATCATCTCAATGATTCTGAGAGCAACCTCCGCGTCGGGACTCGAAGCGTCATGGTATGCTGCCGGCATGGTGCTGGCATCGACAAAAACGAACGGGTTGGACACGTCAATGAGAGTGGCATCAACCGAAATTGTGAGGGCTCCGTCTCGCACATCCACAATCTCTCTTCGACACCCTGAAGGGAATGTCTTGCCAGTCATGCTACCGCCTGGTGACAGGAACTTGACCTGGACGGGTGATCCCGTGCTTCTCACTCCAGGTATGCGGTAGTCGCCTTCTTCGTGGAACAGGCCGGTAGCCGGATCAACTTGAATGGTCTCGACAATGCGCGATTGCGTGTTGGTGTTGTAGATCCGTACTGCCATCTCTGTGTGTCCGGGCACTGCCTGCACAAGGCCCTCGTCCAGTGCAAAGGCTGCAATACCGCTAGCCATGTTGCCACAGTTCCCCGTCATGTCCACGACCTCAGCGCCTACTGCCACCTGCACAAAGGTATATTCGACATCAACACCCGTTTGCATGCTGGGGCTGACCACAACCACCTTGCTGGTGACAGACGTGGTGCCCCCAACGCCCTCGAGCTGGCGAGGATCGTTGTTTCGCGAGCCCATTGCCGAGACCAAGATAGGTGTCCAGTCGCTTTCGGCGGCAGGCATGTCGCGGCGGTGGAGGAAAAGGCCTCTCGAAGTTCCTGAACGCATGAGCACGGAGCGCAGGCGTCGACGCTGGGCCCGTGCCTCAGCAATGGCGGCCACTGGCCAAGGATCAGGGTATGTTGCAATAATGGACTCCATATTCAAGCATTCGGCGGAGCAGGCCCGGAGATTGAATAACACAAGAAAATGGCCAGTTGTGTACTGGCGCCGAGAATCGAAACTCCTTTAAAAGTAGGATATCGTGAGTCTTTAGGGATTTCCAACCGTCCGGCATCGCCGTCAGCCAGCTCTGACACCAATAGGACCGAGGACGCCATTATTTCCACATATTGTCAATGCTGGTGTGAAAGCTTGGTGTAAATGGCATCTCAACTGGTCGTCCACATCCATGCATCAAGAGTAGCCGCGGAAGCCTGCTAAGACAGTCGCGTCGAATGGGGTAGACCCAATGGTAAGCACTCCGCAATTGTCTGATGGACCCCATGGGGAAGCGCCGGATATAAACTTCCCAATGTCGAGGAGAAGGAGGAGGGAGAGGGGACTGAAAGACACAGATAAAAGATCAAGAGCCTTGACAGTCTTCCTTGCTTTTTGACAGTGGTGATCAATTTTGCCTGTTAAGCTTCGTCTCTGCGTTGGTCTCTCGCAGCGCAACAGTCCGGTTGTTTAATAGGCCAAAACGCAACAATGTCAGCGACGAAGAAGTATCTTGGCCTCCGTGGCTCAAGACTGCACTTTGCCATGCTGGTGCTTGTTGTGGCGCCGAGTTTCATCCTCTTTGGATACAACAATGGCTCAACAGGCGGTATCAGCAGTTTGAAATCTTTTGTTACCGTGAGTGATTGAAGTCGGCGAATGCGTATGGGGCTAACGCGTCTGCAGCAATTCCCCAAGCTGAATGTGAACACTGGCTCCGTCGAGAAGAACAGATACAACGCGAGAATCAAGGGTTCGTCCATACTTTCTTCTTTTGTCGATCGCAGCTGACCATCTGTAGGCGTTGTGACGGGCTGCTACGATCTCGGCGCTGTCGTTGGTTCTCTGCTGTGCATCAGCTACTCGGACAGAATCGGCCGCCTCAAGACGCTGGCGATCGGCCTCGTTCTTTCTGTCATTGCGCTCGCCGTCGAGTCGTCGGCCTACTCTCTTGCACAGTTCGTCGTGGGCAGGCTGCTCATCGGAGGTGCCATCGGCACCATTAGTGCTGTCGTCCCGGTCTGGCAAGCGGAATGCTCCAGCTCGACGCACCGCGGCGCCTTTGTCATCCTCGAAGGTCTCTGCATCAGCGGCGGCATCACGCTGTCGGAATGGGTGTCGTACGGCCTCTCGTATGCGAAGAATGGTGGAGTGCAGTGGTGCGTTACGCTCGTGTTTCCGGTGATTTTCTCACTGGTTGTCCTGCCTGTTGTGTTTTTGATGCCAGAGTCGCCACGCTGGCTCGCTCGAAAGGGACGCATTGAAGAGGCCCGCTCGGTGCTGGCCGCGCTGTTCGATGAGGACGAGACGTCGCCCAGGGTGCAGGAAGAAATGCGCGGCGTCGAGCACTCTCTGGCTGTTGTCCGCGGCAGTCTCAAGGAGCTGTTTCACAATGGCGAAGAGCGTGTGATGCATCGCACGGTGCTGGCTTGCGTTGGCCAGGTGTTCCAGCAGATGTGCGGCATTTCGGCGCTCGTGTTCTACACGAGCACCATCTTTGAAGACCTCGGCTTCAAGGGGGAGATGGCTCATCTGATGGGTGCGATTCTGTGCACATTCCAGACGTGCTCATCGGTCGTTCCCATTTTCATCATCGATCGATTTGGCCGGCGCAAGCTGTTCATGATGGCCGGAACAGGCCTGGCCATCAGCTGTGCCGTTATTGCCGGAACAGGTGGACAGGGTGGCCACGTAGGAGTCGCGGCCATCGTCTTTGTCTTTGTGTACGACTTTTTCTACCCGCTCGGCTTCCTGGGCCAGACGTTTCTCTACGCCACCGAAGTGGCACCTCTGCGGCTGCGTGTGCCCATCACGGCCATCGCCAACGCCACGCAGTGGCTGTCGCAATTTGTTGTGGCCCAAATTACGCCGCCCGGGACACAGAATCTGGGGCACAAGTTTTGGATCATCTTTGCAGTGTTGAATGCGTCGTTTGTTCCCATTGTGTTCTTCTTCTTCCCCGAGACAAAGAACCGCTCTCTGGAGGACATGGACGTGGTGTTCCGGCACTGCAACAGC
Source organism: Harringtonia aguacate (assembly GCA_014183095.1). Lineage (NCBI taxonomy): Eukaryota > Fungi > Ascomycota > Sordariomycetes > Ophiostomatales > Ophiostomataceae > Harringtonia > Harringtonia aguacate. The sequence continues at coordinate 94,483 of JACCPH010000071.1, read as the reverse complement.
ATATTCGATACGGTGTCTGTGGCGAAGCATCTGACGATAGAGGAGGCACGGCGTGAAGGGGTAGCGGCGGTAGCAGAGAAGGCCAGTGTCGGATCTGGCAGTGACAGGGAGCTGGGAACAAGGAGGGAAAGGCGCAAGGCTGATGTTGAACAGGCCGAAAGCGTGACGCCGTGATGTGACAAGGATATCGGAATAGGGTCGGAAGGGAAATGGACAAGACACTGTTCGTGATATGTTGTGGTGTGGAAATTAATGAGTTGTTTAGGAAAGAATATGCAGTGAGTCTGATAATAGAGGAAGGAGCAGGTCGGTCTGTGCGACTGCCTATTTGAGTGTCTTTCTGCTTCCAATCACCATTCTGCCTGTAATATCAAGTGGATATATACGTATCCAGTAGCAAAAACAGGCTTCTGTGTGTTTGGCATGCCATTTTGCCATGTTAATGCTCTTCACGTGACATTGACGTCGGTTAAATTCCTCCGTTGGTGACATCCATGACAAATGCACGCACAGAGATTCGAAAGCCAGCTTCTCTTGCCTTGGTTTGCGTGTGGAGCTGCCATGATCCGCTGACATGTTTTCACGACAACACGATCTACCATGTGATTGGCGGCAAAGCGACGGGAATTCTGGCTCCGTCCGAAGCTGCCGCATGCGCACTATTTCCCTTTGCTTCGCTGCGTGTGAGTGAATACGGTTAGTTTGTCCCCAAAAACCGGAGCAGACCCTCGCTAGCTTCCCCTCCCCCAACCTCATGTCAGCGGGAACGGCAAGTCTGCAGCCGTGGATGAACGCTGTTTTCGGCGGTCAGTGCAGTGTCACTCCATCTGGGAATTCATATACCTGTCCGCGGACGTGGGACGCGTTATCTCGTGGCCAGGGAAAACCCTCACGCACGGCACCATGTCGTCCACGGATCGAGGCCCTCGGCGGGCTCGGCGGGCGGCCAAAGCCTGCAACTTTTGCCGACACCGCAAGGTCAGCCAAGCAGATAGCCGAGGGTGAAGGAGGGCATGGCTGACATGTGCGGATCGATGCAGTTCAAGTGCAATAACAAGCTGCCGACATGTGGAAACTGCGAGATCTACGGCAAGACGTGTGTCTTTGAGGAGCTGCCCAGGCGGCCACGGTATGTAGCGCAACTTATTGGTGTCTTGATTCGCCGCTGCTGACTGGATGGATGCAGTCCCACATATGCGTCCATTGCCAGCTTGGAAGAGGAGAATCGACGCCAGAAAGAAGCCCTGCAGAAAGTGCAGTCTGAGAGCCGAAGCATCAGCGTGCCCGTCGGCCAGGCCGGGCCTGCACAGGGTGCAGAGGACAGAGCCCTGTCGGACACGCCACAGGTGGTGCGAGGCGTGTCGACCGAGTCTGATGCGAGCGTGGTGTCGTCCATTGCGGCCGCACCAGGGACGCCCATCGAGTCGCCGCCGGTATCCATCGCTGGCGAGGATGTGACTGACACGCCGCAGGCCGCTGTGGTCCCGGAGGAGCAGGGACCTGCGGAGGAGTCGGCCGACCCCACCCGCCAGCATCCCAGCAGCATCCGCGACACCCGCTATCACGGGCCGACGAGCACGCTCTTCGATGAGGCAGCAGCAACAGCACAAGGTAGACACAGTGGCGACGGCGGAGGAGGTGGGCAGGCTCACGTACCGCAGCGCTACCCGGGCGGCCCGTCGCCGTACTGGACCCGCAAAAGCCTGTTTGCCGAGGCGGCGTTGCAGCGACACCTGGAGACGGTCAACCTGGCGGCGGGCAAGCTGGATTTTGACGGGGTGGACGCGGAGCTGGGGATGCACCTGCTGCGGCTGCACTGGAACCGGCAGCACCACTCGTTCCTGATCACGTACCGGCCGGCGTTTATGCGCGACATGGCGTGCGGCGGGCCGTACTTTTCGCGGCTGCTGCTCAACGCCATCTTTTTCGGGGCGGCCAAGTTTAGCAACCGGCCCGAGGTGCGGCGCGACCCCAACGACGCGCGCACGGCCGGCTGGCTGTTCCGCGAGCGCGTGCGGCAGCTGCTGGGCGGCGCGCTGGACCGCAGCGACGTGACGACGATCCAGGCGCTGCTGGTGATGACGTCGAGCCTGTTTGCGCTGGGGTCGGAGCGGTCGGCGGCCTGGCTGTACGCGGGCACGGCCTTTCGCATGATCACGGACCTGGGGATGCACGTGGACGGCGGGCTGCTGCCGGCGGGGCTGACGGACGAGGACGTGGAGATCCGGCGGCGGGTGTTTTGGGGCGCCTTTGTGGTGGACAAGATCCAGAGCCTCTACCAGGGGCGGCCGGTGAGCCTGCAGGAGAACGAGATGAACGTGCCGCTGGCGTTCCACGACGAGTACGAGGAGCTGGAGCACTGGCAGCCGTTTGCGTTTCTGGGCGACGGCGGCGGTGGCCGCCACGGCGATGCCTCGACAGGGAGCTGCTACATCGGCGGTCCAGCCTACAGCGTCAGCTGCTTCACACAGCTGTGCCGGCTGTCGCTCATCATGAACCGCATCCTCAACGCCGTGTACGCCGAGCGCAGCATCAAGAAGGAGGCCAGCGAGCTGGCCGAGGACCTCAAGCGGCTGCACGCCGACCTCGAAGCCTGGAAGGCCGAGCTGCCGGCGCACCTCGACTACGACCCGACGCGGCTGGCCGGCAGCTCCACCAGCAGCTGCACGGCCCCTCCCGCCATCCCACCGCCCCACGTCCTCAGCCTGCTGGCCATGCACAACGTCCTGCTCATCCTGCTGCACCGCCCCTTTGTGTCCGACGGCCACCTGCACGCCAACCTGCGCGCGCTGACGACGAGCTCCTTTCTCACCTGTGCGCAGGCGGCCACGGCCATTGTGGCGCTGCTGCGCGCCTACAACGCCGCCTTTTCCGTGCGGCGCGCGCCCTACCTCATCTCCTACGCCACGTACGTGGCGGCCACCATCCACGTGCGCATCGCCGCGCAGCCCGGCTTCGCCACCGAGGCCAAGGAGGCGCTGGCCATGTGTCTCATGGTGTTCCGCGAGAACGCCGAGACAAACTGGGCCGTCAAGCGGGCGCGCGCCGTCATCGGCGGCCTCATGCAGCGCATGGGTGTCGTCCTGGACGGCGAGGAGCCGCTGCCGCCGACGACGCCTCGGGAGGTGGGGGTGGCAGCTGGCTCTGTCCCTGCCGACGTAGCTATGGCGAACCTCGGAAGCTTGTCGGCCGGCGAGAGCATCATCTGTGATGCTGCTGCTGCTGCCAACGCAGCCTCACCTAATCCGGCCACGTTCGACATCGAGGCCATCATCTCGAGTTTCGTGTCGGACCAGCAGCCGCCACCAGCCGCCGCCTTCAAGTCGCTGCCTGCACCGCAGGGCAGCGGGCAGCTATCACAGCTGCTGCGCCCGCCGTATGAAGGCCAGCCGTTCGGGCCGGGACAGCCTGCCGCTGCCGCTGCCTATCCGACACCCACGACGAGCGCCACACCCACGTCCAGCCACCAGCACCAGCACCAGCACCAGTCGTGGTTCTCGCCCGCTGTGTCCCTGCCATACCAGGCCATGCTGACGAGCTCAGCAGGGCATCGGCTTTCAGGCGACGCCGAGCAGCAGCACGGTTCTACAGTTACCGAGTGGCAAATGGGTGGCAGCGGCAGCGAGATGATGAACATGCACGCGAGCGACCTGCTGTTTGGGTTCAACAGCGCCGCGGTCGAGGGCATCGGCTGGGAATTTGAGGCGAGGAATGATTAGCCGGAGCAGCTGGAAGTCTGACTATCCTCATTGTAGCAATCGAATTGTTGCAATGCCATTCTCTGACTCGCGCGGGCACGCCCCGACTCCACATCCGTCAACGTTTCGAACCCCAGTTGGAACGCTGGCCCATCCATACATGAAACGCCTTGTTCAAACAGGGCGTGCGGCGGAATGCAACGGGAGAAAATAAGCCTAAAATGTATTAAATGGGGGGGAGGCTCTGTCGATGCTGAACAGTATGTGTCTCTGTCTTGACTGCAGCTGTTGCGCTGTTGCTCATCCAAAATTCCGATTTTTCTTTTTTTTCATTCGACTCCTTTTTCCGCAATGGCTGCCCAGCAACCCTCCTACGAAAACGTCTCCTCGGCGGACGACCACGACGAGACGTCTAGCGGCACCGAAGTCGGCGACTCCCTCATGGCCGACGACTACCTGGGCGGGAAGCGGTGGCACGCCGTCGACCTTGAGGATGAAGAGGAGGACCGGCCCAGAAGGCGTCGCCGGACGCGCCACACCCTGCTCCAGACGCTGGCACGCTGGCACTGGGCCGTCGACACGGGTCTGCTAATCGTCGTCGTGGGCCTACTGCTGCTGCGGCGCTTCGAGCGCGGGCAGATGGCCGTGCCGGCTCGGCAGGTGGGCGGTGACTTTACCGGAGCGGGACCGGAGTGTGGGTGTTTTTTTTGTTTTGTTCTGTCTTGTTTTCGCGTTGTGAAAAAAAGAAAAAAAAAACGTCTGTTCTGACCGCTGCAGTCTCGACCAGGGTTGTCAAGTGGGAGGCCGACCAGACCTTTACGCCGGCCGAGCCGGGCGCCTTCTTCTCAAACGAGACGCTCGATCGGTGGAACACGCTGATGCCGGGTAAGGCCTCCTTCTTTGGGGGCGTGTGTGTGTGTCTGTCTGTCTGCGTGCGTGTTACTGACGGCCCAGAGGGCACCGGCTGGGGATCGCCCGACGCCACCTTCTTCACCACAACCATGACCCATCAGCTCCACTGCATCGTGCGTGCGTCCTCGTCCGGTTCTGCTTCCTCCCTCGTTCTGACCTCCTTTTCCCAGTTCATGATGGCCCGCATCTACTCCGGCGTCACCACCTCCAGCCACCCCCTGCCCGACGACTACCACTCCCACTTCCTCCACTGTGTCGACTACCTGCGCCAGGCCGCCATGTGCGCGGCCGACGTCGCCCTCGAGGCCCACGAGCCCTCCGACGCCAGCGACAACGGCCCGCTGGACGGCGGCTGGAGCGGGTACCACGGTAGGTCAAGACAGCTTCGCTGTGCCTCTTCTGTGCCGAGCCGGCTCGATCGCTGACATTTCCAATGTTCTCCAGTGTGCAAGGACTACGGGGAAGTGAAGCATTATCTCGAAGGTGAAAGAAGACCCCCTGGTTGTCCCTTCCCCTCCTGTCTGGTCTTGCTAACTGCTCGACAGTCCAAATCAGAGACGGCGTGCGCACTGTCCTGCCCATTGACGACTGAGCAGCCAGAGAATAACAGTATTTGTTGTCAGAGTCAGTCACACGATGACATGTCAGAGCACCACAGGTCTGGCTCGAGCTTGCGGGAGAGGATCTCGAGTGCAGTGCACAGGCTACATCCAGGATGAAGATTCCAATTAAGATTAATGAAGCTATTTGAACACAAGTCGCACCAGTCGCACAAGCCGCAAATGCTATCACCACCCCTCCAGCGGCGTCGCGTACACGTAGAGACCTTTGGCCGGCCGGGCGGTGATGGAGCCGCGGATCTGAATGTTGGCCTCGTCGGCATCGGCCGGGTCGTGCAGCCGAAAGGCGAAGCGGCCGACCCAGGCAGCCATCAAACAGGCAAACTCGGCCCGGGCAAAGTGCATGCCGATGCAGCTGCGGGGGCCGTGCAGGAACGTCATGAATGCAAAGTTGGAGGGCCCCGCCTCGTCCTTGTTCTTGTTCTTCTGGTCCTTGTCGCGCAGCCAGCGCTCGGGGTCAAACTCCATTGCATCCTCGCCCCAGAGCGTGCGGCTCTTGTTGACTGCCCACGGCGTCAGCATGATCTGCGTGCCCTTGGGCACGAACTGGCCCTGGATACTCGTGTCGACCACGGCCAGGCGCACCGTGTTGGGTACGGGTGCAAAGTAGCGCAGCACCTCGCTGCAGACGGCGTTGAGGTACGGCAGGCGGTCGATGTCGAGCGAGGTGGCGTCCCGGGGCGTGTCGGTGCCGGTGCCGGTGACGCCGTCGCCGAGCGGCGGCAGATTCGCGCGGATCTCCGCCCGCAGCCGCTCCTGCACCTCGGGGTGCCAGCACAGCAGGTAGAGGGCCCAGGTCATGGCCGAGGCCGTGGTCTCGTGGCCGGCCGCCAAAAAGGTCATGAGCTGGTCGACAAGACCATCATCGGTGAAGCCGCCAGACTCGAGGGCCACCGAGAGGATGTCTGTGTCTGCCGCTTCTGCCTCCTTGGCCTCGTCCTTGGCCTTGATGGCCTCTGCCCTCTTCGCCATCTTTGCCTTCTTCTCCTGCACCAGCTCCGCGCACGTTGCCCGCAGGAATCTGCCGGCCGCGGCGATGTCGTGGAGGCGCTGCAGCGGCAGCACATTGACCAGCCAGTCCGGCAGCATCATGTTGAGCATGGTCAGTATGCGAGCCTGGCGGCCCGGCGGGTCGAAGACGAGACGGTAGGTGGCAACAAGCTCGTTGTGGGGGTTCTGCAGGGCGCCAAAGTCGCGGCCGAGACCGGCGAGGCCGATGATGTCGAGCGTAGCCCGGGAGGCCCAGTCGCCGACATCGAGGGGGGCAGGTGCAGCTGCGGCTGCGGGTGGTTCTCCCCCTGTCTCCCCTGTCTCCCCTGCCTCCCCCCCTCCTCGGCTAGCGACCCCCATCGCCGCCACACACTCTCTCCCCTTGCGCCAGAACACCGGGTACAGGTCCTTGACGTGGCGAAAGGCAAAAGCCGGCATCAGCTGCCGCCGCTGGAAGCGGTGCTCGTCGCCCTCGGCCACCAGCACGCCCACACCGAGCACGCGGCCCAGGAACTCGCGCACGTCCGCCGGCTTCTCAAAATCGTAGTTCTTGGTGACCAGCACCTCGGCCAGCGCCGGCGCGCTCGTCAGCAGCAGCCGCTCGCGGTTGAAGAGGCCCAAGTAGCGGATGAGGCCCTGGTTGGGCACCGTGTTGATCCATTCGCGGGCCGGCATCCCCGCGGGCTCGCAGAGGATGCGGCGGAACTGGCCCAACAGGAACTCGTTGCCGCCCGGCTGCGGCAGGTGGCGCAGCGGCGAAAGGCAGAACGGCCACAGCAGCGACGCCCAGACGCCCCACGCGAGACTGAGCAGCAGCCAGACGGCCGCAAATACAGTCAGGAAGACGGAGAGCGGAGATCGGGAGGTGGCTGCAGCGTCGGCAGTGTCAACAGCATCGGCAGCACTGGCAGCCCTGCTCACGGGCGCGTACCGCAGCCAGACCGTGGCGCCGTAGGCAGCAGCCAGTGAGGCCACCGTGATGACGCGCCCCGGCAGAGCTGTGGGCGGATGCATCGGGAGGATGTGGATGTGTTGGGATGGCTGTCAGAGAGAGAGAGAAAGAATTTGGAGGCAGGGTAAGCAACGTTGTCTGCCCAAAATGGCAGTCACCGCAACGCGGCGGGCCAGCAGCTCCTTCTCTGTTTAAATACTTTGCTCCACATGCCAGATCGTCCGGGTAAATAGTCCCGTCCCTGTCTCACTGCGTAAGCGAGCTGGCTCATCTCCGTGCCCTCAGCACTGAGAGCCGGCCGGGTACAAAAGTCGCTGAAGCCCCCGACGGTGCGTCGGAGTTATGAAAACTGACCGTCCCGCACCGAGACGGTGCGGGATGCTGACACATTGTTTACCCGAGTCTCAGCGCTGGAGGGACCCAAAAATGAACAATGCAGCAGTCTTGATTCGTCACAATGAGAGAAAGTAAGACTATGTATGTCCAGGGTATCATAACGACAATCTAACCGCAAAGGGGGGAGGCATCATCTTGACAGTCTAGCCGCCAATTGGCATTATTGCTCGCATCTTCTCCGCTTAGTCTGTCTCAATCCACACGCATACTGCGGGCTCGTACGAGTCTCTCCTCTCTCTCCTCCTCTCACGGCCGCAGCCAGCCGACCGCCCACCAGAATGCCCAGAGCACCGTCCACACCGCGCCTGCCACCACCAGCCCCAGCACGCACAGCACCGTCGTGCGGATGCGGAACGCCTCCGTCGCTTCCATCCGCAGCAGCTTGCTCTGCATACTGTGGTAGTGGACGTCGGGCGTCGTCGTCGTCGTCGTCATCGTTGCCGTTGTCGCCGTGCTGCTGCTGCTGGCGGACCCGGTGGTGGTCGTCTGACGGACCCGCACCTCGTACGCCTGCCGTCGGTACACGACGCGGTGGAGCCACGCGGGCATCTGAGAGTGGGGGTTCCGCCCGGCCGAGCCACCTACGCCGTCTCCGCCTGGGCCGTGTGCGTGGCTTCGCAGCAGCGAGTAGCGGAACTCGACCCAGGCGAGCGAGAAGAGGAAGGAGACGAAGACGAGAGGAGTCACGACGAGCTGGCATCGTCAGCAGGAAGCCAGGGCCAGGAACGCGCAAGCTCGGTTGTTTTGGTTTTGTTTTTGCTTTTGCTTTGCTTTTGCTTTGCTTTTGCTTTTGCTTTTGCTTTGCTTTTGCTTTTGCTTTTGCTTTGCTTTTGCTTTGCTTTTGTTTTTGCTCTGTTTCGGCTCTACTGCCTCCACTCACCTTGTAGAGCTTCGACTGGGCCGTGGCGTCTGCCCGGACGGCCGCGCTGATGGCCGGCGGAGGCGACGACATTGTGGGTGCTGGCACATACACAAACCCTGCTGCGAGTGATGAAGGGATGCGAAACGGGGGAAAATTTGAGGCCAGAGGGTCGACCGTCCACGGTCGGCGCAAGAGCTAAGTAGTCGTGCCCGTAGGGCTGGGCAGAGGCGAGAGTCGATCCCAATAAGCAGCTGCCAAGAGACGCGCCACGTAGTACTACTCGTAATAGTCGTAGGCCGCAGCGACCTGGACCCTGGGCTATTCTGGTAGCAATGTGGCACTGTAATAATAGCCCACGAAAAACGAAAAAAAACGGCACCAGGGGACGTGCACAGGGACCTGGCCGATTGGTGGGGTGGCCAGGAGACCCCGCGGTGACATCACAAAAACGGAAAACGGCAGGACTGGAAAGCGAATGCGAGCCGGGCATGGCAGTCGCGATCTGCCTAGCTTTTTTTTTTTTTTCCTTTTTTTCTTTTCTTTTCTATTTTAATTTTTCTATCTACAGACTGGACTTTTGCTGTCGCTCTGCAGGCGCAGGTCGACGCTCGATCCCAGGCTCAGACACACCACCCAATGGCTCGGCTGCTTCCTCGATTTACGGGAGCGCAACGCACTCGATCTCGATGTCGACGCCCAGCGGCAGCGTCTTGACGGCCACGCAGCTGCGCGCTGGCTTGCTGGTGAACCACTTGGCGTACTCCTCGTTGAATTTCTAGGGAACGTCAGTCTCTGTCTTTTTTCTTAACTGTTCCTCTCCTCGTCTCTACCCCTCCCCCCCCTTCTCTCTCTCTGTGTGTGTGTAGAACCTACCGGGAAATCGCCCATGTCAGTCAGGAACGCGTTGACCTTGACCACCTTGTCCAGCGACGAGCCGGCCTCCGTCAGCACAGCCTGCAGATTCTTAATGCACTGCGCCGTCTTCTCCTGCATCGTGCCGTCGACGAGCTTGCCGTCCTTGTCGGCCGGGATCTGTCCGGAACAGAAGATGGCAAAGGGGGTCTTGATAGCTTGGGACTTTTTTGACTGGTCAGTGGGGGAAGAAGCGGACGAGGTACGCATAGGTCAGAGGGAAACGCACGTAAGGACCGGCCGCTGTGACAGTACGTTAGCACGATATCCCCCCCAAAAAGTCACAACCTTAAGCCAACAGGGAGGGGGGACTGGGGGGACTCACGGCGGGCAGCCTCAGCAGAAAAAACGGGCGTAGCCATGGTGGACGAGAGGCGGAACGCGGGCGAATACGTGCGGACAGCAGACGCAAAGAGTGGGAGAGAGCGGCGAGAGCAGGCGCGCGATACAAGCGGAACAAGGCGAGAAGCAGGCTTGAACATGAGAGAAATGGTGAAGCGGTGAAGTTTCGAGTGGGATGGTCTAGAGAAGCTCATCGGGGTGCTTCAGGGTAGAAATACTCCTCAGGGGACCGCCCTATAGCTCAGCGGACTTTGCGTCAGCTACGCCCTTGACTTGGCATGACCAATTGCCATTCAGCTAAAGGGGGGAGAAATATGCCTTAGCCGACACCGGCCTCCGCAGATCGGATAGCTTCCTGCCAATGATTAGGAATCTCTGCTTGGAATCCGGGGAGCCATTCACAACCAAAAAAAAAAAGGTCAATGCTAGCTAAGCCGGCCACAGAGCCTCAGATCCCGGCAACCCAGCTGGCAGACGGCACCGAATCGCTTCTTGTCGAGACCAAAAGATTTGTCATGGCGCTGTGGTCTAGACTTTTTCACGTACCATCCTGCTGGCCCTGAGCGCAAGCCACGTGGCTGCCATCTGGGGAAAGTGACAATACAGTGCTGTTAAAGTGCAAAAAGAGCCAGAGTTTTTTCATTGCCGATGAACCTCCCTCGCCTCCCTCCCTCCTATCTAACAGCTAAGAGACCTCCGATATGCCGCCGTGTCTATAAACAGAATGACCGAGAAATCACGGGGGGGCCGTCCTCGGCCCGCAATGCAAGACGCAGTACAGTACACCAAGAAGACACGCAACGAGAAGAAAAAGCAATTGGGGGAAAAAGACAGAAAAAAAATTGGAAAAATATGGAACATCCGTGGCCCAGGACAGCGAGGAAACGGGTAGACAGTGAAAGCACGGCCGGTAGCACTGTTATATACTATCGAGCTTGCGCTGGGCCTCCCGCCGCGTACGCTTCAGCTTCCGCATGACCGTCTCGTACGTCATCATGGTGACCGTGGCCGCGGGCACGGCCCGCATCATGTTGGTGCCCAGCCCGGCGTAGAACGCGCGCCAGCCCTCCTCGCGGAGGATGGTGCGGAACGTCTTAATGACGCCCTTGTAGCGGGGAGGCGGCAACGGCGACGGCTGCGCGCCGGCCGAGGAGGAGGAGGAAGAGGAGGAGGAGAAGCGGGCGGCAGCGGCAGGCGGGCGGCGCTGCGTCTGCAGCCGCGTGCGGATGACCTCGTGCGGGTAGGTGAGGCTGCTGGCCATGATCTTGGACAGGACGGTGGCCGAGAGCACGCCGAACCAATGCGAGGGTCCGACGACCTCCTCGTCATCGTGATCGTGGCTGCCGGTGCTGCTGATGCCGCCCATGCCCTGGCCGGTGAAGCGCGTCTTGAGGTACTCGTAGACGGGGAACTGCACGGCGACGTGGGTCAGGCCCAGCAGGGCGGGCGTGAGGCCCGAGTAGAACGACAGCACGCCCTCGGTGGTGTACATCTTGCGGGCGGCGTCGAGCGTCGAGCGGTAGTGCCAGGGCGTGTGCAGCGTGGGCCGCGACGTGGGCGTGGAGGCGCCCCGTGGCAGCGTCGAGAAGCCCGGCCGGTCGTGGCTGCTGGGCATCTGCGACATGAGCCGCGTCTTGATGACCCAGATCGGGTTCGTCACCACCGTGCTGCTGGCGCCGGCCACAATCGACGACCAGAAATTGATCACAAACGCATTGTCGTACCGTTCCCCCAGCCGCACCTTGCACTTGTTGTACACGGTGAACCACACCGCCCACGTCGGCAGGTACCCCAGAATGATCGGCCCCAGGCCCCGGTACATGCCGCGCAGGCCCTCGTCCCGCCAGATCACCGACGCCGTGCCCACCAGTCCGTTGTACAGCCGGTGGTGCGGTGGCTGGCCGGCCTGCCCGGCAAACCCGCCCTGCGCCTGCAGCTTCGTCTTGATCACGTCCAGCGGACACACCACAACTCCCGCCGTGAACCCACCAATCGCCCCGGACAGCGCATTGAACTGCGAGTCCGACGCCCGCAGCGTCCACCGCTCAAGGCCCGTCACCACCGGCGGACTCCGCGGCCGGAGGACCGCCACCGGGGGAGCCGGATATGAGGTAGGCAAGGAGTGTGTTGTAGCCGAGGCCGTCGCAGTCGCAGTCGCAGTCGCAGTCGCGACCGCAGCCGCGGTCGGGGCGGCCGGCAGAGAGGACGCAGGGGGTGGGGAAGATGGAGAGGGCAGTCGAGCCGCGGGCGTCGAGCTGCCGAGGGAGGCGGCTGCATCGGCAGCATCCACGGCATGAGCCGCAATGCTGCCGGGAGGGTCGGTCATGTGCGCGGCGGACGATCAAGGGATGCGTTCGGAAGAAAAGGCTTTCTCGGCCCGGGCTAGGCAGCGTCGTCTCTCGCAGATGGGCTAGCTTTACACAGTCCGCCGGTCATGCGTCGGCCAGGATTCTGAGGCTCAAATCGGGAGCAGAGGAGGGTGGCGGAGGGAGGGGGGCCAAGGGCGACGAACAACGGGCGGCGGGCGCAGGGCAATGGGCGATGAGCGATGCAATGGGGGCACTCCGCAAGCCAAAAACAGGGCGCGGAGGCGGTCCAGATCGCGGATAGATCGCCGGGCTATCTGGCCATTGGCTGCTGCACGCCGAGAATTATCCGTCGCGGGGATGGGTATGGTCGCTGGTTACGCCGGCTGCAAGAGAGAGCGTGCGCATGCGTCGGGTCGAGGTGGCAGGACGATGCTCGCGCGCCATGCCGTTGACGCTGCCCTTTTTTTTTGGTCCTGCCCGTCGATTTTCGTGGGGTCGCTGAGATAAAGCGTAACAGCGCCAGAGGGGGGGAAAAAAAAAGGCCCCAGCAGCTCGGAAAAAGTTGGAAGCAAAAAATGCGCCCCTGCACCTAGCAACAGCACCCGTACCAGCCTTTAATCGTCACCGTTTCCAAGTCCTGCATGCATCCCTTTCCACCGCAGCCTCTTGTCTACGTCTACGGCTTCGTCTGCACAGAGGCTTCAGATTTTAATCGCGCATGCCTCTGTTTTGGTCCTATTTTACGTCCTAGTCTACAGTATGGGAATGCCGATTAGATAAGGCAGCTTTGCCTTCGATGGTAAGCACATTTCCGCGCACGTGCCGTCCTGCTAAAACCGACTTGGACAGGGATCTTGTACAAAACCAATTGCTTCCTATTTGTGCAATGTAGAAAACGTCACGTGTGACATGTAACATAAAATTAGTGCCTGTAACGGCGGAGTGTTGTACGTATCTTACGAGTAACACGCCGTGAATTATACCAGTCCGGTTCGTATAAGCATAAGGAGAAGCCAGCGGGAGGGAACAGCGATGAACCTGCACCAACCGACTCCTTGCTGTCTAACATCACGGCGTTATGCCCGGGTTCGGCACGTCTCTTTCTCCCTACCGGCAGAGTTTAAATGATGCAAGCAAATCTCGCCGCAAATGAGGTTTAGCGAGTGCTGTATTTGCAATGAATCACGCCCTTGCGTTGCGAGCTGCGCGCGCATAGCAAGAATGGAAGGATCGACAGAGGCAGGGATGATGGAAGCAAGGACACGCAGATGGAAGCCGAGGGAGACTTCAAGTAGGAGCAGGCATTGAGCAGCGATAGGACAGAGAAATGCTGCATACGAATGATGCGGCTGCAAGCAGTAGCAAGATGGTACTATTCTTAGTAGACAGCGTGATGTGAGCATATCTGTGCAGCAACGATATATTTTTGTACACCGATTCGATTGACAGGCGGTTTGGCGGTTTTATTGGGTCCGTGCGGTATTGCTATGGGTGCTGCTTGGCGTTTTTTTTAGCAGGCTGACAACTGGGCAAGCTCTGCCAGATTTGTCTGACATTGTACTCGTACAACTTTCATGCACTGGCCTGTTTCACGTCCCTGAGGCCAGATGGTCCGGTTGACGCATTTATTGTCTGTCTCACAACTGCTCCGTGTCTTCTTTTCCAGACGTGAAAGCCCCCCCCCTTGCGTTATCGCGAGGCGCGAGTCGTAGTTGGCAAGTTTCCACGTATTCAGGGTGCTGCAGGTGATTCGCATTACGCGTCTGCTACACGGCAAGAGATCTTACTGGTAGCTGAGCGGCTTAATCCGTGATTCCAGCCGCGTGCTACCTGCCAAGGATCATAGGGCATATTACTAAGGGAGGGCGCTGAACAGGGAATAAACCAGGCCAATCACGCCCTGGGGTGCTAGCACCACCGCTTTGGCTAGCGTGTCTTTCGACTCTCGTGGCATCTTCGTCCCTGCGATCTGTTCTTCCAGGACCCTTCCTCCTGCGATCTTTCGCTCGCGATCTTTCACCTGCAATTTTCCCTCTTGCAGTCTTTCCAAACAACATGGCTGCTACGGCCAACTCTCTGCGGCACCGCAATGTGCCCGGCGCCAGCAAAAAGAACGGTGCCACCACGCCAGACTCTGAGATCGACGACGTCGTCGAAGCTAAGGTCGTCTCTGCCAAGAAAGAGAAGAGCTCTGAGCGAGAATACCAGCTCGCGCTTGCCATCATCACCATCCTCGCCTTTCTGACCCGTTTTTGGGGCATCAGCCACCCGGACGAGGTCGTCTTTGACGAGGTCCATTTTGGAAAGGTCGGTGTCCGATTTTGTTTCTGCTGTCGTTCTGTTTGCATTCTTCGTGCTGACTTGGCCAGTTTGCCTCCTACTACATCCAACGGACATACTTCTTCGACGTCCACCCTCCCTTTGGCAAGCTCCTGTTCGCCTTTGTTGGCTGGCTGGTCGGCTACGATGGCCACTTCCACTTCGACAACATTGGCGACTCCTACATTGCCAACAAGGTGCCTTACGTGGCCTTCCGCTCGCTGCCCGCCCTTCTCGGCGCGCTGACCGTGGCCGTCACCTACATGATCATGTGGGAGTCTGGCTACAGCCTGCCCGCGTGCATTCTGGCGGCCGGCCTCATCCTGTTTGACAATGCCCACATTGGCCAGACCCGCCTCATTCTGCTCGACGCCACCCTCGTCCTCGCCATGGCCTGCAGCATCTTCTGCTACATCCGCTTCTACAAGCTGCGCCACGAGCCCTTCTCGCGCAAGTGGTGGAAGTGGCTTATCCTGACCGGCTTTGCCCTGTCTGCCGACATCTCCACCAAGTACGTCGGTCTGTTCGCCTTTGTCTCCATTGGCTCGGCCGTCTGCATCGACCTGTGGGACCTGCTGGACATCCGACGTATCGGCGGTGCCCTGTCCATCCCTGACTTCACCCGGCACTTCTTTGCGCGTGCCTTTGGCCTCATCATCATGCCCTTCTTCTTCTACCTCTTCTGGTTCCAGGTGCACTTTGCCGTGCTCACCCGCTCTGGCCCGGGTGACGACTTCATGTCGCCCGAGTTCCAGGAGACACTGAGCGACAACGTCATGCTGGCCAACGCCGTCACCATCCACTACTACGACAACCTCAGCATCATGCACAAGGAGACCAAGGCCTACCTCCACAGCCACCCCGACCACTACCCGCTGCGCTATGACGACGGCCGCGTCTCCAGCCAGGGCCAGCAGGTCACCGGCTACCCGTACAACGACACCAACAACATCTGGCAGATCCTGCCGGCCGACAACGTCGAAGACCTCCTGCGCCCCGTCCGCAACCACGATCTCGTGCGTCTGCGCCACCTGGGTACGGACACTATTCTGCTGTCGCACGACGTAGCCTCGCCCTACTACCCGACCAACCAGGAGTTTACAACCGTGTCGAAGGAGGACGCTTTTGGCGACCGGGCCGCCGACTCGCTCTTTGAGGTCCGCATTGAGAACGGCAAGGAGGGGCAGGAGTTCAAGAGCGTGTCCAGCCACTTCAAGTTCATCCACAACCCGAGCAAGGTGGCCATGTGGACGCACACGACGCCGCTGCCCGACTGGGGCCACAAGCAGCAGGAGATCAACGGCAACAAGCAGATCACGCCGAGCTCCAACGTGTGGCTGGTTGAGGACATTGTGTCCCTGGCGGCCGACAGCCCGCGCCGCGCCCGGCCCGTCAAGATGGTCAAGAGCCTGCCGTTCCTGCAAAAGTGGTTCGAGCTGCAGCGGTCCATGTTCTGGCACAACAACCAGCTCACCAGCAGCCACCCGTACGCATCGCAGCCCTTCCAGTGGCCGTTTTTGCTGCGCGGCGTCAGCTTCTGGACGCAGAACGAAACCCGCGAGCAGATCTACTTTTTGGGTAATCCGATCGGCTGGTGGCTCTCCAGCAGCCTGCTCGCCGTCTATGCCGGCATCATTGCGGCCGACCAGTTCTCCCTGCGTCGCGGCATGGACGCCCTGGACCACCGTGAGTGCAGCCCTTTCTTTGAGAATCGACGTCTGCAATGACGGCGTACGTGTTACTGATCACCTTTTTTGCCAGGCACCCGCTCGCGGCTGTACAACTCGACCGGCTTCTTCTTCCTCGTGTGGGCGACGCACTACTTCCCCTTCTTCGTCATGGGCCGCCAGCTGTTCCTGCACCACTACCTGCCAGCGCACCTGGCGTCGACGCTCGTGGCCGGCGCCCTCATCGAGTTCATCTTTACCGGCGACACCTCTGAGCCCGAGCCGCCCACGTATGCGCAGGTCAAGTCTGGCAAACGGCCCGCGCCTGCGCTCAAGCGCCACATCTCGGCGCGCGAGCGCCTCGCCGGCCAGAGCCTCATGGGCGCCTGGATCGCCTGCTTCACCATCCTGGCCGCCGTGGCGGCCTGCTGGTGGTTCTTCCTGCCGCTGACCTACGGCTACCCTGGCCTGTCCGTCGAGGCGGTCATGCGGCGTAAGTGGCTTGGCTATGACCTGCACTTTGCCAAATAAACGGAGAGTGGAAGAGATTTAGAGCCCTAAATTGTCAAATTGCCACATTGCATCGTAGGGCACCAGATCAGTCGAGGAGGCGGCTCCTCGGACAACAAGGTGCTCTGGACGAAAAAGTCCAGCAGGCCAGACCCGGTAATCGATTTCGTTTTGGAGGGGGTTAGAGAATGGCAGAGGAACTGTAGTATTATTTCTTTTGTATCCATTTTGTTTTTCTGGTTTTGGAGACGTTGTCCGTGGCTCTACAGTTTCTGGATGAACAAAAAAAAATAGACAAAATTATAACGTGGCTAGGATAACAGAAACGCTCTCGAGTATCTTTCATTTTTTTTTTTTTTGGTTGGAAACCTGGCATTTGCGGTCTGCCTGCCAGATGTTTTCGGGGCTTCAGGGTCTTTTGGTCGTGCAAACCAATGCTAGCAGCCTCGCTTCTGTCCGTTCTTACAGTAGCCTCGTACAAAGAAATTTGCATTGCCAGATTTGTCTTTCCTTGTTTGACCAAAATTATTTCCAGTGACCTTGTTAAATACAAAGGGACGTGGTCCGATCAAGCAAAGGAAGCAGGAGAAAACAGGCAAGAAAAAACGAGGCCGAATGTGCACTTTCAATTGGTTTGTGTTTCCACGGTTCAAGGGAAAGAACAGCTCGGTACAGGGAAATAGCAGAGTTAAAGCGGTGTGCTGATCCGTGCGGCCGTTGCTTCCCCGCCTGGTGGCCACAGAGGTTCTCAAAGGCACATGTATCTCATATATTACAGGCAGGAGCACCCCGAGCTTCTTTTACAGGTTTTATTTTTTTTTTGCATTTCCCCAGACGAAAAAAAAAAGAAAAAACTAGCCATACCGCGATGTCACCAGCTTAGAGCTTGCGCATGTCCACCACGGCGCGGATGCAGTCGCCCGCCTTCATGACATCAAAGGCCTCGTTGATCTGGCCCAGGGTCATGCGGTGGGTGATGAACTCGTCCACCTTGAGGTTGCCGTCGAGGTAGTCGCCGACGAGGCCGGGCAGCTGGGAGCGGCCCTTGATGCCGCCAAAGGCGCAGCCCTTCCACACACGGCCCGTCACCAGCTGGAAGGGACGGGTGCTGATCTCCTGGCCGGCCGCCGCCACGCCGATGATGATGCTCTGGCCCCAGCCCTTGTGGCAGGCCTCGAGCGCCGCGCGCATGACCTGCACGTTGCCCGTGCAGTCAAAGGTGAAGTCGCAGCCGCCGTCGGTCATCTCGATCAGCTTGTCGACAATGGTGGTGCCGGCGGGCAGCGCGGTCGGGTTGACAAAGTGGGTGGCGCCAAACTTGCGCGCCCACTCCTCCTTGGTCGGGTTGACGTCTACGACAATGATCTTGCCGGCCTTGTTGGCGACGGCGCCCTGCACGACGGACAAACCGACACAGCCGGCGCCAAAGATGGCCACATTGCTGCCGGCGTCGACGCCAGCCGTCACGCGAGCCGCGCCGTAGCCCGTGGTGATGCCGCAGCCCAGCAGGCACACGCGGTCCAGCGGCGCGTCCGGCTGCACAGCCACAACGGAGATGTCGGCCACCACAATGTACTGCGAAAAGGTCGACGTGCCCATGAAGTGCAGCAGGTCCTTGCCCTTGGCCTTGAACCGCGAGGTGCCATCCGGCAGCAGACCCTTGCCCTGCGTCGCGCGGATCTTGCCGCACAGGTTCGTCTTACCCGACTTGCAGAACTTGCACTCGCCGCACTCAGGGGTGCTGGGAAGAAAAGGTGTCAGCAGGGCCGCATCGTCCCGATCATCCCGAGCCCAAGTGAAAAAAAAAGAAGAAAAAAAGGAAAGAAAAAAAAAAACGCAAATAAAAGCACGGCAGACAACGGCAGGGCACCTACTAAAGAGCCACCACGTGGTCGCCCGGCTTGACAGTGGTCACGCCCTCGCCAACAGACTCGACGACGCCGGCGCCCTCGTGCCCCAGAACGATGGGGAACGCACCCTCCGGGTCCTTACCCGACAGGGTGTACGCATCTGCACAGCCGGGTCAGCTAGGATCCTGCCCAAAGCGTCGCAGCGAATGGCACGTACCTGTGTGGCAGACGCCGGTGTAGTAGATCTCAATCCGGACCTCGTGGGCCTGCGGCGGCGCCACTTCGATGTCCTCCAGCGTCAGCTCCTTGGCCGCCTCCCAGGCCACGGCGGCCTTGCAAGTAATGGTCTGGAGATTGGTTTGTCAGCATCATCCTCGCCTTGGCCCCAATTCCCCTCTTCTTCCCCGCCCGACGCCCAACTAACCTTGCCGACGGTGGAAGCCATTGTGAGTCGAAAGCAGGTAGCTTTGGGTGAGGTGGGTGTAGTCGAGAAGCTGCAGACGAGACGTGTGTTAACAAGTCGCGTGGGAAGAAAAAAAACGACCAGTGCAAAAGCAGGAAGAGGTGCTTGCCCTTTTGGTCCTTTTTGTATGCTTGCGTTGTCGGCCGTTCCTTGATCGCGGTTCCGCTCGGACCCGTTTCCCCTCACGTATCAAGGAGCTATGTCCAGTCAGCTGTCAGCTGTCGACACCCCCCCTCACCCCCCTTGTCTGTTTGTTCTCGTTCTTCACGAAAGCATTGCACCAGCGGAGACTCACTTGGTTTCGATGCGGTGTGGTCTTGAGGATGTAGGAAGAAGAGAAAGGAAGAAAGAAAGAAAGAAAGAAAGCGCAATGCCCAGAAAAAAGCCCCCCGATCTTATCAAAGCCGAAGGGGAGCGAGGGAAAATGCCTTAACTGGGAGCAACAATACGGAAGGTGGGGTGGCCCGGCACTTGTGGAGTCAGCTTCTTGTCCTTTTGCTTGCCCCTCACTCTATTTGTGCCCTGTGCCGTTGTAAAGTATTAGTCCGCTCGGCGATATCGCGGCATCTACGCTCCGGAACGCTGTGGAAGCTCGGTATTTGTCTCCCGCCGCGCAGTTCCTTCCGAGATTTTCGGAAACGGGAGCCGCAGGAGTTTCTTGCTGAAAGCAGAAAACAATCACGACGGCCTGTGGGGATAGTCACGCTAACACGTGACTTATCGCTGCCATTTGCTGTTCGCGGATTGGCCGCAGAGCAGTCGGTGAAACTTGTTACTCCATTCGCTTATCTCACCGTTTGGGTTTGGGAATGCTTTCTAAGCCGACGCTGCCCAGCGCGCCAGCCGAAAGGCAAGAGATGCGAGCAGACGAGTAGTTGCTTCTCTGTTGCTCCGGATTTCGCCTTTTTCATGGGCGTCTCAACGCAGATGGCTGCCGACCCCTGCATGACCGTAACAGGGCTTGTCAGCCTCACTTGGCGTTTATTTTTTTCGTCCGTCGAAAGGAGATCTCGTTGGTAAGGCGTTCTTTGCACAGTAATACTCGGTAGTCTGTGGCTGCGGTGGAATCTCCGAACGTGAAACCCCACAGGCGACGTCGGAGGTGCCGCCGACAAGCCGCCCTCACCCCTCTCAGCCTCGGTTTCCCGACCAGAATTAGCAATGAGAGCGGCTGGATTGCCGTTGGCCTTGAGCGACCGTTTTGGAGGCCCGGAGCTGGGTCGATCGGTCTGACAGCGTTTTCCAATCCCCCCCCCCATTGGCCAGAGACAATCCTACGGTCTGGCATGGCGAGGCAGCATCGTTCCCCTCCGCCTTGTTGCCTTGCTTGCAACACGGACTTTCCGTGTCATGCAGGACTGGCGACCGTGCATTTTACCCGCATTGACCAATCGTTCATTGAAGAGAGACGCGAAAGAAAAAAAAAACCACAGCATGCATGTCAGCGTGTGTCAGCCTTGTTCCTGGGGAAGCACCCATGTCCACTGTTCTTTCTCAGGCTTGTTCGATGGAGGGTCCCGAAGAAAAAGTGACCAATCGTTTATCAGAAGACCCAGCCTGATAAGTGGCTGGTATCCAGTCGTTCTCGCTGGTGCCTCAGTGCATGGACGGAACCCCTTAACTTGCCAGGGGATTTTGATGCAAATAGGTCTGCTGCGCCTCGCTGCTGAAAGCAGGAGTACAGTGGACATACGTTCAGTTATTACAGGCTTAATAATCATTATTACCCAAACCGGGATATCAAAAGAGCGGCCCGTATGGAGGCCACGTTCAAAAGTCCACTTTTGGGCAGACTATTCCATTGGGTTGTCAAGACGGGGGAGGCGTAGGCACGGTTTAGTTCTGTAGGCCCGGAGGCCAACCAATTTCTGGTGGCCGTCAAGGAAGCAAACCAGCCAAGGAAGTACAGGAAGCCTTGAATTCTGCCAGGGTGCCCTCCTTTTTATTTCCCTGTGGTTGTATGGCTGGCATGCTTGGATTCAGGAGGACCGGCACAGGTTTAGGCTGCCAGTCAGCTCCTTTATGCGACCCAGTTCCGACCTCATAGCCTATCGTCTGCGAGTAGGTGACGATTCCGGGTTGGTATCTTGTACGGTGCCACGAGTCTGATCCACTCAAACAGCGAACCGTGGTACAGCCTCACCCGCTCCGCTGTTCGCTCCCAACTGCTTCATCAAAGGGTCACCGGCCCTGCTGTGCTGGCCTGGCTTCCTCCCGTTTTCTGTCGCCTTGTTCACTGGCAAGGCTCAGTGAGGCAGATCAGGCAAACAAGGGCGTGCGGGTGTGACGTACACGATGATTTTTTTTTTTTGTTCTGCGGACATCAGAGAGCTCTCTAGATATGCTCCTGGGAAGACATGGGTATGAAATATGACTGGCCAGGCAGGCACCAGCCGTCTAGCTGCCTGCAGAAACAGAGTGTCACATTTTTGCTGCCGCTTCGTCACATTGGGATGACTGTGAGTCGGCCGACGGAGGAAAAGGTGCATGGCTGCCTAGCAGCTGTCAGCAGGTGCCAGTGTGGTATCCAGGCTACTACTGCTCTCAGTTGAAGGATACGTATCAAGCGGCCGGCCATGAAATAAAAGATAAAGGGATGTGCTCATTTTCACGCTGGGTTATGATGCGTGCGGACAATGTGGAGAAAACTTCAAGCACCTTGGCCTGGACATGAGATTCTCCGTCTACAGGCCAGCCGTAATAGCATCTGATCGTAGACGATCAGAGAGGGTATGGGCACACGCTGCTGCCTGGTTTGCACAGAGCGGCAGCCATCATGTGAAGACACCGTGTTGGGACATAAAGTGGCACTCGGGTAGGACAGCGGATGCCGCTTCTGCACACGCACTTACCGGGGCTTGAACAAGGGCAAGCAAAGCCAACGAGGAAACTAGGCCGGGAAAATGAAGGCTCACTCTCTGCCGCCTTTGAGGCGCTGATGCTGGAAAATCAAAGCGGCCGTTTT
Organism: Harringtonia aguacate; assembly: GCA_014183095.1. NCBI lineage: Eukaryota > Fungi > Ascomycota > Sordariomycetes > Ophiostomatales > Ophiostomataceae > Harringtonia > Harringtonia aguacate. The sequence continues at coordinate 72,716 of JACCPH010000071.1, read as the reverse complement.
GGAGGCCGAGAGGGCAGACTTACTTGCCAGTCCAGGAGGCCCCTCTTCGTCCACCGTGAGTCACGCGGTCACAGAGATGGCATGGGGGAGCATACTCGGCATGCCTCCCCAGCTCCTCCATTCAGGAAATAGGCATCCCTCTCTCACTGCCTGGAGATGGGTTACTCGGGCTGTGACTATTAAAGGATGGGGATCCCCACCGAAATGGCAACCCGCAAACGCATGCATCAAGATCAGACATCCCATTGCCGTCATTCGCAAAGCACATGCTGCCGCCACCCACCTCCATCTCAGGCACCCAAGAAAGGTACGTGGATTCCTGAGGCGATTCTTATTTTTATCTCGTCTCTCTGGCTTCGAGTCATTTTCTCGTTTTCGCTCTCTGGTTGTGGCTTCGCCCCTTTTAGGCAGCCACAAAAAGCAGCTGGGTTGTGGGCTTCTTTTGCTGGAAATGTTGCGAGGCCGCCCTGATTGGCTGAAAGCGGGGTTCCATTCACGCTGAGGCCGTGTGGCTGAGTCACGGGACGAGCCACAGATGAGTAATTGTTTGCCGGTGCTAGTGGCGGGAAGGCGAAAAAAAAAACCACACAACCCCCAAATAAAACTAAAACGCGTCCACCCCAAAACTTGATGCCTTGGATCTTCCTTACAACCTCAGGCTGCAAAACCATCTTCACGCACGCACCAAAGATAGCAGCTGACAACGTCTGGTTCAGGCCCCACGAAAGCAAAGCGTTTTGTAAGCCTTCTTACACGACGACAACGGTCCTTTGATCAGCCCGACGGGCCCGGTCAACCTCTTTTCGCTTCGGACTTGCGACGAGCAGTCTCTTTTTTATTTCCCGTTTCTACCTCTCTTCTGTTCGTCGCGTTTGTCTGTTTGTTTTTTTCCTTTCCTTTTTTTCTTCTCTCTTTTTTTTCCCCGTCCCTCTTTGCGCACATACTTCCTTCCCGTCTCGGCAGCTGCACCCGACGCAAAAAAAGCCGGTCACCATTCTCTCAACTTAGTCTCATCAACACCATCCCGTCTCTTTATTCTTTTTCACGCCCTGGTCCGGGCCCTCATTGCCGCGAAGCTGGAACCGACCATGAGCCTCGTCTTCGAGTCGTCGCGGCATCCCCCATTTCTTCCCGACGAGAGCTACCCGCCCATCGACCAAGCAGGCGATGAAGTGAGCCGCTATGCTGATGCTGAGGACAGTAACGTCAGCGTCATGAACGACGTGGGCGACGTCAGCGATCTGGCGGCGGCTGTGTCGGCCAGCTACCATGCGCCCGAAGCGAGCATGCTAGGCGACAGTGACGCGTCGCGGCTCGTGGTGGACGCAGTCGACGGCACGGTGGAGGAGCACGAGCACCATCAGGCGGGTCCCTCTGATGTTGCTGCCACAGCTGCGGCCGCAGCCGCAGCCGCAGCCGCCGCCGCAGCAACAGCTCAGGCCCAGGCCCAAGCCCAAGCTGACGCCAAAGCGGCGGCACAGGCAGCTGCGGCTGCCTCTGTGCAAGCCTTCCACCCGCACCAGCCGACGCCGTCGTCGGCGTCTCCAGACTCGACAAAGGCGCTGTCTCCCGCGGCCGTCGGCGGCGTGACGGTGCCCACGCGGGTCAAGCCCATTCCGAAGCCGGCGCGAGACGTGCGCAAAAACCCCAAGGGCATGTTCCAGTGCACGTGGCCAGACTGCACGGAGGAGACGCGGCAGTTTGGGCGAAAGTGCGAGTTCAAGTAAGGCACAACTCCTCTCTCTCTCTCTTATGACAGGCGTTTCTGACTTTTCTCCCAGCAAACACATGGACAAGCACGAGCGTCCGTATCGGTGTACGGCTGCAGGCTGCGAGAAGCTGCCTGGGTTTACGTACTCGGGTGGCTTGCTGCGGCACGAGCGCGAGGTGCACGGCAAGCACGGCGGGCCGCGCAATCCGCTGCACTGCCCACATCCCACGTGTAAGCGACATTCAGGAAAGGGCTTTTCTCGACAGGAGAACCTCAACGAGCACCTGCGCCGCGTCCACACGACAGCCGTCAACGGCCAGATCAGCGGTCAGATTAACGGCCAGATCAACCCCATGCTGGCTTCGGTCGGCCCCCCGAGCCCGACCGGCAACTCAGTGTCGGCGGCAGCGGCGGCAGCAGCAGCGGCGGCGGCAGCGGCAGTGGCCGCGTCGGTGCTTCCCTCGTCCATCCTGTCTGACGACAACGACGACGCCAAGACGATGGAGGGCCTCGGCCTTCTGATGTCCCACGCCGCCCAGCCGCCACCGCCACCGCAGCCGTCACGAGGGCTCAAGCGGCACGCCTCGCTGGTGGGTGGCGACGATGACGCCATGCATGATCTGCACGAAGAAGTCAAGCGGGTGCGCCTGGAAAACGAAGAGCTGCGGCGCCAGGTGGAGGTGCAGAAGCGGCAGACAATGGCCATGATGCAGCAGATTGCGCAGCTGCAACAGCAACAGCAGCAGCAGCAGCAGCAGCAGCAGCAGCAGCAAGCGCAACAGGAATCGCCGGTGCTGTCGCAACAGCAGTCGCCACAGCCATAAAAATAACCCATGACCCATAACGACCACAAGACAAACCGACCAAGTAGAAAAAAAAATATGGCGACTATGACAGCACACAGGCGCCAGGGAACGATCGTCTTACCTCTTTTTTTTTTTTCCTTTGTTGGCTAGATTTGGAATGAGCAGTGGGCATACCGGGCACGGAGTAGAGGTCTCTGCACTTTCCAGGGTATTTTCAAGGGTATTTCCTTTCTTGTTGGATCCGCGTACATTTTTCTGCCTCTGATATCCCCCTACTCTCCTATTTTTTCCTCTCTTCTTTTTTATTCTTTTTTTCTTGTCTTTTTTTTTTCTTTTTTCTTTTCCCTATTTTTTTGTCATCTGTTTCACACTGCCAGGCGTTCTGCAGCACTTGCTGCTGCGGTTAGTAAGAGAAGGACCACAATGATATCCAGGCTCGTCGGTTTTGAGACTCCCCTTTTTCTTCTGTAACAGGCGGCTGTTTTTTTGTTACTGGCGTATCTGTCTGGCAGGGCAACAGCCAGTGGGAGGTCAATTGTTGTTTGTGTACTACGTTAGACGCTCTTCTACCCTCATCTGCACCTAATCTGCCACTCTCCCAACCCGTCTCTCTCTCGCTGCTTTCGCCCCCCAGGACAGCACTGACATCCCTCCATCTCCTCGACTGTATACATTCTCTCCTCTTTCGTGCGAGCTCCCCTCTGTTCTGTCCTCTCTGGGTAGGAGACGCGCCACCCCCTGTACAAAACTGTGTTTATGACCTGATGACTACTGTCAAGTGAAAATATTGCTGTCAAGTGAACCATTGTAAGATATGATATGAATAGACGCGACGTTCCAGAACGGACAATGGATAGCCAACTTATGAAGAGCAGTGCACAAGAACCCGTCCGCCCAGTAGAGCAAGACGCATAAAATGCCCGTGAATGAACAGCTCATCCTCAAGACTGTTACCGGAGTCTTGCCAAAGCCTAGTGTTTGCCGATGAGAGACCCTGTCCTGCCTCTGCGGCATGCAAATGCCTGTATGAGTGCCATGGCATCATAAGCGTCGGCGTGCTGAAGAAACAAGGTGCAAAACGACCCTCGGCACCGGCATTTAGCCATTTGCTGATATAGACAGGGAAGAGATTCCTTCCATCATACACGAGGGAGTCTTTTCTCCGCGGACGTTGCATTTGAGCAGAGGCTTGTTTGTAGCCAGCGCACCGGATCCTGCGGAAACCCCCCAGACTCAGAGTTTTTGTCATTCTGAATAATTATGGGCTTGGATCGCTAGCTCACAGCCACCAGCGAATGGCTCTAGAAACTCTTACAGCACCAGCTTTCTCTGGCCATACCATCTTCCGCTCCACTGCCCTCTGGCGGCTGACGATAAGAACCCCCCACCACGACATACAGCAGGTTTTGGCGAGGAGTTGCATCGTGCATGCCGACAAGATTCAGGGGTCATCCTTGTCTGTCGCCAGCAAAGCCATCCCACGGAGCGTCTGATCATGGATGCTTCTTTTTTTTTAGCTGCTGCTTCGTTGTCGCATCCATGGTCCACGGCCTTTTAGCTCAGGATCGCCAGCCAATCCAGGCGGCGACCCTCTCCCGTCCTGCATCCTCTCACATGTCACAATAGCGGCTCAAGACGCCAGCTGCGTGTAAAGTCGTAGCCGATCTGCTCAGGTTCCATCCGCTTGCGTTCAATATGCAGTAGCACGACATCCACCCGCCTGCAGCAGGCATCCTCAAAGCCTGTGTCCACAGACGGGCAGCCGGGGGTACTGCTCGTCAGACATGTCGTATTTAAAGTCTGTGTGGTCTTCCTCCTGCATGTGGACAAACGGTTTGGCCTGTTCGTCGAGGCAAGAATAGGCGAGACACAAAAGCTCTCCATCGTTTGTCGTTTTTCGAGTCTTTTTTTACAGTCGACCCCTGCTTCACCCTCCATGCGTCTTACCGGGGGAGCAGTGGCCTGGCTGCTGCTGCTGCTGCAGAATGCCAGTGTCGTCTCTTCCGCTGCGGTGGCCCGACCGGGCGGCCGGTGCACGGCGGCCAGCGCGGTGCAGCGCAAGGAATGGGGCGACATGGCGGACGCGGAGCGGCTGGCGTACATTGGCGGCATCCAGTGCCTGATGCGGCTGCCGTCGCGGTTCGCCGACGGCGTGGTGCCGGCGGCGACGTCGCGCTTCTTGGACTTTGCCGCCGTGCACGTCAACCTGACGACGAGCGTGCACATTGACGGCATCTTTCTGAGCTGGCACCGCCACTTTCTCTGGCTGCTCGAGGCGGCGCTGCACGCCCACTGCGGCTACCCGGCGCACCTGGGCCTGACCTACTGGGACTGGACGCGGCGGTACTACTACTACGCCGGCCTCGAGGCCAGCCCGCTGTTTGACGGCGGGCCGCTCTCGCTGGGCGGCAACGGCGCCTACGACCCCGACGACGCGGCGCCGTACGTGGTCGGACCGGGCCAGGAGCTGCCGCACGGCACCGGCGGCGGCTGCGTCACCACAGGGCCCTTTGCCAACACGACGGTGACGCTGGGCCCGTTTGCCTTTAGCCTCATCTTTGCCGGCCTGCCCGCCAAATGGTCGCAGCCCAACCCCCGCTGCCTCTACCGCGACCTCAACGACTGGGGCCTCCGCACCTACGACAACGCCTCGCTCGTCGCCCAGATGCTCGCCGCCCCCGACATCAAGACCGTCCAGACCCTCGTCAACAGCAAGAACATTGGCACCACCGACCGCGGCCTCCACGGCGGCGGCCACTACGCCGTCGGCGGCGTCATGTTTGACTTTTTCGCCAACCCCCAGGACCCGGCCTTTTACCTCCACCACGCCAACCTCGACCGCGTCTGGAACCAGTGGCAGCTCATCGACCCCGCCGCCCGCCGCTTCCAGTACAACGGCACCAGCACCATCCTCAGCCCCGTCGACGGCACGCCCGAGGTCACCAACGCCACCGCCCTCGACTTTTACGTCCTGGGGCCGTCGGTCACAATGGAGGACGTGGCCGACCCCATGGCGGGGCCCTACTGCTACCGTTATGTCGAGGGCAGGGAAGAGTAAATCAGATAGAACGGGTTCGTGGGTCATCGCATGCACAGTTGGCCGTGGAAAACGAAACGACTCTGATGAGACGTCGTCATCGAAATGGCGGCCCGTTCAAAAACCACGAGCTGATGTTGCATACGACCGTTTTGTGTAAAGTACGAATACTCGGTTCCTCCACTGATGGAACGACAAATTACAGAATGGTTGCGAATGCTACGTAATCTGGGCATTAATACCAGGATATTGATTTCGAAAAGGGAGACGAGATTGCCCTGGACAAGGTTCGGTCTAGAATCCACAGATAAAGTTTCCAAAAGCGGGGCTAGGTCTTTCCTACTTTTCAAAGCACATCACTGCGTAGCGAAACGTCCCGTTGGCGTAGCCCCGGCGCATGGCCCGGAAGGCCTGCAGAAACGCAATGCCGTCGCGGCCCTGGCTCAGCGCAAAAGCCCACAGCGCCGGGTTCTGCACCAGCGCCCACGACAGGTCCCTGTGGGCTGTTAGCAGGCGGACTAGGATGTGCGAACAAGAAAAGGCCAAAAAAGAGCGCATCTCACCAGGTCTTGCTGACGTCTGCGCTGATGTCCTTGGGCTCGGCGTACACCCGCAGCTGCGCGGCGGTGGCCAGCTGCACGTACCCGGCCTGCGTGCACATGGGCGGCAGCAGCATGCCGTCCTCGATGGGCTTGATGTCGCTGTCAAAGGCCTGGGCCGACAGGTCCTCCGCCTTGAACCAGTCGGCCAGCACCAGCTTGCCGCCGGGCCGCAGCACGCGCTGGGCGTTGCGGAAGAAGAGGGCCTTGTCGGGGAAGTGGCTGAGGGCCTCGCTGATCCAGACAACGTCGAAGCCGCCAGCGTCGCCCTGAAAGAAATCGCCCATCTTCTCAGCGTCGAGCTCGAGGAAGCACACGGCGCCACGACCCACCGGCAGGAAGCCGTCGGTGGCTTTTTCGTCAGCCTTTGTCGATCCCGTCGCACTGCTGCTGCTGCTGCTGCTCTCTGCCGCCAGCCGCGTCGCAATCTCGACCTGGCGTGTCGAAATGGTGATGCCAGTGACACGGCAGCCCAGCTGGCTAGCCAGGTAGCGCGACGTGCCGCCGACGCCGCAGCCGACGTCGAGGACCGAGAGACCCGACCCGTCCGCCCCCTCCCCCAGTCCCGACGTCTCCAGCAGCAGCCGGATCAGGTTGGCCTGCGCCGTCTCCTTGCTCTCCGAGGCCTTGGACGCGTCGGTCGGCCAGTAGCCGTGGTGGATGTGCTCGCCCCAGAGCCGGACGTAGTAGTCGCTGGCCAGGTCGTAGTGCAGCTTGATGCGGTCCTTGAGCGCCTGCATGGTCGAGTGCGCCAGACCCATGGGCGTCTCGTACTGCCGGCTCAGGTCGGTCGTCTCGTCAGCCACGGCCACGGCCGGCGTGGCAGATGCGGTGGATGCAGCCATGGTGCAGGCGTCTACGTTCTTGCTGGTGCAATGGGGAGAGGAAGAAGCGCAATCAATGGGGTTCTACAAAGCGTTGGATATGTAAGATACGAAAATGCAAGGTGGCGGTGCCGGTCACTCTTGCCATGGAAGTGGTTCTGAAACGGGGTCTGGGCGCTGCTTCTCACTTCCCATCTGGTCCGTGCTCCTCGGGTTGCGGGATCAGTGTCGGCGCTGCAAGATATCTTTCAGGAGAGGCCAATGAGCTAGCATGTGTTTGACGGCCGACGGCTTTTTGTCTTGCATTCTCTTAGACTGCCTTTGCCGAATGCAATTCGAAGTTCGACCAGCTTAATAAATTGTGCAATGCTGGTAACGTAGTTGATAAGCGAGCGGAACACACAAGCGAGCGGAACACGTCCTATACAAATGTCTACCTTCCACCTTTAACATAACATTTCTCTACAACAAACAATGGCACCAACTACAAAAGAAAGTCAATTACTCTTAGCTATCCAAGCTCTCCAAAATACTAGAAATCTAAGTCTCCGAGCCGCAGCTAAACTCTACGACGTCCCATTAGCAACCTTGAGTTACAGAATGAACGGCCGACGCGCTCGACAAGACACCCGCGCCAACTCTTTAAAATTAAAAGAGCTGGAAGAGAAGGCTCTTCTCCAATACATTCTCGACTTGGATGCGCGAGGATTTCCGCCTAGGTTGGCGGACGTGGAAGATATGGCCAATGTTTTGCTGGCAGAGCGCGACGCAGGACGCGTCGGAAAGCGCTGGGCAAGCAACTTTGTCAAGCGACAACCAGACCTCCGGACGCATTTTAATCGTCCTTACGACTACCAGAGGGCCCTCTGTGAAGATCCAGAAAAAATAAACGCGTGGTTTGCACTTGTGCAGAATTTACGCGCCAAGTACGGCATTGTCGACGCGGATCGGTACAACTTTGACGAGACCGGCTTTGCAATCGGCATCATCACTCCGTCTATGGTAGTGACGCGCGCCGAACGACGTGGGAAAGCAAAGACAGTTCAACCAGGAAACCGAGAATGGGCCACGGTTATCCAAGGCGTGAATGCAGACGGCTGGTGTGTCCCGCCATATGTTGTGGTAAAGGGAGCCGTCCACCTTTCTGACTGGTACACAGAGTGTGACCTTCCGAACGATTGGGTGATTAAACCTACCAGCAATGGATGGACCGACAACGAGACAGGCTTGGACTGGATTCGGCATTTTCATCGACACACAACTCATCGCAGAGTTGGCCGATATCGAATGTTAGTGATCGACGGCCACGAGAGTCATTTATCAGCCGAGTTCAACCGGTTTTGCCAAGATCAAGACATTATACCGGTGTCTATGCCTCTGCACTCGTCACATCTACTTCAGCCCCTCGACGTCGGATGCTTTGGTCCATTGAAACGGGCGTACAGTCGTGAAATCGAAGGGTTAATGAAGTCTCACATTAACCACGTGACCAAGGTGGAATTTTTTATTGCCTTCCAAGCTGCCTTTCGTGCCGTTTTCACACAAGAAAATGTCAAGGCTGGATTTAAAGGAGCTGGATTAGTGCCATTGAGTCCAGAGACCGTCTTATTAAAGCTGGATGTGAAGTTGCGGACACCAACACCTCCAGGCTCTCGTCCAACAAGCGCCAACCCTTGGGTCTCCCAAACACCACACAACCCAACAGAGGCAGTCTCACAGTCTGAATTTATTAAAAGCCGTATTGCCGGTCACCAAGGCAGCTCTCCAACCCCAATTTTTAGTGCTGTTGACCAAATTGCAAAGAGTGCGCAGGCAATGATGCACTCATACGCCTTGTTGGCAGCCGAGGTTCGAGCACTTCAACAGGCTAACGCGGCACTAAGCAAACGCCGGAGAGCCAAAAAGGCACGCGTACGACTTGGAGGATCTCTTACAGTTCAAGAAGGACATGATTTACTAGATGAAAAGGTCGTGGAGGAGCAAATCCAGCAAGAAATGCAGGCGAGGGGTGGTCGGCAAAGGAGGGCCGAGCCAGGCGGACGGCGCTGTGGCACATGCGGTGAGAGAGGACACAATGCGCGCACTTGTCAGAAGGAAGTAGAAATGTCTGATGTATATATTTCCGAGTAGTTTAGATTGATTTTACTTGTTGTGGTGGTATAATTGAGCTTTATGTTGTGAGGGTTGTGGAAGTGTTCCGCTCGCTTGTGTGTTCCGCTCGCTTATCAACTACGTTACTGCCCCACGTTAAATATTAAATTCTTACCACCAGCTTGACACGACTTCTCGGGCATCCATCTAGGAGCTGCTTCACAAAACAATATGGCACAAACGCACTGCAAGAAGCGAGCAATAGAAAATGAGAACCAGTTGTGAGGCTCTGCTTAATACCCCGTCTCTCTTTTTTTTCTTTCTCCACCCAGAGCCTGCACTTGCCAGGACCTAGTTCTTGCATTTCCCATCTTCCACATACTTCTACATCTCTCTTCCTTCTCATCACAGAAACAGCGGTTCTGCCTTCACGGATATCAACCATTTTCTCCATGGTCAGCATGGCTGCTGATATTCCCAAGAGCAACCCCCTTGCAGCTGAGCCTCGGACTGTACCCATCTCAGCTTTGAGCGCCAGCCATCGCAAAATCCTGACCCGGGCCATTACAAATATGTTGTTCAGTCCTATTGCCGAAACCACATACGGCCAAATTGTCGATGGCGTTCCGACTAGCAAAGTCGCGGTCAAGGTTCATTTTGGTACTGGTTTTCCTGGCCACCCCATGCTTTGGGACCATGACAAACTGCCAGAGCCTGCACTGGAGAAAGTGAGAGAGCTCCGTGGCAGTTTAAACCTGAACAAAATTGTGCTGTATGATGAATCTGTACGCTTTTGACCCTCCTGCTTCGTTGTCAGGACTCTCCGCAATGCTAACAGACTCTGCAAGCGTGCGCACGCATTTGCGCAAGCCAGACAGGGATCCAGAGAGTTCAAGACGCGGCTGGTCGAGCTTGTGGCCATGGCCGTCCACCAGATCGCAGCCTGGCTCTTCCAGCACGTAGACACGATCCGGCCCAAGGACGATCCGCTCCTGACGTGGAGACCTGATCCCGATGATTTCAAAATTGACTACCCGTGGGGCTTTCCGCCAACGTTCTTTCGCCACCACTGGTACAAGGACTACGACCAATATCCGGATGGTGTTGCCGACGGTGTGGGCTACTGGGCGGAGAGCCAGATTCTTGGCGGTGTCGTCCTGTTTGATAGACGCGAGCCTGGCTCTGCGCCAGATGTTGATGTTCGTACGACCAGACAGCGGCTTTCTCTCTCTCTCTCTCTCTCTCTCTCTCTCTCTCTCTTTCTTTCTTCCTCTTCTTTTTACAAGCGCATGGCTAACTGTACGCTACCAGCCCCACGCCATCTATTTCCACAGTGACCGATATGAGGTCACATATCGCATCTTCCGTCTCTTGGACAGCCAAAAGCACCAACTCTTGAGCTTTCTGCTCGCCACTGATCCTCCTGTATCTGCCTGTCCCCTTCCTATTCTTGGCGGCAAGCAAAATGCCCACCGGATAGATCCCCAAGAACCTATGAAGGATACGGGGGTATACCGCGACAGATGGGAGCGCAAGGCGATGACTATGGATGAGGCTGACATACGTCAAAGAGACGTTATTGACTTGTTCAATTTTCTTTCGTTTGGCGAATACTCCAAAGCACAAAGCCGCGCCTTGAAACTGCAGAAGAGGCTCTGGGATGGAGAGAATCTCGATTGGTAAATGCAGTCGTTTGAACGGCAGCCGACATTGCAGATGGGAGGTGGATGAGAGGCAGGACCTCTCTTTTGGGAGGAATAATGTACATGAGATGTAAAGTGTAGTATAAATGATGTGTTCACAGTTAATTTGACTTTGGTTCCGCTTGCTCATAGCCGATGAGACATAATACGGCGGTCTAAGAAGACTGTGTACGGCATCTCAAGGAGGATTTCCATTTCACGAGTCGCCAGATCTGTGCAGCTACGAACTTGCCTGTGTCACTGATGTCCACGAAATTACAGGCCGTAATGGCTGCCAACGGAGGTGAAACCAGGTCTTGGATTGAGTCAGTCAGTCCGCCGGTACCTTGGGTATTAGTTTGTGAATCCATTATGGTAAGATACAAGCTGTGAGACGTGATCGCACCCGCAGGGATTTTCAGTGGGCGTACAAATATTTGTAGGCTGGTTCACCCCACATTGATGCAAGGCAAATAGCGATTTTATTACCATGGCGGCTCCGTACGACGTCAGGGTTTGCCCCCCCGCCTAGGCTCCCGTTTTAGTGGTTGCACCCGGGGCCGTTTTGTGTATCGTCACTTTTCCCCCAGACGACCCGACCTGCATGCTGGCTCATCGTGGCTCAGATGTGGTGGTCTCGTCCGACTGCCCTCGGCATTGCTGCCGCACGCTCTTTTCAGCGACCATCGCTGCAGCTCCGCGCTATTTCTGCTCATACCGCTGCTGCTCGCCGACCCGAGCCGTTGGCACTTGGCACTGAGCTCCGTGGAGAATCCGGACGCCAGTACCGCCTGATCCAGATGATCAGCCACCGAGAGCGTTCATTTGTTTGTATTTATCTGGCGCAGTACATGCCGGCAGCAGAGGGGCAAAGGCGTAACCGGCTGACTTTTTCTGTCTTCTTCTTACAGGGATTTGGACGGGCAGAAACATGTCTTGAAGACCATCTTCCAGTCTGAATTCGAATATCAGATGTCCTTGCAGAAGCCTCTTGCGAGCTGTCCGTACCTTCGTGTCGTCGCAGATTCTGTCCCGGAGCACCTGCTCTTCGTCTATGACTACATCTCGCATGACTTGCTGCAGGCTGGCCGCAAGAATCTGCTTGCTGTCGTCCGAAGGAGGATCCTCCGCGATGCGCTGCGAGGCCTAGCTGAGCTGCACGAGCGCGGAATAGTCCATACAGGCTTGTTGTCTTCCTGTCTTTATCGTGCCTTTGCCCATGGGGCCAGCCGCCACTGACAAAATCAACGGAGCGGTGCAGACATCAAGCCAGACAATGTCCTTGTCGACATGGACGAAACTCCCCCTCTCGCTGTCAACAGCGTCCAGATCGCCGACCTGGAAAACGCCTGCACGCCGCCGCCCGGCATGTCCATCAAGGGACCTCTGCTCGGTAACCACATGTGGCGAAGCCCCGAGGCCCATGTGCGCGCCAAGGTCCACACGCCTTCGGATGTGTTTTCCTTTGGTGTTGTGGTACATGGCTTTGTCTGGCTCCGGATGGGAACGTGAACTAACAACTTTTTGTGTCTCTACAACGTGACAGTGCATCTATGTCATGCTCGACATGGTTTTGTTTCAGCTGCCGGCAGACGTCCCAGCGGGAGAGGAGCTGGCAGTGCCCTACATCCTGGAGAAGCAATTCTCCTACTTTGGGGACGGCCCCGGCGTGGCTGGCCTGCGCACCCACGTTGGTCTCGATAGCCCATGGCAGGCCGTTTTTGTCGACATAATGGGCCGTCTGATCAAAGAGGACAACCCGCCTCAGCCCTTTGTCGGCTGGGCCGACGTTGAGGACACCGACTTCAAGGACGTCGTGAGCCAGATGACCAGGCTGGACCCTGCACAGCGTATCACGGCGTATGAGGCACTGGAGCACCCATGGTTTCGCAATTTGGGATCGTGAGAAAAAAAAAAGACTTGGCAGTCTAGCCGAGAGATGTAAGATACTCTACGAGGGAAAGACGCCCAAAACGATAAAAAAGGGCGGCCTATCCCGTGTGCCTCTCTTGAAAACAAAAGAGGAAATAATAACAAATGGGACTAACAGACAATGCGTTCGCGTTGTGAATAATAATTTTGTAGTAGATGCCATATTTGTACGAGATACTCGTATTACCTACGCACGGTCAGCTGCCGCCGCCTACCAGGCATACCTTCCAGAGTGGGAAACGACACGGAACATCGAGATGGGAAAAAGCGATGCCCAATGCATTGGGTCCTATCCGTTGGTGATCCCGCATCTTGAGACATGAAAATCAGGCCAGCTCTCTGCCGGATACCAATTGCCGACAGCCATTCGTCACACTGTCTTGCGCTTCCGAGACCGGCTTGGCTTTATGAAACAACATCAAAGGAAAAGGTTACCGGACCATTGGGTGACGTTGTGTATATCGAGCTACACAGGCTAGTTGCCCCCCCACGTATAAGAGCACAAAGTACAATTATCTGTATTTCTATGCCAGTGCTGTTTGCCTGATGCCTACCCGGTGGGGCCGGCTCGGGTGGTAATGACGAGCCTCGTATCTCCTAGAGCGGGGCGCAGGCGGTGCAGGCCCTGCTGGCGGGGGCGCCAGCTTAGCTGGCAGAATGCGCTGGAAATGGATCCGTTGGGGCATTGCGTTGGGGCGGTTGCCTCCTGCCGCTTCCTGTCAGTTCTGCCCCGGCAGCGCGTGACTCGATTGGTTGGCGTGGCGAAGCGAAGGGAGGAGCGACAGGAGCAAAAGAAGCCAAGAGCAGAGGCAGATGACATACGCAGCAGATGCTGCTCCCCTGCACATGTTCCTTTTTTTTTTTTTTTGCCCTCATTTTTTTTTCTCAGGCGTGATTCCGGCAGCATTCTGCCGCTTTCCGTGAGACACGCTGCAGCACCTCCGGTCCAACCGAGGAACAACAACACTTGGCCACCATGACCCGGACCAGCCACCACCAGGTGCTTTTGACGTTGTTCTCGGTGAATGCTAGGTAGAAATCATTCGAAATGCGCAGCTATTTCCACCAGTGTCCCCGCTGCAAATGGGGTCAAAAAAATGCAGGCATTTCGAGAGATGAGCATACCCAGTTAGGCATGGCGTTCAGCCAGCGGCGGTTGGCGCAGGCAAGTCTCCACTTTATGGTAGGCATTGGTTAGCGGGGCTTTCGCTGGCGGGTAGACTTTCGCTGGCGGGTAGACTAAACTCTACCATCCGATTGTAACTCGAATGGCACCGAGGCAGCGGAGAGGGCGAAATGGCTTACGACGGCGATTATGTTGGCCAAGCAAGGACCGTACCATTAGCAGGATGAATAGGCCTCTTGTACTCACTCGCTGTTACGAAGCACCGGATTTTCTGTGCGACCCTGGTATTCTTTAAATACGGCACACCGCCGATCTTGGCCAGATTCTTACCCCATGATTTCTGCTCCCAACTTTCTGCTCTCAACTCTTCCTTGCTTCTTCTTGCGTCTTCTTCACTTCGAGTCTTCGACACGCAGCTTTTCACCCTCGCCCTCGCCTCTCGAGCCGACCACAGCCAACGGCCACCACCTGTAACGCCAACACTGTCGTCCATCGTGCTGTCCTGCTCCACCTTGCCAGGATCCAAGTCTGTAACAGACCCTATTGTCTCGGTCTTGGCATCTGACGTCCTCTCTGCCTACCGCGCGCTTAGACGAAACACTTCGTCTCAACCCCAAGGTGAGCCTCGCCCACTCGATCTGCCTCTGCAGACTACATCAGCTGCTTCCCCCCCACATTTCTCTCTCGTTCCCCTCGTGCTCTTGTTTGCTCTGCTTGTCGACCGTCCTGCGACCCAGGGGGCTTCACCTTGCTTCTCTCCACCCACACGCCCTATTCCACGTATCGAAGCGTCCAGACGGTCCAGACACATCCCACGCCATGGACGGTTGGCTGTCTATGCGGCCGGCGGTCCATCTCGTGGTCTGGAACTCCTGCAAGGCACCACTGTCGGAAGACACGGAGACGAAGGGCGAAGCCAATGAACGGCGATGCCATTGACTGCGGCCCAGGCGACCGGATGTGCGACCAGGCTTGGTTAAAAAGAGGTTCAAAGAGAGCGAACGCCCTTGCTTCCTCTTTGTGCTGTTTTTCCGCCTTACTCTTCCGCCAGTTTCTTTTTAAGCGTCGCCGGTCGCCGCCAGTGAACAGCATTGCTATTTCCTCCTTTTCCCTCTTTGTCCATTCGCACCTGCCTTTCCTTTCTGCCCTTACAAAGCCGTTGTGGTATTTCTCTCTTTCATTTGTGCTTCAAAGAACCGCAAACCTTCAAAAATCACACGAGACGCTCTCTCGGTCTTTCCTTCTCACGCTCTGTCTATTGTTTTCCTTGCCACATTCACTTCGCCAATTTCATTAGTCGAAACCCACCAAGCATCCAGCAGTAATACTAAGAATGATACGCAGATTCACCAAAACCCGGCAGCAAAGCTGGTCCACTGTCGAATCAGACATTATGGACTCTGCATCTCGAATCCCCATGAAGAATCAGACTGATACGCGAGGCCACGACACCGGCTTCCCCGAGTCGTTTTGCGGAGGTATGCAATCATATAGACCCTTGCCCCCCTTACTCTTCCTAACCAACCGGACCCGTGCTAACAGTCTGCCAGCGGGCAACACAACTTTGCGGCATCCCGATGCCGACACATCGCCCAACGCTTCCATCTCTGCCAGTGATATCGATGTCGACAAAGCCCTCGTCCGAACTCGGCGGTCCTTTCTGACCAAGCACAAACACACGGTCAACTATGGCAAGCTGACGTCGGCCGACATGGCCGACATGGCCTACGGCAATGTACCCCCTCCCGCACACTCGCCTACTACGACGGTGTCCTCCATGTCTGGCTCCTTTGCAGACGACGGCCGGCGGTCCAAGGATGGCGACTACGATTTTCGCCGCAGCTCGTCCTCGGCCTACGGAGAGCTCTACGCTGTGGACGAGGCCAGCCACCAGCAGGACGGCAAGCTGCTCGTGCCTGCAAGGCCAAGCACCTCCCACCAGGGCGGCTTTCTGCACCGCCTGAGAGTCCATAGCTAGAAGACGACAGATTCTCCCAGCGACTACAGAATATCGGCTTGGACTGGGCGGCTGGCCACGCTCAAATCGAGCTTCTCGGGAAAGAACAGGCGTCAAGCCAGCAGCTCTACCAGCTGTACCCACACCCACACCAACCTGTCTGCACATAGACACCCCTCGGCCTGGAGCTTTTTGCGTCAGGCTATGATACAGTCTGCTTTTTTGAATTTTTCACGTGCGAAAACAGCCCCAGCGAATTTGGAATAGCAGGCATGCCAGGATGACTGGCAACATACATAACCGGAAACTGGGCGGAGCCTTTGGTCATTTTTTATCGGCATTCATTCGTGGCCAAAAGCGAGGAGCATTGCGTCTGGGTTTGCTTTTTGTTTAATTTGCTTTTCAGTTTGCATTTGGTTTTTGAGGCCACTTGGAGAAAAGGGGCCCCTGGACTTACGGACAGGCATATTAACGACTTTGACGAACGTTCTCTGAATTACATTGTTTTAATATATTTCCTCGTCCATTCATGTTCGGGTTCAGAATGTACATTACGAGCAGCCGCTCTTTTTTGTTTCCCTTTGTATCTAAAGCACTCCTGCTGGATAGGAGCCGCATAGCGGCAACGCACATTCGTTTTCATCGTTTTCATCTTCTCTTGTCACTCTTCAGAAATTGCTCAATGACAGACTTGAATTTGCCCAAGCTTTGCATACAAAAAAAAGTATAATACCCTGCTTTCCCAAACCGGACCATGTTATCCCCACCACGCCAGCTCTATCCTGCCCCCCTCGCCGTTCTGCTCGGGCCGTGTCGCTGATGCCGTGTTACATGATCTTGAAGTGCGGACGGACGCAGCAGCGGCTCTGCTCCCTTCTATCTCCCTCCCCAACCAGATGCGCTTAGCTGCCCCGGTACGTCGTGTACGAGAACGGGCTGAGCAGCAGCGGCACGTGGTAGTGCTGCCCGCGGGCGACGCGGAAGGTGACGGCGACCTCGGGGAAAAAGGCCTGGCCGACGCCGTAGTATCCCTCAATGTCGAACCGCAGCGTCCACGTCGACGCCTGCCCGCTCTCGGCCAGCTCCTCCTCGGCCTCGCCCAGCACGTCGTCCAGCGTGTACACGGGCACCTCGCCCGACGCGTTCGACGCCGAGTACGGCAGCCACGCAGTCACGCGACCGTCCTCGTTGGTCTGCGACTCAAAGACCTTGGTGGCCTGGCGGTGGTGGTCGGGCGCGGTCTCGGCCGAGGCGGTAGCGGCGGCAGCGGCGCCACTGTTGGCCTCGGCGTCCTTGGGCGTCGGTGCTGCCACTACCGGCACGGCGAGCTCGAGGCGCACACGCACGCCGGCGGCCGGACGGCCCTGGGCGGTGTCGAGGATATGGCAGGTGATGCGGTCTTTGGTGGCCATTTTGGAGTTTTGGAGAGAGGGGGAGTTGAGTTGGGGGGGGTTGAGTTGGGAGAGAGGAAGCTAAGAGCTAAAAGTTGAGAAATGGGATGCAGCAGAGAACTGCTGATTTGAGGACAGCCGGTTTTCAGTAGACGGTCAGGGACTTGTTGCCTATTGTCTTTTCCCCGTTCCTGCTGTAAAAAAATGGGGAAAGGGAACCAAGTTCGCTGGTGGAAGGAGAAGACGAGAGAGAAAAAAAAAGCAGCAGGCCAGCGCGGCTGGAGGGGGGCTGTTGGGCTGAACTGTGACGGAGGGCTCCGTATCCCGAAGGGCTGGCCTTGCACCCCGCAGAGGGACGATCCAGAGCTGAGCGTCGTACCTGCCTGCTCAGCCCCACCAAACACAGTCCTACGATACAAAATAGCGTCCTTCTTGGCCCGCCCGACAATCAATACTAGACGTGGCTAGGATAGGAAATATTCGATACGTGCTAGATGGGACGGAGGCTGCACATGAGATGGACGTCTTTACAGAGTTCGCTCGGGGCTGCTGGCGGCGGGTGGGTGGCAACAGGTTCTGCAGTAGAGGCGACAGCTTTCCAGCTGCTCCTGCCAGGCTGCATGTTCTCTCTCGCTCGCTCGATCCTCTGACGTGGACAGCACAGCCACATGTAAGCGATGTGGTGCGAACATAAGCACAAAGACATTGTGTATTGCCACGCCGTTCATCTCCTCCGAATGCACGCGTAACCTTTTATCGGATCTTGCCTCTGGCCTCTGGGCTCTTGCCACCTCTCAAGCAGCTGCCTTCGGCTGTCGGTGCGGGGGAATGCTGCCCGTCCGAGTCGCCGAGCTGCTGAGAGCGGGCAAATAACCGCACAGGGAGGTAAAACCCCACTGTAACTTTCACCGGAGGTGTGACCGCCTTTTTTCTGCCACTCGATGCTTTGCGCTTCCAACTGCTTCCACGATCTACGTGTGCGTTGTTGGAAGTCCCATCTCCCTTCCCATTGCTGTATTTCTACCACCTCCGCTCTTGGACACGACCGCGGAACTTTTTGTGTACAGAATTCCATTTTCATTTCTCACAGGCTTTCCAGACTTGCGCCTCCCAGAGCTCCCCAGATTTAACTCCCAACCGTTACCCCTCAAACGTCCGCTATGGCTGCTCTCGTCAACGTCGACGACGACGATGCCATGGAGCCGACGCTCCAGTCGATTCTCGACCAGCGCTCGCTGCGCTGGATCTTTGTCGGCGGCAAGGGCGGCGTCGGCAAGACGACGACCTCGTGCTCCCTGGCCATCCAGCTGGCAAGGGTGCGCCGCAGCGTGCTGCTGATCTCGACCGACCCCGCACACAACCTGTCGGACGCCTTTGCGCAAAAGTTTGGCAAGGACGCGCGGCTGATCGACGGCTTCACCAATCTCAGCGCCATGGAGATCGACCCCAGCGCGGGGCTGCAGGACATGCTGGCGGGCATGAACGACGACGCCAACGCGGCCGCCGCCAACGGACTAGGCGGCATGAACAGCATGGTGCAGGACCTGGCGTTTTCGGTAAGGCCCGTCTCCCTGTCTCAGTGCCTACAGCCCTAATTAACAGCACAGATCCCCGGCATCGACGAGGCCATGTCCTTCGCCGAGGTGCTCAAGCAGGTCAAGTCGCTGTCCTACGAGACGATCGTCTTCGACACGGCCCCGACCGGCCACACCCTCCGCTTCCTCCAGTTCCCCTCGGTGCTCGAAAAGGCGCTGGCCAAGCTCAGCCAGCTGTCCGGGCAGTACGGCCCGCTGCTCAACGGGCTCATGGGCCAGGGCGGCGCGGCGCTGCCCAACGGCCAGAGCCTGACGACCATGATGGCGCAGCTCGAGACGCTGCGCCAGACCATCTCCGAGGTCAATACGCAGTTCAAGGACGACGCGCTGACGACGTTTGTGTGCGTGTGCATCCCCGAGTTCCTGTCGCTGTACGAGACGGAGCGCATGATCCAGGAGCTGGCGTCCTTCAGCATCGACACGCACTGCATCGTTGTCAACCAGCTGCTGTACCCGCGCAAGGGCTCGCAGTGCGAGCAGTGCAACGCCCGGCGGCGCATGCAGAAAAAGTACCTCGACCAGATCGAAGAGCTCTACGACGACTTCAACGTGGTGCAGATGCCACTGCTGGTGGAGGAGGTCCGCGGCAAGGAGAAGCTGGAAACGTTCAGCGAGATGCTGGTGCACCCGTTCGTGCCGCCAGATCTGGTCGACAGCAACGACGACAGCAACGAGAAGAAGCAATAGATAGAATACAGCAAAACAACAAACAGCCAGCCTTTTTTGAATTGATGTCTTTCCAGAAAGAGAAAAAAAAAGAAAGAACAAAAGAAAGAACACACAAAAAAGAGAAACCCTGCACACGAGACGCCGCTCCACACACGATGCCATGGCGACGACAACCTACGTGCGCCCCTTTCTCACCTGCAGCTGTGCATTTCACATTTCACATGCAGCCTGCGGATCGTGCGGCTCAAGAGCTCGTGGGGTCTGTCTGTAGGTGGGAAAGGTCATACCAGCTGCTCGGTATCTACCTCCTCCAGTCTCGTCTCAAATGTGAAGCCGCCGAGCTGTAACGTTTCTTCTACGGCAGATTTATGCACTCCGTTTCCTGCACTGCCGCCTCCGTTTTCTTTTTTTTCTTTTTTTTTTTTTTTTTTTTTTTTTTCGTATACGAGATTTGGACTCTTGTGCCGCCCAATCCCGTTTCAGTTAGCAAGACCAGAGCTTGGGGTGGGGCGGGCTTGATCTGAAACGGCGCCTTGCCTCATTGATTCACTTTGTGCACTGTGCTGGTCCCCCGGCTTGAAACGCACAGAGCCTTGCCCTCTCCAAGAGTTCATTTGCATTTCTGTTCGCCCCTCCTCTCTCTCTGGTTAAATGGGAGGGAGGTGGTATCCTCAGAGGGTCATGTTCATGCTCTCGCTGTCGAGAAGGGTCTAGTGTTGTGGGGGACTGGACGAAATCTCGAGAAATCTACGACGCTGCTGTCCGTTCACCTCTTTGTCGTCGGCGACGGGCGGGTTTGAATGACCGAGCGACGAGGGGCACCCGTTTTCTGCTAATACCAGCATCACATGGCGGGCATGTAACATTGAACTCGTCCGATGCCGACGTCGATCGATCCTTAAGGCGATCCCAGTAAGAAGAGCGGGCGCTGGCTGTCACCGTTTGCTGTGAGAGATCCCGCATGGCCACGCTGCAGGTGTCGAGCGCGCAGTCTTTCCTGGAAGAAGCACATGGATGGACACCTTGGTTTGATTCTGGCAAGGGTAAAGGCGACGTTGTAAAAGGTGTATTTGAACTGATATCTTCCTCGGAAGAGTATTGTACTAATGTTTGTATTACTCGTACAAATACAAATCGAGCATAATAACGAGCACTGTGCTAACAGCTGCACCGGAAAGGGGCTCTGCTGGGGGAGTGTAAACAGCCAACCAGGCACCGCCCACCTGCATATGCTCATATTGCGCCGGTCACCGCGTCAATGCAGCTGCGGCCAAGAAACGTTACCGGCCCCCAAGACGGTATCCAGAAAATACGTCAAAAATGCAGACCAACGACACGACGCTTCTTCGGACGCAACTGCCAGGACCGGGGTTTTACAGGTCCTCCACTCTCGTGCTTGCACATAGTAAACAACAACAACCCACCTCCGTCTTCCTTCCCTATCCGTCGCTCACCAGCACCCCCCCCTTGCTCCGTAAACCCTGGCGCACAGCGCATTCCTGACTTTGTACACCTCGTAATACTCGTAATAGCGTACGGATACACCTGCGCGCTTCCCTCCTTCCTGCTTCTTCCCTCTTTCCCCTTCATGCTTCTTCTGTTTCCAAACGCTCCTTCCTCGTTTGATCCCTGTGTCTTGCCCGCTCCCTCGCTGCTTCCGCAATTGCACAACCTTTTGGACGACCGCTGCTGTGCTCGTGGCGTGTAATACTATTGCGCGAGCAGTGCCTTCCGTCCCAGTCTCCGTCTCGCCCGTCCCGCCGCCTTCACTTGTCCTCTGCTGCTCTCTTTTGAGGACTCGCGATAATAATCTTCCCACACAAACGACAGCGCTACGACTGTCGCCACCACCACAACAACACTTTCACGTCCACTCCCACTCCTACCTCCTACCTTCTACCTCCACGATGGCGTTGCAAGCGGCCTACCAGCAGTTCCTGGTCTCGCCGGCCTCTTCGCAGCTGGCCGACGGCGCGTCTCTCTACTACATCACGACGACCACCTCGTTCCATGGCGTCGACGACATCGGCAAGCACCTTACCACGCAGGCCAGGCAGCTCAAGAAGAAGAAGGAGGAGATCGTGAGCGCCGTCGCGTCCAGCACCGCCCTGGCCGTCGAGGTTGACACAACGCTCGAGTTTGTGACGGGCGGCGGCGTCTACCTGCCTGCGCTGGACGACAACTTTCTGGCTGACCGCATCGTCCAGCTGGCCATTGTGAGTGGCTTCTGTTCCTGTCCTGTTCCTGTTCCTGTTGCCGTCCCCGTTCTTGTTCTTTCTGCTCTGTGCCGTCGCTCGCGCATCACGACGCAAGGACACATGGCTGACCGTGCCTCGTCTCGCCCTGTAGACCCACTTTGTCTCGTTCGACGCCACCGGCAAGATTACACAAATTCGCCAGTCCTGGGACCAGGGCGCGTTGCTGAAACAGATCGAGGTCATCGGCCGCTCGGGCCGCAACTGGCCCATCCGCGAGAGCGTCGAGCAGACCAAGCTGATTGTCACCGCCGTCAAGGCCGTCAAGGACGGTGCTGCCGCTGCTGGCCCGTCCGTGCCGGCCACTCCCGCCCGGTCGCGCGGCAACTCTTCCTTGCGCGATCCTCATGCATCGCTGGAGCTGTTTGCGCCGCGCGAGGAGCAAGAAAGCGCCGCGGACGCGGTCGTCGCGCCTTATGCGGGCGTGCGGCCGCGGCAGCGCGACGTCACCGAGATCTTGAACGACGGCCCTGACGAGGCTACACCTCGTGCTGTCGTCTCCCCCTATGCCGGCCGCCGGCCGCGCGAGCGGTCTTTCACCGAGATCCTGGGCGACGAGGAGGACGAGGACGCATATGAAGGCGCAGACGGATTCAGCAACGGCACGTCCAGCCGCGGCCGGTCGCGGTCGCCCAGCAAAGCCTCCTCCACCGCCAGGGCAGGCTCCAACAAGCACTTCCAGCCCGTGCGTCTCTTCGAGGCCGACGAGGCCGCTGCCGCCGCCCTCGATGCCAACGCCACGAACACTTCCAAGTCGCCCGAGCGCTTCTACCGGCCCAACCCCAAGAGATTCGACCACTTTGACTTTGCCGACGGCTCAGACCCGCAAGACGCACCCAAGGCCGGCACCGCCTTTGAGGCGATGCCCAAGTCGAAGCACGACAGCCAGTGGGCGTTTGAGGATTTTGTGACTCCTTCCAAGCCTGTCGCGCTGCGGGCCGCCAACCGTGGCCAGGATGCCGTCCACTGGGACCTGCAGGGCGACGAGTTCCCCGAGACCCCGTCTGCTGCTTCTCGCAAGCCGACCGCGCCGCGTCCGCGCCGCGATGCCGAAAAGCACTTTGAGTTCCGGGACGACGGCGAGCCTACCAACGAGCCCCGCGCCGCAGTTCGGCCGCGCGGCGCTGGCCACAACGAAGGCCTGGGCCTGTACGAGAACAACCTGTACAAGGAGGACGGCACGGCACCGTCGCCCGGCCCGGATCAGCGTGCCCTGGGCAACATCACCAACCTCAAGGACCGGTCCAAGATCTTTGATGCCCACTTCACCATGACCGACGTCCCCTCTTCGCCGGCCAACGGCAGCAAGGGCAATGCGCAGCAGTCGCACATCAGCGACGATCGCAAGAAGGCCGTCAAGATGATGGAGTCGAGCTGGACCTCGTCGTTTGACGAAATGGGCGCGGCCTCGCAAAAAGAAAACAACATGCCGATCCCCGGCACGAATGTGGAAGGCAAGGGAGCCGACAGCCGCGGCATCCAGATCGGCGGCGACGGCATGGGCGGCAAGAAGGCCGGCCGCAGCTGGAGCTTCGGCGACGACAGCGACATGGCGCACGTGCCCGAGGCCGCCGTGCCGGGCAAGAAGCAGGGAACGGCCAGCCAGGCAAGCAGCTTCTGGGACTTTTAGAAGCTGCTGCAGGTAGCCTCCCTCCTCCTTCCTCCTCTGCCAAAATGCCCGTGAACGTTTCTCCCCATCCGGCGTTTCTTTTGTTCTTTTTGTCGACTTCTGATAATGAACTGCTCACGATTCATGAGGACTGCCCACTGCACCTGTCTTGGACGTTGTGTCTGGCTGCTCGAGCAAGCTGTTGTTATTCCCTTTGTGCTTTTTGATATCTCAAAGCTCTTTATTCATCTTTCCTGTACTGTATTCCGGTCTCCCACCAGGCTGATACCACATACCAGGAGGCACTTTTATTTTTGTACCAACTTGGAAACCAATACGAGGTTGAGAAACGTCTTTTTGACCCATTGCTATTTTGCGACAGATGGCGCATATTCATTGGAGGCCATCGTGTCTCTGGCCGCTCCGCCTTTCTTCATCAGGCCGTTTCCTCGTAGATCCTCGCAAAAAGCGTCGTCGTCAAAAACATGCATACATAGCTATCCTATCCCGCGGCATCCCAAAATCCTGCACTGGTCCTTCCTTTCCCTGCAATCCAAGAGGTGTTTCTTCCCTCCTCGAGGCCGTTGGTATCTCAAAACCCGCAAATATGTCCCGTCCCGCACGCGCCGCGCCTGTTCAGCAAGTAAAAAAAGAACAAAAAAGCAACCAGAAAACAGACAATAGAAAAACAATAGTAGAAACGAAAGAAAAAAAAAGCCACCTCTCCAAAAACAAACAAATAAAAGGCAGGCTCGCCATCTAGCAGAAGAACTTGTACACCTTTTTCCAGCGCGGCCAGTACCGCCGCTCTTCCTGCTCCTGTGCGGCCAGCAACGGCAGGTTGAAGTCCCGCCGACCCGTGTCAATGTCCATGTCCTCGATGCGCACAATGGACGTGCGGAAGTAGAGCTTGTGCGCCAGATACATGGCGAGCACAATGGGCACGGCCAGGTACTGCAAAAAGAAATTCTGGACGTTGGAGGACACGCTGTTCTGGCCATAGTCCACTGGGAAGGCGCCCACCCAGAACTGCGCCGCCAGCACCACAAAGTTGCTCACGAGGCCGATCCACGAACCTGTGGTGCCAGCCTGCGCACGGAACGCCAGCTCCGAGAGCGACCGGCCCCGCTGTGCCCAGGCCTTGCGGAAGCGAATGTGCGCCAAACAGATGCTGCCCCATGTGAACACGCTGCTAAGTGCCGAAATGGCCAGCAGCCAGTTTAGCACGTCGGATTCCGCGTCGACGTCGGCCAGGTATGCCAGAAACCCCATGGACGAAGCCGTAATAATGGCCGTGAGCGGGCGGCCGCGCCGGTCGACATAGGACAGGATGCGCGGTGCCTGGCCCTGGTCGGCCAGAGCGGCGAGCGTACGCGACGAACCGAAGACGGACGAGTTGCCCACCGACACAACAGCAACCAGAATGACGCTGTTCATGACCGACGGCAGCACGAAGATGCCGGCGTTTTCAATGGCAATGACAAAGGGCGAGGCCGTGGCGTCGGCAATGCTCTTAGCACCCGACAGCCGCGGATTGTCGTACGGGACGAGCAGGCCCACAAGCGTCAGAGCCACGACGTAGAAGAGGGTGATGCGCCAAAACACCTGCTTGATAGCCGTCGGCAGGCTCTTGCGCGGATTCTGCGTCTCGGCGGCGGCCAGGCCGACAAGCTCGGTGCCGGCAAAGGCAAAGGCAGCCGTGACAAAGACAGAGCACAGTCCCTTGAATCCGTTGTGGAAGGCGCCGGGCGAATGCCAGTACTTGCCGCCGATGTAGCCTTCGGTGGGGGTGCCGCCGATGTTGATGACGATGCCCAGGAGACTGCGGCCTCGGGTCAGCAACAGAAAGAGGCGAAAAGCACGGAAGCACAGAAACACAGAAGCAGAGGAGCCCTAGGCACGGGCACTCACATGAACCCGATCACGGCGGTGACTTTGATGATAGCAAAGACAAACTCGGCCTCACCGTAGCCCTTGACTCCAAACAGGTTGATGATGATAATGACGACGAGAAATATGGTGACAAAGATGGCTTTGTTGAGGTTCGAGCTCCAGTAGGTGACGGTCATGGATGCAGCTATGATTTCTAGCGGCAGAACTATGAGCCATTGCAGTGCGTAGCTGTCACTGTTAGCATCAGGACCACAAGATTGCAGCTCTTGCTGGACGGGGTTGATTTGTGCTCACTTCCAGCCCATGGCAAAGCCCCAGGACGGGTCGAGAAAGCGCGTGGAAAAGGCCGAGAACGAACCGGCCACGGGAAACACGACAGCCAGCTCGCCCAGCGCATGGACGGTGCAGTAGATCATCATGCCGATGAAGCAGTAGGCGATCAGCACCGAGGCCGGGCCGCCCACCGCGAGGGCCTTGCCCGAGGCCACAAACAAGCCGGTGCCGATGGAGCCGCCAATGGCAATCATCTGCAGGTGGCGTCCCTTCAGCTCGCGCGACAGGCCCGAATTGGCCGTGGCCAAGTTGGCGCTGTGCATGTCGAAGAAGTGGCCGCTGCCGGGGTGCATCTCCTGCATGGCAAAGATGCCCTCGTCTGGCCCGCCGGGCCCGCCGGCCTCGGCCACGCCAGAGGCATCGGTGACATTTTTGGGAATCATCCGCCGCCTCGGATCCCGACGGAAGCTGTCGATCCAGCGGGTGAGGGCATTTGGTCGCCGTTCGCCGCCGGAGCCAAAGCCGAACGAGGCCCGCCTGTCGGATCCGCCCTGCCCGCCGAAGCTGGTCTCGCGTCTGGCCCCTCTGGCTGCCGGATCGTCGTAGTATAAGCCCGCATTGCCGCCGCCGCCGCCGCCGCCGCCGCTGGAGTGCATAGTGTACACGCTTCCAGGCTGCAGGCTGTCCTCCTTGATCGTTAGGAAGTTGAGTTCGACGTCGCGGTCCATGGACGCAGCGGATGCCTTCTTCATGGGACCGGCTCCCTGAAAAGTGTGGGTATCTGGGTCGCTGTCGGTGGGTTCTTGTGTGCCTGGCCCGCGGCTGGCTGCTTATTTCGGATAGTCGACCGTCAACGTGGGTTCACACCCTTTGTTTCGTCGGCTTCTTTGTATCGTTGTTCCAATCTCGGCTCATTCGCCCTAGTCTAGGCGGTCATTCCACGCCAGCCGAAGCTCTTGCGCTGTCCTCAAGGTCGGCAGAGGAGGCGTTCGCCTGGCCTGTCATAGACCGTCTGGTCTCCACAGTATTTGCCGCAATGCGCAATTCGCTGCCGGTATTTAGACGGAGGGCGGGACGCGAGGAAAATGGGGCGAGGCGAGAGAGAGAGCGGTAAGATGCCAGACCTCTTGTGTGGTCTAGGCTGTGATCGCTGGCAGCCGCTGCTGGTTCGTGGCTGGTGAGCGAAAAGAGGGCACGCGAGCAGAATGCGAGGCAGTTAAGGTTAAAAAAGTAAGGGAATAAAAAGGCCCGTAATCGGCCGTGATGCAATGCTCGTCGATCCCAGCGGGTGAGGGGAGAGCGAGATCGAGGGGCGAGCAAAAGCAAGGGAGACGGAAGGAATGCTCGTTTAATTTCCTCTCTCCGCTGCCAATTCTCGTTCGATTCTGGTCAGCTCCTGCGCTTGCTGTTTGAGTCTTTTTTTTTTTTAGTTATTTTTTTTTTATTGCGCTGGTGCCATGCTGCGTCCCCCGCGGCGTGATCCAGCCAGACGAGAAAAAAATGGAGAGCCGTTCACCTGTCTGGACGGCGTTGTTGATCGATGCGAGTTGTAAGATACGCAGAACGCAGTTTGCGACTTTTTCCTGTTCTTACGGGGTTTGGGGGGGGGGATAGGACGGCTTGATAATAGGCACAGATACGGGATATTAGGCTCATCGCAGATAACGAGCATGAGACACACGAGTATGAGTATTATGGTCCGCAGAGGGAAAGAGCGAGCGTGGTGGCTCCGAGGCTAGCTGCATGGTGCGTTATCATTAGGACGCTGCGGCAGTCACCTTGTGGGGAAAGGACAACTAATGCGGTCTGTATTCGGAGACAGAGTGTGGATCGCTCCTTCTTTGCGCCCGGGCAGTCAGCAGACGATGCAGAGGAATCAGCGTTTTGGCGGCCGCTGTTCTGTTTGTGGCTGCGACTCGGCTGCGACTCGGCTGCTTATTCCACATTGTGGTCGCAAGGCATAGGCATCTGTCTCCCAACTGTATTACATGGGTTTCGAGTCCTCACTGTGAACCAACCTCCCTCTCGGCGTGTGCTCCACTTGCGTGAACAATTGATTGAGAGCAAACAATACATCAATAATACTTATTTGTATTTTACTTGTCGTATCGCACTTTGGCTCAGAGCTGAACTCGCGTGGACGACCTTCTCCAGCGCTAACTTCAGGGGCTCGGCCTGGTCCAAGCGTCCACGAGTACTGAACAGGGCAGGTGCTTGCCCGCGAGGGGTTGGTCTGGGCCTGTTGCAGCGGTGACCCTTTGGAGGGGCCATGCATGCGAACGAATGCGTCACAGATAAGGGACCATGAGAGCGCGGCGTGCCAAGTCCAGGAACGGATGCACCTGGAGCCGTCAGGAGTATTTGTACTCGTACAAATACAGATATTACTCGCAGCCAGGCCTCGCACCAATCCAGTTGCCTTTCTGCTTGATGGCGTGCTTTCCGGTCCCAATTAGGAAGGCTCGGTGGCAGTATCTCAATCGACTGCCAAACACATGCTTTCTTTTGGTGTTTTTCGCTTCTCTTTGCAGCTCCGTATGCTTTGATGCAAATTGGCCTGCGCACCCCGATTAACATGTTGTTATCGCCTGCAACCTAAAAGCCTGCGAACCGTGCCTATTTAGCTTAAAGTTGCATGTGGCCTGTTGTTCTGAAGCGACAGCGCAGCGTGGCCTGTTCTGTATTTGACCCTCAGACCCATGTGCTTGACGCAGGACCCTGACGACTCTTTTCAGGGGCCTACGAGAGGCCCTGTGCAGAACACCACCTCACTCTCGCACACTGTCGGCCGAGCCAAATTTCAGCCTTGTTGACTTGGTCCATTGGCTGACAGCTAGCTGTATCCTGTCGCTGCTGCCTATTGTTACATTTTTTTTTCTCAAATTCAAAACGCCGTGCCCATCAACTGCTGACGCTATTCCAAAACTCAGTCGAGCCAAAAGCCACTTCTCTCGCTCTCTCTGCTCTATGTATGTCTCTATGCCGCCGTCTTCCGCTTCCAGCCTGTCGAGAACAGCATGCCCATGTCGAAGCGCGGGAACGGATGTGCCTCGGTGTTGATGACGATCTTGTCCAGCGGCAGCAGGTCGTCGGGCGAGAACAGGAGGTAAAAGTATTTGAGCGTTTCGGCCTGGTTTGGTTAGTCGTGGAATGGAAAGAAGGAAACAGAAAAAAAAAAAGAAGAAAAAACGCACCAGCCAGAAACTCTCCATGTTGTCGCGCGAGATTGGCGGGATCACGTTGGCGTTGGACAGGCTTGTGAAGCCGCCGCCGTCGGCGACGGCCGTGTGCTTCATAAACGACTTGAACATCTCCCAGCCCCATTCGCGGTACTTGATGTCGCCGGTGATGCGCCACATGTAGAACAGACTCTCGACCGTCTCCGGGCGCTGCAGGTTGTGCTGGTCGAGACCCTTGACCTCAAAGTCGTCGCGCCAGGCCGCGTCCGCCGCGCGGCTGAGCTCAAACGGCGCCCGGTGCGCGGCCGCCTCGGACGGCGGCGGGTCCGCAATCTTGAAGTGCGTGATCTCGGCCGCCAGCCCCGTCGCCATGAACTTGTACATGCCCCAGCACGTCTGCGTCAGCTCGCGCGCCAGCTGCATGTCGGCCTCGTGCCGCACTGACCACCACGCCTGCTTGCGCGCCTCCTTGAGCGACAGGCCCCGCGTAGCGCCCAGCGCAATGGTGCCCGGCATGAAGCACACGAGGTGGTCCATCTTGGGCGACAGCGGCTTGTCCAGGCCGTCGGGCCGCTCGCCGATAATGGTAAAGTGCGAGCCCTCAGTGTACGTCACCAGGTGCTTGCGCACCGCCGCCAGCGTGTCGCGCCACATGTCGTAGTACACCTGCTCCTTCTGGTTTGTCTGCAGCCATTGCTTGATGAGGTACTCGTAGTACGAGTCGCCGCGGCTGCCCAGACGGATGTTGTGGCCGTGGAACTCGCCCGTCTTCGGGCTGATGAAGATGGGCACCAGCCCGTCATACTCGCGGCTCCGCTCATCCACCACCTCCATCACGTGTTCCGCCTTGTCCCAGAAGAGCTTCTCGCCCGTCAGCTTGGCCAGATACTTGAACTCCAGCTGCAGCGTCGTCGCCTCCGCCGTCGACGACGCCCCGTAGTTGTCGTGGGCCGGCAGCGCCTCCGACTTGCCCAGGTTGACGCTGGCGTACGGCAGGCCCGACTCGCTCTCAAACGCCGACAGCAGCCGGTCGGCCAGGTCCTTGGCCTTTTCCACGTACAGGTCCTCGCCGCCGGTGCTGGCGAGCTGGTCTGTGCTCAGCGCCGCCAGCGTCGGGTACTCGTTCGAGATGTAGTGTGCAGACAGCAGGCCGCCCATCATGCGGATCGTCGTCTCAAAAGTGTTGACGTCCTGGTCCTGGTCCCACGTGAGCGACTTGGACACCCACTCGCGCGCGTGCACCAGCCGCGACGTCAGGTTCATCAGCATCAGCGTGTCCATCGCGTCGATGATGATCCATCCCAGGCCCTGGGGGGCCATCATGCGGCCGTGCTTCGCCTCGGGATGGAACTGGTCGTAGCCTGTGCGCGCGCAAGGATGTCAGCTTTGGTCTCACGGTGAGGGAGCATATAAGAGGGCCTGCTGCGACGCCGCCAGTCTGCACATACCCCATGCATAGCGCTCGTAGGCGTCCCAGCTGAGCTCAAACGCCTCCACGACGCGCTCCCTCCGCTCCAGCCAGTCGATCCCGCTGTGCGAGCCGTCGTCCCGGTAGAGCCAGCCCCACGAGCTGGTGGTCTTCACCTTGTCCTTGGCCTCGCCGAAATAGCCCAAATAGTACATCAGCGTCACCACCACCAGCATCATCAGCGCCAGCACGCGCTTCCGCCGGTAGAGCGATCGCGGCCGCCCCGACGACGGGTAGCCGTACGGCTTGTCCTTATACATAGGCAGCGACTGGCCCCGTCCGCCGTCAAATATACCGCCCACACCCGCCAAGATGTTGCTGCCCGTGCTGCTGCTGCCGCCGCCACCGCTGCCGCCGCCCCGTCCGGATGCCGCCCACAGCTGGTCTTCCGCCAAGCGTTGCGGGTTGCCAAACGAGGGCACATTTCGAGGCACCGAAAACGGCATGTCTCCCGTTGCTGCTGCGTTGGCGTTTTCTATGGCGCTTTCGACGGCGCTTTCGACGACCTGTCTGGCCTGTTTTCCCTTTTCCAGTGCCTGGGCACCGGCCTCGATGGCCCTCTCTCGGAACTCGAGTGCTGCCTGGGTCGCGGTTGCGCGTAGGATGCCAATGGCTGGGTTTCGATGCAAGCCGAAGGGGTCCCTAACGTTCATTGCTTGACCGTGCAAGCATCGCCGTGCGCGCGAGGAAAGCCGGGAGTCGTGCGAAGGAGATTAAGGAAAGGTTACAGAAAAGAGGGACTGGAAGCTGGGGGGGGGGAGTAGAAAGTCAGCAGTTGTCACCTTTCCGGACGAGTTGCCAAGAGTCCAAAAAGCTGTACACGAGACTCTGATAATGGATCACGAACTAACCAAAGAGAGACCAAAGAGAAAAAGCGGACCAATAGATCAAGTGCGAGAAAGGAGAGAGACACAAAAGAGACCAAGACACAAGAAACCCGGGGTGTATCGTACACAGTATTAGCAGCAGCTGGCGAGGTTGGTGGCGAGGTTGCTCGGCAGAGTAGGGTTCGCTCCCCTGAAAAGGACAGCTGGAGGCTAAGAGAGAAAAAACAATGACATTTCGATATGCCACGCTACCCGCAATGGCTATGTCATACGCGTCCCCCTACAGTGGTTCCGCTCCACTGGAACATCCCTAGCGGCACAGTGCGCCCGCACCGATTACTGTAAGATTATTATAGCTGCCGCAATTAACGCACCCTCTCCACACGCGATCCTTTTTTTTTTTGTTCCCCTCCCCCCGTCTGCCCAACCAACATACAAAATGCCCCGTCCACCAAGCGACCACCAAGGGGACCACCGCTCGACCATGTCCACTGCCGCCCTGCACACGCAATGATGACCTCTCGGGGGGCCCAGGGTGCCCGGGACGAGTTCCGGGACTACCCTTTCCTGTCTGACGAGGAGTTCGCCGAGGTCTGCCACAACCTCGACCGCCTCTACCGACATGCCACTCTCGGGCCGCTGCGCCGCCGGTGGCGCCTGCTGGTCTGCACGGCCCTCAATACCGCCTTTGTCAGCGGCTGCGAGTATAGCACGTACATTCAGATCACGCGCCCCCTGGAAGTCGACGCCGACCTCAACGACGCCGACCTGTTGGGGCAGCTCGACCGGTTCTCGCTGACGTCACCACCGCCAGCGATAGCGGCAGAAGACGGCGGCGAGGAGGACCAGGCCATGGCCGAGGCCGAGGCCGCTGACGAGGTGAGAAAGAGGAGGAGGAGAAGGTGGTGGTGGTGGTGGTGGGAGAGATACTGGTTGTAGCTAGTTCTAGCTCGTACATTCCGAGATCCTATCGCTCACGTCACAGGCCGCCCTGCCCAAGCCGCCGCCGCCGCCGCCGTCCAAGCACACAGACGTCGGCTTCGTGACCTACGAGATCCACCGCCACCCGACCTACCGTGCGCCCTGCCTGTGGTTCTCCCTGCATGGCCTGCCCGACTACGAGCCGGCTTTCAGCATCGACACCGTGTTCCGCCGCCTCGTCCCCGACCAGTTCAAGGACACCCTCCGTGCTACGGGCAGCATCGGAGGCATCTCTGTCGATGTACGTGGTTTTCGGTGCTTTGTGCATGCCTGGTCGATTTTTCTTATTTTTTTTTCTCTCTTTTTTTCTTTACCATGGCTCGTGAGGTCCTGGCTGACACGGCGCTTCTCTTTTTTCTTTGGGTCCTTCCTCTCCGATCTATAGTACCATCCCATCACAGGCGTCCCAACCTTTTTTGTCCACCCCTGTCTCCTCGGCGAAGCCATGGCCAACTTTGACTGCTCCAAACAGAGCTATCTCATGGTCTGGCTCGGCCTCGTGGGCGGCTGTGTCGGCCTGTGGGTCCCCAAGGAAATGGCCCTCCTCCAGGACTGCTGAAGGGGTCCCATGCTGCAAGCCCAAACCCCACATTCTCTCGTTCCAGGCTTCTTTTTCTGTTTCCATCCCGGTTCCTCGCGGAGCCGGACGTCGTAGCACACCCCGCGAAGCGCCACGTCCTGCATGCCTGGTGAACCAAAAAGGCGGCAAGAGAGGAGGAAGAGGACAGTAAAAAGGGGTGAGGTGGGGATGAGGTGTCGATTTCCACGTCCCGAGCTTCGGGGTTTGTCCCTGGCTATTCGTCGTCGCTGCTTTCCTCCATGACCACGTCGCTGTCTTCGTCCTCCTCGTCTTCCTCCTCATCCCGGGTCCGCTTCTGGCCGCGGTTCGCCTGGCCGTCCTCCTTTGCCTGTGTGCCGTTGGTTGCCGCTGCTGCGGACGGCTTGCCGGCAGCCGCAGGCGGTGCGTCGCCAGTCGGGGCCGATCCTGGTGCGGGCGCGTTGAAGATGCTGTGCTGGAGGTCTGTGACCTCGACGTTCTGGGCAGCGGTTGGGATCTTGAATGTGCCGTCGAGCCGGGCAATCACGTTGGACTTTGATTTGGCATAGGAGATTTTCTGAATAGCAGAAGCAGTCATGTCAGCATATGCTCTAGAGAGATAGCGACTCCTCGGGAGGGACTCTTACCAGCTCGTGGCCAAAGAATGAAAACCCTTCCAGAGACCGCATGGCCTGTGTTGATGTCTGCACATCGCGAAAGACAATGTGTGCCTGTCCTCGCATCTTCATCGTCTTGAGCACCACCACGTCCAACACGGGGCCGTACGTCGAGAACAGCAGGTACAGCGCTGTCCGCAGGTCCTCCTTCTTTATCTTGGCCGACGGCACGTTCCGCACGTAGAGACTGCAGCCGGAGGTTTAGAGCTGGAAGAAGAGAAGCGCCAGGAAAACGGCAGGGTCGCAGCTGTACTCACGTCTGGTTGGGAGGGATCGGGACCAGTTTGGCTGGTAAGCCAGCGCCTGGTGGCGGCAGGTTGCGCGGCGGGGCTGCGTTCGCCATGGCGTGTGATCCTCTTGCTGCAATGGCAAGGTTAAAAAAGGCAAGACGACGCGGTGGGTGCGGTGGTGAGGCGGGCTGTATATGCACGAGTATCTCCTCCAGCTCTGTCGCAAGCGAATTATTTTTTGCGTGTTGCATTTTGGCGCCCAGCAAAACAGGGTGCTGGAAGCTTATGTAATCATCTTAGCTTTGTTGTCGAGCGAGCGCTGCTGGCTGTCTGGTGGCACTGCCCCCCCCCCTCTACCACCAATGCCAGCGAGAGCCGCAGGCTGCCACAACGGACAAACCCGTTCCCATCCGACAAGACCAGCCACCCTCGCCTCCTCGCCGTGATAGTAGAGAGCTCCTCCTATCACTAACAGGATAATCGATACGGGAAAGAGAACAAGAACAGGAAAAAAAAAGAAACGAAAGATACAGACGAAAATGGCGGCTCCCGAAGTGCACCACCTCTTCCACAACCCGATTGCGGACCACTCGTTCTCCGCGGACCGCAAGACGCTGGCGGTGGCGCGGGACACGTCGGTGGAGCTGTACGGGCGGGTGGGCAGCGCGTTCAAGCTCAAGGACGAGCTCAAGGGCCACGACAAGACGGTGACGAGCGTGGACATTGCGCCGGAGAGCGGGCGGATTGTGTCGTGCTCGCAGGACCGCAACGCGCTGGTGTGGGAGCCGTCGCCGACGGGGTACAAGCCGACGCTGGTGCTGCTGCGGATCAACCGGGCGGCGACGTTTGTGCGGTGGTCGCCGTCCGAGGCCAAGTTTGCCGTGGGCTCGGGCGACCGCGTCATCGCCGTGTGCTACTTTGAGGAGGAGAACGACTGGTGGGTGTCCAAGCACCTGCGCAAGCCCATCCGCAGCACCATTACCAGCGTGGCCTGGCACCCCAACTCGGTCCTGCTGGCCGCCGGGTCCACCGACGCCCACGCCCGCGTCTTCTCCAGCTTCATCAAGGGCATCGATCCCCGCCCCGAGCCCACCGCCTGGGGCGAGCGCCTGCCCTTCAACACCGTCTGCGGCGAGTTCCTCAACAACGACGCCGGCTGGGTCCACTCGGTCGCCTTCTCCCCCAGCGGCGACGCCCTCGCCTTCGCCGCCCACGACAGCAGCATCACCGTCGTCTACCCCAGCGCCCCCGACCAGCCCCCCCGCGCCGTCATCCACATCCCCACCCAGATGCTGCCCTTTGCCAGCCTCTTCTGGAGCGGCGAGTCCGAGATCATCGCCGCCGGCTACGACTGCGAGGCCTTCCGCTTCAAGGGCGGCCTCTCCGGCTGGGTCCTCAGCGGCACCTTCGAGTCCAAGAGCCGCTCCGGCGCCGGCGCCGGCGACCGCGAGGAGTCTGCCCTCAACATGTTCCGCCAGATGGACCTCATGGGCAAGGCCAAGAACGACACCCAGCTCAAGACCACCCACCAGAACACCATTACCACCATCCGCCCCTACGAGACCTCTGGCCCCGACGTCACCAAGTTTTCCTGTACGTGCGAGTTGCTTCCCCCTCTGTTCTCCTCAGCCATGGCTAACGTTTTTCACAGCGAGCGGTGTCGATGGACGGGTGGTTATCTGGCATACGTAGAGGCAGAGTAGCTCGTCGCACATAGGCTGGTCATTAGTAAACAGCCTAGTCAAAAAAATAGTTCTCTGCAAACTTGGGATGACAGACGTGCTCGTTTATAATGGCATGCGTGATCAATTGAAGCTGTCTTTATTTTTTATTTCCCTCTATTTTTGTTTCAATCTAAGAGCCAAACGCTGCCAGCTGCAATTACTGGTTGCGAGTGTTGTGGATGTCGAGAATGATCACGTCGGTGGCGCCAACCTTGATGAGGTCGTCCATGACTGTGGCAATCTTCTTCTTCTCAACCATGGCGCTGACTGCGACCCAGTTGGCCTCGTCGATGGCCGTGAGGGTCGGGGCACGCTTGCCCGGCGTGATGGCGGTGGCCTCGGCCAGACGGTCGCGGGAGACGTTGTACTGGCAGAGGACATACTTTTGGGCCGTGATGACGCCGTTGATACGTGAGGCGATGAGCTTGACCAGCTCCGGGTTGCTGGGGGCCTTTGACTTGATCAGGATGGCGCAGGACTCGACCACAGTGTCGATGGGCTTCAGGCCCGCGGCCTTCATTGTTTCTCCCGACTCTGCAGACTGTTAGCAGGCAACACGCAGAAAAGACAAAGAGGGGAAGGAAGAGCGGTCGTCCATACCGACAAGGTCGACAATGCCGTCAGCCACGCCCAGGGCGCAGGCGGCCTCGACGCTGCCACTCAGCTCGATAATTCTGGTGCGCAGTTTCCGCGGGCTCAGAATATCCGCACTGGTCTGGCCGTCCTGCTCAAGCTCGAGACGCGCAAAGTACTCTTCGGCCAGGTGGACGAAGCTCGTGCCGATGTTCTTGCCGACAAGGTCGCGCGGCTCCTTGTAGGTGCCCTTCTCCGGCACCTGCACCTGGAGCTTGCAGTCGCCAAAGCCCAGCTCCATGATGGTCTCGCAGCCCTGTTCTCGGAATGCTGTTGTCGGCTGGCCGTTGGCACCAATGGCCGTCACAAGCTCGGCAGACAGCTCTCCTGATTGTCTCCGTGCTCGTGTTGTCGCGCGCACGCCGGCATCGTGTTCGTGCACCTGGTCGTTTCCAGTGATTCCCAGGTCGCACAGGCCTTCACCCACGAACGTGGGGATATCAGCAGCCGGGAGGAAGACCAGAGCAATCGGGAGGTTCTTGACAAGGGCAATGTCCAGGCGGTTCTCGCGCTTGAACTGGATGTCAGAGCCCCGAAGAAGGTCGAGTGCGGCTAGCTGCAGGCGGCCCTCTGCAGTCAACAGTGTGAGTAAACGACCAAATGCAAGCTGAGAGACGCTGAACACGGGATGACTCACTCTTCGGGACCGCGAACAATAGACGGCCGTCCAAACTACACAGAGTTAGTTCGCGTGCGAATAAAGAGACAGTCCGAGAACGACAAGTTGTAAGAAGAAGAAATCAAACAGTGGGAAGTGGAATTGTCCAATAGAAATAGGAGAGTAGAGTTGGTTGGCAGGTGGTCGCAACAGACAACCAGTTGGTCCCCTCGGTTGGCGGGGATGCGACAGAGGAGAATGAGGGGTGCAGCGAGCAGGGAGAGCAGGAGAAGCACGGCACAAGGCTGAAGAGGACTCACCCTTTCACCAACTCCATGTCTAGCTACTGGACACTGAAAAATAGGTTATAGAGGCGGGGTGGGATGCGAAATGGCGAAGTTGGGTGAGGTGTGAAGTGGGGGATTTGCTGGTGGGATTCAAGCTGGAAGACGGATATGAGCTGTGACAGCCGTTATTGATCGTAATACGTAGCACAGCGAAGCGGCGGCTACTTTTTTCACTTTGTTTCACAAGACGGTGTGACGAAAGAGAGTATGTGAGTCGCAATTACTCCTCTTGGAGAGCTGTGGTGCAATGACGTCCTCTTTGGTGCCAAAACTTTTTCTGAGTCAGTTCCTACATCGGACTTTGCCAGCACGCGCATTGGCTGCTGCTGTTCGTTGGCTGCTCTCACAAACCCCACCAACGCGTTTTTACTAGTTAGAGTTAGTGTAAATAACAAGGCTCCGGCAGGGGCACCTTTGTTCCTGAGAATCGCACGACAATTCAGATATCTTACCTGTGAAGTGGCCATGCAGCGATGGCTGGCTGTCTTCGCGTAAACAACGTCCGCCAACACCACCCGGCCGTATCATTCTGGCGCACCCATCTTCACCCGGCAAGTTTATGTGTGATACGGCTTGTCTAAAAAAAGTTCTGAAATATCTTACCAACGAGCTGAGCTTGGCCGTACATGGCCTCATCAGATACAAACGGAAAAAGCTTAGTCAGCATCGAGAACAAAACCCGCAGACACGACCGTGACATATGCACGCCATACCCTAGTGGAGTATCAATTAATCGTATTTCATAGCACGCATTCTTCAATAGACTGAGACAAGTAATTACAGGGGATGCGGCACTGCGCAATGCGCTGGGACAAGATTGCCAAGCCCCAACGTCCATAATTAGGATAGGCGACGTCACCCTTTTGCGGAGCCCCACATTCGAACGCGACTCCCCCTGACACCCTGGCCTTTCTCTGGCTTCTGGATTAATTGCGCTTTATCAGAAGGGAGCGAAGAATTTGGTAGAACGTCGACTGCGAGTTCCTTCTTCATTCTGTCGCTTTCAGCATTACGCCTGCCCGGTCCCACCCCGAGAAAGAGAGCCCTCCCGATGCTGTGCTCTGGTTGACAGACTAGGTAAGAGCTAGCCAGCCCTGCAACGAGGATGAGGAAGGAGCGACACAAGAGCAAGATGGGGACAGAACAGCACGTAGGCAGAAACAAGACGAGAGAGACGACAAGATGGACAAGAGGAGAGAATGTCCCGGCTCGCATCACCAATTCTTTTGCCCTCGTCATCGGCTATGCATGCGCTGCTACTCGGCTGGCGCCGCCCACTGGCCGACCATGATGCTGACCGGCACAGGACAGACGTTGGCCGCGCACGGTCGATATCCGACTCTTGGCCTCTCCTCTCTGCACGAACACCCGCCCGTTGGCCATCGGAGACACGGCCGATCTGGTGGCAGTCCATCGTTGCGAGCACCGACGCGAACGCAGACGCAAGCACCGGCTGCGACGTCCACGACAACTGTGGCACCGAGTACACCAACGACTGGACAGACATAGGCAGCAGCTGGGGCGACTGTCGAGCCAATCCGGACGAGCACTTCAATCTGTTCTTTCGCTTCAACCGGGATACTTCCATCATGGCGAGCTGGGCTGGCCAGCCTGCCATCAAGGGCAGCACGGAGACGTCGCGCATGTGGCTGCTGACCTGCGCCAGCATCGGCATAGCGTACGTGTCTTTGTGTGTCCCTCGCCGATGTCTTTTCTAGCTAACGTTGCTGCCAACAGCTTTACTTGGGGAGTGGAGATGACCTGTCAGTTCCCCCCCCCTCTCCTCCCTCGCCCCCCTCTTCCTCTGCTTTCTCTTCGGACCATCTAACACGCACCAGATTGCACGCCCTACCTCCTTTCTCTGGGGCTCACCAAAGGCCAGGCCTCCTTTGTCTGGCTCGCAGGCCCGGTCTCTGGAATGATCACCCAGCCCGTCATTGGTGTGATCTCCGACCAGTCGACCGGGAAATGGGGCCGCCGGAGACCTTTCATGGTCATCGGCACCACCATGGTCGTGTTCGCGCTGCTTACTCTGGGGTTCACGCGGGAGATTGTCGCGGCCGTCTTTGGAGACGGAGGTGCTGGCCTGAACAGCCTCAAGGTCGACGAGGATATGATGCCTGTTCCTGCCCCGAACAGACGGGTGGTCATCACTCTTGCGGTGCTCGCCCTCTACGTCACCGACTTTGCCATCAACGCAGTCATGTCCTGCGCACGCAGCCTTCTGGTCGACACGCTGCCGCTGGAGAAGCAGCAGGACGGCGCAGCGTGGGCCAGCCGCATGGCTTCGCTGGGCCACCTGATCGGCTATGCGGCCGGCTCCATCGATCTGGTCGGCTGGTTCGGACCGTCGTACGGTGACACGCAGTTCAAGAAGCTGATTCTCGTCGCAGCTGGCTTCATGGTCTGCACGGTCGGCATCACATGCTGGGCCGTCACCGAACGCGTTCTCCTGCCCGAGCCCGGCATCCATGACGCCTCTGACAACTGGGTGGCCCAGCTGACCAAGGTCTTCCGCCAGATCTGGTCGACGCTGCTGACGCTGCCGCCTCGCATCCAGGGCATCTGCTGGGCCGTGTTCTGGGGCTGGATCGGCTGGTTCCCGTTCATGTTCTACAGCAGCACCTGGGTCGGCGAGACGTACTTCCGCTACGACGTGCCGGCCGATGCGAAGGGCACCAACGATGCTCTCGGCGACATGGGACGCATCGGCAGCTACGCTCTCACCGCCTACTCCACCGCCACGGTGCTGTCCTCTATTGTCCTGCCCATTTTTGTGCGCAGCCCGTACGACGACAGCTTTACGCACCGTCCTCCGGCCGGCCTGGTCGGCTTTGCCGAGATGATTGAGAAGAACCGGCCTGACCTACTGACCGTCTGGATCGCCGGCCAAATCATGTTTGCCTGTGCCATGTTCATGGCCCCCTTTGCTACCAGCTTCCGGCTAGCGACCGCTCTCGTCACGGTCTGCGGCATTCCCTGGACCGTGGTCACTTGGGCACCCACAGCCTTCTTGGGCGTCGAGGTCAACAAGCTCAGCGAAAGTCGGCCTGGCGGTCGCCGCCCATCGGACAGCCCCTCGGCCATACCCATGTCGCCGATGACTGATGCCAGTGGCGGCTTGCTGGAAAGCGGGCCACGCGACGCCAAAGACGCTTCGACCTCGTCGTCGGGGGAGCTCAGCGGCATCTACTTTGGCATCCTGAACATGTACACGACAGTGCCTCAATTCCTGGGCAACTTGCTCAGCACGATCGTCTTCTCCATACTCGAGCCAGGGAAGAGCCCGGAGCTGGCCAAGGACGCACACCCTTCGGAGCATCACAGCACGGACGGGCCTAATGCCATTGCTGTGACTCTGTTCATCGGGGCCCTCTTTGCTCTAATGTCTGCACGGATGACCCTCAAGCTGAAGCGGATGTAATTTTTGAGGGTCAAATTTTGTCTTAATCGTTTTCTGGCTTCGGCCCTTTTTTCTCTCTCTCTTTGGTTCTTTCAGGCATAGACACTCCTTTTCTATTTTCATTGGATTCTAGGGTTGACCAGCATCTACTATCATCTTGATGAACCCTCTGGCATGCAGAGGCCAGCTACAGCATAGACAGATATGCACTGGAGCGATGCACATATGTATCATAGACATCATTTTTGGTCGGGCGCCACGGCGGCTTATTGTTTTATTTTATTTTTCTCTTTTTTGAATTGTTCAGTTTTAGCATTGTTTTCTATGTCTATCTAGAGTCTCAGTGCTTGAGGCACACACATCAAGAAGTTCATTTGTCGCAACCACGTCCTTGGTGATTGGTGAATTGGTGGAACAAAAAAATCAAGTAGCAAGCGGAGGGAGTATCTTACCTTGAAGACACATCTCTTAAAAGATTACGACACGAAATCACACGCGGCGTCTGCTGCATGGGAGAAAAATAGCACGAAATGATGGAATGTTCATTTTCAATGTTAACCGTGGGATATGGACACCAAAGCAATATTCAACACGAAAAGAAAGAGAAAAAAAAAAGCCGTAGCGAGCTGAAGAGTAAACACAGCCAAACAAAATATAGACAAAAGAAAGGAAAAGCAAGCTCAAAAAAAAAAAAAGAACAGAAAGAATGAAGCAAAAGCTCAGGAAGCAAGCTCAGTAGATTGGCCGCGACTCCTGCCACCGCCGGTGCAGGGCCGACCGGTTCTCCTCTGCGCCGCCGCCGCCGCCAACGCCGCCGCCGCCCGCTGCAGCTGCATGTCCCGTAGCCTCGGCCGGTCTGCGGTCGTCGACGCCTCCGCTATTCGCCACCACCTGCGGACTCGCCCGCGGCGTCACCCGCGACGACATGCGGCCGCTGCGCCGGCGGCGGGCCACGCTCATGTCGAGGCCGCCACCGCCACCGCCACCGCCACCGCTGCCGGCTGCTACGGTGGTGGCCGTGCCCACCGGCCCGATCCACTCCCAGGCGCGACCGACCTCGCCGTTGCGGCCCTCCCGCTGGCCCGTCCGCACGTTGCTGTTCTGCTCGACGACGGCGCGCACGGGCTTCCAGACGCGCTCGCGCGCGGCCAGCGAGTGCGTCGACCGCAGCACGTCGTCGCGCAGCTGCGGCAAAAACAGGAACGGGTCGGGCGCGGCGTCGTCGTTGTCGTCGTTGTCGCCATCGAGAGCACCCCTTTCATCGCCATCATCGTACAGCCACAGCTCCTTCTGGGCCGCCAGCCGCGCCAGCACCAGGTCCACAATGGCCGGCACCTGGGCCAAGGCCTTGCGGCGGGCGCGGTACCGGGCGCGCACGTAAAAGGCGGCCAGGACGGCGGCGACTAGAACTGAAAGAGCAAATCGATATCGGGCGAAGCGGAGGCGGATGGACCGTCGGATGGCACACGTGAGTGGAAGGCGAGCGAGCGAGGTGGACGATAGACGGGTTGGAACGGCTCCGGAATCGGCGGCTCTACCGGACCGGCAGGGTAGCTGGTTAGTCTGTCAGATATTCACGTTGGAACAAACATAAAAGAAACGAGCGAGAACAAGTCGCCAGAAGAAAACAGCGCGCGCTTACGTGTATGTCGTCGGCTCCGGCTCCGGCTCCAGCTCGACCTCAATCTCCTCGCGGTTCTCAATATCGCCAATGGCGGCCTTCCACAGGTCGTCAAACTCGTCCTTGCTCATCTTCTTGCTGCGCTTGCCGCTGATGACCTCTTTGAGGATGGGCAGCTCGATGGCGGGGCTCTCGGCGGCCTGGCCCTCTTCGTCGACGAGGTCGCCGCACTCCCACTTGGCGCGGCGGTCGCGCAGCTCCTCGACGGCCTTGTCGGCCACGGCTTTGACGCGGCGGGCCCGCTCGCCGTCGGGCTCGCAGGTGGGCGGCAGCGGCACCAGGCCGCCGAGCGCGAGCGGGTGCGGCTTGGCAATGTAGCCGTTTTCGCACGACACGGAAAAGTCCGAGTAGCAAAAGGCGTGCGGCGGGCAGGGCTCGCACTGGGGCTCGACCAGCACGTTGAGGCTGGCCGGGATTGGGACCTCAACGTCGCGGACCCAGCCGGGCAGCTGCAGCTTGTCGAGCTGGTCGGCCAGCTTGTCAAACTGCTCGGCCAGCAGCGGCACGGCCGGACGGCCGAGGCCGCAGTAGCCGACGGCGATCTTCTCCTGACGGTACCAGGCGCCGTAGGCGCCCAGCAGCGTGATGCCCAGCACCCACAGCGGCGTGGTCAGGGACAGGAAGCCGCGCCGCCGCCGTGGCACCAGCGCGGCCGTCTTGTTCGCCTGGCGCCTCGCAGCAGCAGCAGCAGCGGCGGCACCACGCTGGCGCTCGGCTGCTTCCTCCTGTGCCAGCTCCAGCTGCGCTTCGGGTGTGAACTCCTCGCCGGGTTCGAGGGCTGTGGCGACGGCGTCGTCGTCGTCAAATGCGGGCATTGGAGACGGCGACAGCGACAGCGACGGCTCTTTCGCTGGCGGGCTCCAGTGGGTCCGTGTCAGTGGGGTGTTACAGGCAAACGAGGACGCCGAGGTCGACATGGCAGCGACGGCGCCGTCGGTCCGTCGCCGGGAGGCGGGCGTGTCGGCGACGGCCGAGGCGCCCCGGGACGTGCGCTTCTGTGCGGCCGACTCGGTGCCCGTCGTTTTCCTGCGGGAAGTCTTGCCCGTGGTCGAGGTCGCCGCCGTCAGCGGGGAACTTCCACTCTGGAAGGGGTTGTCGTCGGTGAAGACGGTGTCCTCGTCGGTCGAGCTGTGGCGGTGGTGGTGCTGGTGTTGGTGGTGTTGCCGCTGCGGGGGCCGCGAGGGAGGCAGCACATCCTCTTCCTCCTCGGTGGGCTCCAGCTTCACCTGGGGCGTCTTTGTGCGCGACCGTCGTGCGGGGGTCGGCCGGGAGAGAGCAGCTTCCGCATCGGGACCCGTGTCGGTGTCGGACGCTGCTGGTGGCTGGAAGCTGCTGGACCGGGTCTGACGCTTGCGCGGACTGGTGCGGCGCACCCTGGGAGTGGGTGCCTCCAGGTGTCCGCCTTCCTCCTCATGCTCCTGCTTCACGCGGCGCCCTGTCCGCCGCCTGGGTTCGGGCTCGGGCTCGGGCTCTTCGTCAAAGGTCGCCGTGCTCTGGGTGTCGGCGTCGACAATGCCCATGCTGGAGCGCTTGGCGCGGGCGCGGCGGGAGAGGATCTTGCTGGCCTGAGGCGCAACATGGGCGTTGAAGAGCGCGACCAGCTCGGGCTTCTTCGCATTCGATGCGTAGTGGACGTTGTAGGTGACGAGGATGGAGCGGAGACGGGGGTTGGTCAGCGACGTCGGGTCGAACCCCGGCTGGAGGTAGTCGACGCTCTCGTTGTCGGACATGGCGGACGGGAACGGGGATGATATGATTAAATGGACAGATGGTCCTGGATGAATAAAGGGTATCACAATGGAATGCTGCTGT
Organism: Harringtonia aguacate; assembly: GCA_014183095.1. Classification (NCBI taxonomy): domain Eukaryota; kingdom Fungi; phylum Ascomycota; class Sordariomycetes; order Ophiostomatales; family Ophiostomataceae; genus Harringtonia; species Harringtonia aguacate. The sequence goes on along the minus strand of JACCPH010000071.1, from coordinate 29,168 downwards.
CGGCCACGCGATGGAGAGACACGCGGTGATGGCCAACACAGGGTCCAGAAAAAGAGAGGGTATTAATACAGGCAGAAAGACGGAAAAGGAGAGACAAGAGAACAAACAGAACAGAAGAAAAGGCACACGGGTCGTCAAAAGTGCGACATGCAAAATGCACGATGGGAAGACCAGGGTGTCTTTTTTTGGCTCGCCCGGGGTTCTGTGGCTTTTTGATCGCCGATGGCTTTTTGCTTTGTTTTTCGGACAAGTCTGCCACAACGTGCGCATTGGCGTTTGTTTTGGCCTGTTTAAGTTCATAGGGTCCACCCTATATCTGTTCTGTTGTCAGTGGCAACAGAGAGGGGGAGCTTGGGCCATGTACTCCATACAGTACTGTGGATGCAGATTAATCAGCACAGATTATTCAGCGATGATGATTCATCAGATGACTCATCCATTCTGAGGCCGCCGTGAGGCAGCCGCGAACTCGAAGTTGAACCAGTCTTAGCGCCATTTCCCATGCTGTGAGGCAGAACTCATAGAGTGGTTCAAATTTGAACCAGTATTAGCGCCATTTTTCCCCATTCCGCCTTTGTCCGCTCAACAGCGTCTGACGTCACTCGAATAAGGGCTGTCGTCAAACGGAACAAGATGATCACGGGGAGCTTGTTCCTTTCGTCTGATTCGTATGGCTTCCGTCCTGAACAAACCTCGCCCACAGCCCGGAATCTCATCCCAAACTTGGTGACTACGTAGTCGGAGAGAATGAGACGCAGATGTTCCAGGACTCACAGCCTGGGGTTTCTTGGGAAGGAAATGGTTGCCATCGGCAAATATGTGTGCAGGCCCATGCCGTAGTAGCTGCAAGCACAGAAAGGGAGCATTTCTCCTTGCTCCGACCACAGCAGACGAAAGCAGAGGCGACGTTGTTGCGTTGTTGCTAAGCACTTGCATCGGGAAAAGCGGGACTCGGCTTACAGATAACGGCTGCCGCTGACAGCCAACTGCAGATCCGACGTCTCAGACTACGAGTACATGCACTACGAGCACAGAAGAAGTCACACAGAACAGCTCAGAGCGAGCATATTGCATTCAATGCGGCCAGTCCTGGCCATTGTCACGAGCATCATGAAAGTTGTAAAAAAAAAAAAAAAATTAGATACTATGTTAAGAGCAGAGCCTAAAAGTGCAAAATCAAAATAACTGCCAACCAAAAATCACAATCTGAGAACCGAGGTGTTTTTTTTTTTTTTGAATGTTTTTGTCGTTTTTGGAATTTTTTTGGTGTTTGCTGGGTATCGGTTTGCAAATTCAAAAAATGTCGCGTAGAAAATCCTCATAGATACATCGAAGGGGGGATCGGTCATGTTCCCTATGCCGTCCCCCAAGATCCGTTTTGTGTGTGTGAAAAGATACATCATAGGAGAAGCTCACAACCACCGGAGCCCTCTGTAAACCCGTCCATGCGCCCCATATCCATTTCCATGACTGTTTTTCCTCTTGCTCACAGAATGTCCACTGTGCGGACCTCGGTCCACTCCTTCTCGACGCGCGGGACCGTCACAATCAGCACGCCATCCTCCATCTTGGCGGTGATACGGTCGGCGTCGACGTCCTCGCGGTGCTCCGGGACCGCCGTGGAGATGCTAGTGGGAGCAGCGACGACGGTGGCCGTGTCCTCAGTAGCCGCGGCCGTGGTCGGCAGGGGCGGGGGAGGCGGCAGGTCCTCCTCGGGCGGCAGGCGCACCTCGCGCTGGAAGAAGCCGACGCGGCGCTCGCCGCTGATGAGGCCCTCGAGGAAGGCCTCGTCGCCCGGGCGGTGGACGACGCCCGAGAGCGCGAGCACGGAGCGGTCGGCATCCCACTGGACGCCGACATCCTCCTTTTGGGCGCCCGGAAGGGCCACGTGCAGGACCCAGCCGTTGTCGCCGCGGAAGATGTCGACGGGCGGCACAAACGAGTCCGGGTCGGACTCGTCGCCGCTGCCGCCGCTGTTGTTGTTGTTGTTGTCGCTGTCAAAGTCGTTGAAGCCAAAGTAGGCCCGGCCCAGGTCGCGCATGTGGCGGCCCCACGGGTGGCGGTCAGCGAAGGCGTTGACCATGGGCATCATGGGATCGAGCCAAGGCGGGAAGGGGCGGCCACGAGGATGAGGACCATGGGGACCACCGGGACCGCCGCGGCCGCCGCGACCACCAAAGCCGCGGGGGCCATGGCGGCCGTGGGGACCACCGGGAGGAGGGGGAGGACCGCGCGGGCCGGGGCCACCGGGGCCACCGGGGCCACCAAAGCCAAAGCCGGCGCCGCCGCATCCGCCAAAGTCACCGCAGCCGAAGCCGCCATAGCCGCCGAAGCCGCCATAGCCACCAAAGCCGCCAGGACCGCCGTGCGGGCCGCGGGGACCGCCAAAGCCGCGAGGGCCACCACGGGGGCCACCGCGACCGCCAAAGTGCTGGTGGCGGAAAAAGGGGCCGCCGGGGCCGAAGCCGGCAGCAAAGGAGTCGCCGCGCGGACCACCGCCGCGCGGGCCACCGCCGCGCGGGCCACCGTGATGGCCGCGGGGACCGAAGCGGCCGCCGCGCATGCCGGCGTCGTGGCGGCCACCATGGCGGCCGTGGTGGTGGCGGCTGCGGGAGTCGCCCTTTTCCGGAGGAGGCGAAGGACGGGCTGCGCCGCCCTCCTCGTCGGGCGTCTCTGCCGAGCCCTCCTCCTTGGCGGTCGTCATGGTGACGTCGTCATCGTCGTCGTCACCGCTCGTGCTGCTGCTCGAGGAAGAGGTGGTCGAGCCAGTTTCGTCGTTGTTGTCAGCGGTGGCGCCGCGCTTCTCGTCAAACGACTCGTCCGGAGGCGGGCCACCGTGGCGGCCATGGCGGCCGTGGCGGTCGTGGTGACGTCCGCCGTGGGGACGGAAGTCGTCGTAGTCGTACTCGCCGTCGTCGCCACCCTCCCAGGCGTGCGGGCCTCCCCAGAAGCCGCCCCAGGCGTGCGGACCCCAGGGGCCCGGCGGCGGCGGCGGCGGCGGTGGGTGGCTCCATGGGCCGCCCATGCCCCAGGGCTCATCGCCCCAAGGACCGGAAAAGTCGTCAATGTCGTCGTACTCAGGAGGCGGCGGCGGCGGACCGTCGTGGTGAGGACCGCCATGGGGGCCCTCGCCCGGTGGGGGCGGCGGGCCAGGCGGGCCCGGCGGCGGTGGAGGGTGGTCACCCTCTGGGCCAGGCGGCGGCGGAGGGCCCGGAGGACCGGGCGGGCCAGGACGGAAGGCCATGGGACCGCCAAAGGGCGGGGGACCGTGGCGGCCGTGGCGGCCATGCTTGTGGTGCGGGCGAGCACCAGGAGGGGGCGGCGGCGGCATAGGGCCAGCTGGGCCTTCAGGCACAGCGTGGTCGACACCAGCGCCAGGGGCGTTGTCGTTCCAAGACATGTTGGAAGATTGTGTGTTGCAGAAAGCAGAAGAGGCGGAAGAGACAGTAGTAGTAGAGAGGGGAAGAGTAGAAGAAGAGGTGTAGAGTAGAAGAGGTGAGGATGAGGATGAGGATGAGGATGAGATGAGATGGTGGAATGAATCTGGACAAAGAGATGCTGTTATATAGACGAAGCCGTCGGGGAGGTCAACCAGGCATCGACATTTCGCAGAGCAGCCCAGAAGGCCGCGTATGACGTATGTGAGGCGGGGTGGTGTGCTGTCTTACGACGACGCCAGCTCCCTAATGCTCTTGCTATGTACACCCAAAAGTCTTCCCCGCCTACGTCCCGCAGAGAAACTCTACCTCGTCGCAGAAGCTCCTCTCCTCGCGCAGCTTCGGGGGTTTCGCCGCCGCCCCCATGTCCGGAGGCAACAGCGCTAAAGCCACGTCGCGCAGTGGAGTCAAGGTTGCCTCCACGGAAAGACGGCAACAGCTTCAGTGGGCATTCAGTGGGCAGTCGCGCAGGACGTGCCGCGCGTCCACCTCTACTTTTTTCTGCGAGTCGGTGACAAAGCAGCATAGCGCCGCCGCTCACTCGCCAGCCCCTCCTCCTCAGCTGTGGGGACCCGCCCTCTCTATTCCCGGCTGCCTCAGGTTGCCTCAGGTTATCACCACCACCACCATCCTCTCCCCAGCATTCCGCACAATTGCCACAGCCACTCTATGCTGCTGCCTAGCGCGAAATTCCCGAGCGCAGAGCCCCGGGATATTCCAAAGTCCGGGACCAGTCTCAGACCTCGGCCTCCCGAGCTGCTCTGCGCGTAACTCCCGACAAGCTTTCTAAGCCACTGCTTTTTTTTTTTTTTTTTTTCTTCTTTTTATTGCCTCTTTGCCTCTTTCTGGTTTGCCTCTGCCTCTCGGCAGCTCTAATCCCCGGCCAAATCGCCACACATCTGTCTCTCTTCGGCTCAGCCCGTCTACGAATGATTGGCTGCCTCTGTGCTCTCGCGGGGACTCCTTTCAGCCACCAGGCACAACAGTCACGTCTGCGTCATAGGGGTCTCGTCATGCATACATATTTGTAGTAATATAGCAGTCATATCATTTGCCGTCACATTAGATCTAGCCAAATTCGAAATAAAAAAAACCTCCCAATTAGTCAATATGCAACACCCGTCCGGAAAAGGCATCCAACCTCTCCTCCCTCCATCATCCAGATAGACAAACCCTTGTCTCGTAGCGAGGGTCGTTTAATCAGCCTTGGTAGAAACGCCTGGTATGCAAAGCCCCATCCGCCGCCCGTTCCGTCATTGTTGATCTTGATCATCTGATCATCGCGCCCAGTCATTCTATGCCGCCTGCTCCTGCAGCTTCTTCTCCGCAGCTTCAGCCCGCCGTGTTGCGTCAGCAAGCTCCTCTTTCAGCTGCTTGATGTACTCAATCGCCATCTCCACCGTGCTGGCTTTGCTGTTGGGGGTGCTGTTGTTGTTGCTGCTGTTGTTGTTGCTACTGCCATTGCCGTTGTTGCTGCCGTTGCCATTGCCGCTGCTGCTGCCCGCACTGCCACCTTTGCTGTCCTTCTTGCTATCACCTTCGCCGTCACTTCCTGTCCGGCCCTCCTTCGCCGGCGGCCGCGGCAGCAGCAGGGCAATTTCCTGCAGGGCCGAGTTGATGCGATTTCTTCGGCCCTGCTCGGCAATCTTGTGCGACGTCCGCTTCGACGTCAGGTTGGTCGACAGCTCGCTCGGGTACGACACACCCGGCACCGTGTTGCCCTCCAGGATGTTCTGGTAGTTGGACTTGGTCGCCAGCAGCCGCGATGCCTGGTCCTCGGCGGCCGAGACGCCGCCAGGAAGCAGTGGCTTAATATTTGGCGAAATCTTTGGCCGCAGCGCCGGCGACACCTGGACCGAGCTGATGCTCGCTCTCTTCTTTGCACCCCGCGGAAGCAGCTGCGGCGTCTTGCGTTGAGGCTGGGCCGCCAGGATGGGCGTCGATCCGGGCACAGGCGTCGACGGCGTGGTGTGTATACCTGGCAGCAGTTGGGGGCTCTGGCTGGCTGAGACGGTTGCCGAAGCAATCGAAACGGGCTTGGCAAACACGGGCGACGGCAGCGGTTGGAAGCTCGAAGCCCGCGCCGAGGTGGGCTCGAGAGACGGGGACGTCGTGATCAGGGAAGGCGTCGTTTGAATGACGAGCGGCGCCACCGTTGGCTTTTGGAAGTTCATGCTCAGCGATTCGGGCAGCTCGAAGCTCTCAATGTGCTCGTTGGCCGTGACGCCAGTAGACGGGTGGCCGCCGACACTTCCGGGTGCGTCCTTGTTGCTGCCTGCACCGTCGGAAGACGTCTTGTACGACTTCTGCTGGGGCGACGACAGCTTCATGAGAGACGCTGGCGTAGCGGGAGAAGGGAACCCGCCGGGGATGGCCATGGCCACAGCGGAGGGGGGCAGCGCCGGAGAGGAGGTTGCAGGGGCGATCATGTGGCTGGCCATGGGGGGCTGCTGGCTGTGGTTTTGCGGGTAAAGATACGGCGAGGGCCGGGCGGACCGCGACCGGGGCAACGGTGGCGGCGGCATGTCCGTCAGGTTTTCGGGTGACACAGAGTCGTTTTCGGAATCCGTCGCGCCCGTAGACGTAGAGGACGGGCCGAGCTGCAGGGCTGCCGATGTGATGTGCGCATGCGCGGAGAGCTGTCGCTGGTGGCCATGCGCTTGCTGCAGGATGACGGGAGACGACAGGGCCTCGTGCTCGAGAGACTCGGCCAGCTGGTCGAGGACTTGCGCGTTGATGATGGGGGTTGACGACGTCTTCTTGCGCTGCGGCTTGGTGATGGGCGACTGGCGCACATTTGCCTTCCTGGCCTTGGCCGCATTGTTCTTTCTCGCCTTTTTGGCCAGGTCGTTTGGCATAGACGGCTGGGCGGCCGATGTCGGTGCTGCTGCTGGCAGCGTCTCCAAATCCATGTCAATGGGCGACGTGCCGGCGGTCGAAAGCCGGGGATCGAAGACCGAGGCCGAGTCGGTCTGCGCGTGGAGAGCCGGCGACGTGAGGGGGCTGAAGTAGGCACCGGGCACGGTGAACTGCGATTCGAGCGGGGTCACGGCGGGCGACACGAGCGGTGTGAAGGACATCTGCACAGGTTAGCGGGTTTCACAACACTGAAATCCAAGGACAACATGTCGGCAAAAGTCACATACGTCTTGCTGCTCCTTCAAGTGTTGGTACCGGTCGTAGATGGCTTGCTGCTGCTGCTGCTGCTGCTGCTGCTGTTGCTGTTGCTGCTGCTGCTGCTGCTTCTGCTGCTGTTCTGGCGTGGGGAAGAACTGGTTCCCAGCCTGGAGTTCCAGACTCTGAGGGGTGGGCGGCACGATCTGGCTTTGGCGGACAAAGAAAGCGGTGTTCTGCTCTTCTATCTGGCGCTGCTGCTGCTGCAGGCGCTGCTGCTGCAGGTACTGGATTTGGGCGTCGATTTCGCTTATGGCCTCGGTCGGTGTCGGAGGCGGCATCAGCGTGGTCGGCATCGTCTGGTGAGGGGCCGGCGCCGATGTGACCGCATGGTGCATGACGCTGTGAACGTCAACACCGGGGCCTTTCGAGGCTCGTGAGAGCAGAGAGGGCGTGCTCTCGCCGCCGGTCATGGGTGTGTCGATGCTGTCTCTGGCTTGGGGCATCGAGGCCGGCAGCATCTGCGAGGCGGCGCCGTTGGCATTTTGAAAGTCGGTGAAGTCGAACTGCAGGCTGTCGGTCAGGTTGCTCATGCCGTTCATGTCGAGAAACTGCTGAAAGTCCTCGTCGGCTGCAGGATGCAGCCCATGGTCCTGCCCGTTCCAGGCAGTGGAACCCATCATGGCCATGAGAAGGAGGGGGGGGTTGGTATCGCAGTGTCGCAGTGTCGCGGGTGGATGCGACGGCCGAGATGGCTTGAGCCGGCTTGTCGGTCAGAAGTGACGTGAGCGCCACGCAAGTCGGGACGGACAAGAAAAGGCAGCAGAAGAACACGATCGTTGCGACCGGGCAGTGCCACGAGCCACGATGCGCAATTTTGGTGAGGTTCGGTCTTCAATTGGCGCCTCGCCGAGCCTATGTGACGGCGGAGAGAGGTGACGTGAGTGAGGCGAAAGAAAAGCGGCAGATGGCGTTGTCGAGTCTTGGAAAAGGAGCGCCAGGTGCCGGGGGAGCAGCGAAGACGAGTGCGCCAATTGAGAATGAGAGAAGGAGTCGGCGAGCCGATTTTTTTTTGGCTTCGAGTCTCGCTGTGACTGTGCGGCAGAGACTGGAAGACGAGAAGACGCTTTGGCCAGACAAAATTGGTCCAGAAAATGACCAACCAGAGACCTTGTCGGCGCCGCAAGTCGAGAGCGGGGGGGTAATTTGACCTGTCCAGAGTATGGTCCCTCTTGGCCTCCTGTCGTTTCACTTGTCCTTTGATCGGTGCGGGTCGGCGATGGATGATGCTCACCGCGCGAGTTCTGCACGCTGGTGAGGTGAAAATTTGAGCCTTTTTTTTTTTGCTTCGAAAGTTTGCGACCCCTCTACTCCGAGTTGGGGAAGAAGCAATAGAAGAGGACCCGGTTTGTGTGGTCAAAGGCCGAGGTGGAAAAGAGCAGGAACGGCGGGCTGGCGTTAGCGACCAAGAGGGCGGTGGGGTCGGTCGTCGGCCATCAGAAAAGATCTGCCGGCAAAACTGTGGCTGCTGTGCAGTGCAGTCGGTCCCAGGTCGAACTGGTCCGCTCGTCCTGGCTGGGCTCGCTCTTTCCCTGAACATGGTACACCATTTTTAACGCTAGAACTAGAACGCACGCGGCCTGTGCGCTAAGACCATCGACCCTCTTCTTCGTCTGTAGCTAATATGCAATAGAAGGCTTGAAGGCAACGGAGCTAAAAGACCACCGTAGCGGAAAAAAAAAGAAAAAAAAATGGGGGAGCGAAAGCTGACGGGAACGTAATACGGAGTTCGTACAGATACGTAAAAAAGACGTTTTTACAAAATACTTAAGATAATACCCCGTAGTGCAGCCAGCCAGACGAGCCAGCCAGGGCATGAATGACGGAACAGAGCCGTAATGAGCTGGAACAGGAGGGCTGCGCTAGGCTCAGACAGTGCCCCCCCATTGCATGATTCTCGACTGTGCACCTGGCTCTGTCGTCGTAAGTCATGTGTGCATGCATATTCGTACCTACTCGTATGTAACACTCGTACCCGTAGTGTTCCTACGGGCTGCTTCCCAAAGGAAACAGCAAGTTTCCGTAGCGTGGCCCACTAGACCCTACGGGCAATACGACCGGAAGACTGCACGACTATTTGTATAGGAAAGTGTAAAAGCTTGGGCCATGCGGCAAGCATTTTTACGGGCTCTACTATTAGCATGTGGCTATCCTTGCCAGGCAGCTCTGGCAGAGGCTGCTGTCCTGCGTAATGTGTACGGGTAAGATATCTTACGTTCCTGCCTCGTCTGGCTTTTTCTGCAGCGCGCCTACCTCCACCATCTAGCGCTTGATCCCCACTGGCCTGCGTCGGTTCTTCTCCTTGCAGCTTTTGCGAGGGTCCGCCGCTGCACATGTAATGCGGGCAGGTAGGTAGCAGGGTTGCAGTGGACAGGTCAGGGGGATTCCTGCCACCCACACCAGAATCCAGCCACCACCGCCAAAACAGAACTGACCGAGACCTTTTTGAGAGCTGTTATCCCCCCTCCCCCCCTCCATCTCACCTGGTGGGGTTCCTTCTGTCCTGCAGCGCAGTCGTAGCTTGCTTCCGCTGCAGGCTTCTTATGCACTGTTCTTCTAGGTCCTTCCGGAAAGACGCGTCTTACGAGGACAGATATGTTTTGCAGCTTGTCAGAAGGTAGGTTGCCGGACCACACCACTCTTACGAACAGGGTGGGAGCATGGGGGTGGTGGGTGATGTTGAAAAATGAAAAATGTTAAAAAAATCCGGGCAGTCTCCTACAGTGGGTTGTATTTGTAGTGTGTGCAGAGGGGCTCTCTGGGATCACGGATGACATCCTTTCGCCTCGTTGGCTGTCCTGCTGACTTTTGAGGTTGGGGGCTTTGTTTCGTGTCTCAGCTGGACATTTTGGTGTGCACTCACTACTTGCTTTCATTTGCTGGAAGACCCCACGCGGCAAAGCGGGGGGGGGGTCCGCCCCTCCATGGCCGATGGCATTATGCGCTGGGATGAGAAGGCGCCAGAAAATGAGAATTGACGGACAGACGCTTTTGCTCTTCGCTCGTCTGCTGGCATTCGGGAAAAGCGGGAGGCCATGCAACCGCAGTGGGGGAGCGAAAGTCAGACGAAGCACGGCCAATCTAGAAATGACGGAAAGAGCGCAGGAAGGAACACCACCACCCCGGACTGTCTGGCTGACCGAAACCCCAAAAGGAGACACCGACGTCTGAAAAAGGAAACCTCACGTTTTACGCTGGCCACGCTGCGGGCTGAAAACCCGCCAGAACGGGTTTGCCCGCTGCTCACACGATCACTTTGAGCGGAGAGAGACACAAGACATTCTGTGGAAGAAAATATGTGAATATGTAAATCAGAGACAAATCGGTCTGCGGTGAAATGGACAATGTTTGCGCAGGCTTAATAACTTGCAAAAGTGTAAATATATTGGCATTGAATCGAGAACATCTATGCATTTAACCAAAGATTTGCTAACCTGTTTATGGAAACGACAGAAAAAAAACACGAGTTCAGCTCCTGAGGCTTTAAACGGCAAAGCGCCGACGCTACTTTATTCATTAAGCGAGGGTGCTCGAGCGGCATCGGTGGTGAGTTCGTCGGCTGGGTCGTAACAGTAGGAGAGGCCGCATCATAACCGTGCTCGCTCGTACCCAGTGAACAGCCAAGATACCTTACAACTATGCATCCAGCCCCAAAATAAATCCCGGCTGGTTTTCGCCCTGTTGCTGCTTAGCCCCTGGTTAGCTGCTCTTGCCAGGATCCCCCCCTTCGAGAGAGCAGTGCGGACGAGAACAATTTTCTCGTCCGTGCTCTCCGAGTCCGTGACCCAAGACGATGACCACGATCAGCAGTGCATGGGGCAAGCCGGGGTAAAAGGGGAAAAAAGAAACAAGAATCAAAATGAATGCAAAACTCACAAAGTAGGCAACCTGCATGCCCTGGAACCGCACTCTCTGGGACCCATGGAGTCCCGCCTTCTTCTTCCCCTCGGTTGCGGGCCACGGGGCGCGCCGACGCACCTCGTCAAAGTCGTGCTCGACCATGGCCTACGGTCAGACCGTCTCACTGGCTGGGTCAATGTCGTTGGTGATTCCACCCGGTGCCATATTGGTGTCATGGCACACCTAGGCCTTTTTTTTCTTCACCAGCGCCTTGGCCAGGCCGTGCATGCGTCTGGGTTGACCAGGATCTTCCACGGTTCAGAGGGTAGTGACTACCTCAGAATCCCAGGGAAAGACAAAGCTTGTGATGCGGTCTCTGGAGTCAATTAAAAGGCCAAACCCACTGTTCTCCCGAGTTGACAGCGACGGCTCCGGAGTGCCCGAGCTGGTCCGGTCCGGTCCCACATGTTAACTCTGATTTTCTGATATCCTGCCGGTGCTCATACGTAGCAGCAGCCTTCTTGGCCCGTTTCTGCATGCGCCTCTCGAGCTCGTTCTTGGAAACCACTTTCCCGGTCTCCTCATTGAGCTGAAGCTTGACGGCACTTATTCGCCAAGGATGTTCACCGCATTCGCAAGTGCTGGCTTGGATTTGGTTACGTGAGCCACGTCGGTATGGAAGAGGTCATGTGCAGACTCCTGCACATCTTCTTTGCAAGAGCCATCTAACTGGGACACTGGCGCAGGTTTGACTTTTCGGGGATCTCGTGTTCGTATCAGTCGTAACCGACAAACTTTTCAAGGTTGGCCTCCCGCCAGCTGCACGGTCTCAGGCACAGCCACCACAGTGTACGAGTGCTCGTCCGCAGCGACCTGATAAGCCAATGGCACCCTGCAATCCAAAGTATCTCTGTTCACGGCCGTGCAGAATAATTCATTCATTTTGGGAGGCAATTAGGTTCTATGAAATGCACCGGATTTCGTACGGTATGGTTCTTGTCTATTTTTTGTACATTGTTCTGGATTCAGAGCTGGAAAATGTGAATTCGTCGGTGTAAATCGTATCTCATGCGGGCGCTGAAGTATGGAAGTGGAGATCGCTGCTCATATATCTGAGACCCCTGCATGCTCCGCCTCGCGCAAGGCTGACCTCTCTTGTCTGTTCGTTTCGTCTTTTTAACTGTTGTTTCCCTCAAACCAATGGACAATGTTTTTTTTTTTTTTTCGTAGAACTCTTCATCTGATGCATGCTGTTTGAAACCTGTAAAGACTGTTGCATACGATCAATTTGCCTTGATTGCCTTCTGATCCCGACTCGACCGCACTGAGGTCTACGAGTATTTGGCAATGGATCCCCTCACCATCACCTGCTCAGCTGTCCAGCTGATCCAGGCAGCCAATGCTGTACGTTCTCTGAGGCATGCGTAGGCCTGTGACGGCCTCTAAAATGTCCCATTCTCACCTTGTAAATTCAAAACCCCTGACCATCTCCAGATTGCCACTTCTGTCTACACTGTCGTGCAGGCTCTGCGCACCGCCGACGCCCGCTTGGCCGATCTCTGCACCGATCTCCAAGGCCTCACAAACGTCCTCACCACGGTCGACAATGCGCTCCATGGCTGCCAGCCCAAGGACCAGGCGATGCTAGACGAAGACCTGTGGCGGCAGAGCGACCTGGTGCTCATGGACTGCAAGATGACGCTGCTGGAGCTGGAAAAGCTGGTCTTGCACATCAAGGAGGAAGCCGACGCAACAGAACGCGACAAGTTCAAATGGGGACTGCGCATGAGAAAGCGCGTGCGGACGGCCATCAACCTCGGTGTCCACGGGCCGGCCTTGGATGTCTTCCAGGACAAGATCCAAAAGTCCAACAGGGCGCTGCAGACCATTCTGCACACCCTCACACTGTACGTTTTCCCCTCTTTTTTTTTTTTTTTTTGCGTCCCAAGTCCTCTTCTGTCCTCTTCTGTCCTCACTTGCTCACCTTCTGCAAGCTCTGTTTCCCTGCGAAACTGCGATTCCCAGCGCGTCATCTCGGTCGAGCTGCGCCAGCTGAAGAGCTCCATCGACAATGTGCTTCTGTACACCTCATCGCAGTGGGCGCGCAACAACAATCGGAACAACGAGAGCGGCTACTCGGCCGACCAGTCGGCGGCCAGAATGACCCGAAACCTGGAGAAGCTGGCCGAGGCCGCACAGCACTTTCACTCTGCGGCGAGCACGGTGGCGACAGTGCGCAGCAGCAGCAGCATCGGCGCGGGCAGCAGCAGCAGCAGCAACAACAACATCACCGGGCGCGTGGGCGCGTGGGATGCCTACTCGTCGTGCGACTCGGCAGAGGCCCGAAGCCTCCTGGGAGGAGTCATGTCGACGTCTCAACGCGAGCGCGTCGAGCAGTTTCTCCAGCAGCTCGATCGTGCTGCGGCTGCACCGCAAGTGCAGCCTGTGCAGCCTGTGGATACTCAGGATGGCAGCTTCGGAACGGGCCATCCAACCGGCAACGGCCGCCCGGCTCGAGTGCACCGTGAAGCTGACGAAGGCAACAGCCAGAACGACAAGGATGACGAGGAAGATGGAGAGTATGAAGAGGATGAAGACGACGATGACGATGAAATGGAAGACGACATTGAATTCAAGAAGCAGGTCCTGGAAGGGCTCGAGGAGCTGGCTCTTGACAAGATGCGAGAAGGCAGCTATGCCAGTGCGGTGGAGCATCTCCATGTGGCGCTGCAGCAGGAAAAAGAGGACAGCGGCAACGGCCTCATCCCCTTTTTTGGCACCAACGCCCGCCGTCTTCTCATCCTCCTCAGCATCTGCCACATCCTGGGAAATAACTGGCAGAAAGCCGAGCCGCTTGTGCTCAAGCTGGTGGCGATATCGAGAGTAGGAGGAGGAGGAGGAGGAGGAGGAGGAGGAGGCAGCCGGAGAGGAGGACGGAGGAGGATGAGTCTGGCCGACCAAAACGACCTCGTCGTCGTCAGCAACCTGCTGCATGCCATCGGACTGGCCCACCTGTCGGCGTTCTCCTTTGATGCGGCGTTGGCTCTGTGCCGCCAGGCGCTGCAGATCAAGTCGAAGCTGCTGAAGCGGCAGCACCGCGACGGCAGCGACGACAGCGACAACGACGGTGCTTTTATGACCGCCTTGACGACCGACTACGGCAACACCTTGGGTCTCCTGGCCACCGTCTACCAGATGATGGGCGACTATGTGCGCGCGGCCGTCTTTGCGCGGCAGCTGCAGCTGAAGCAGCCCGGCTTTGTCTACCACCACCCGGCGAGCGAGGCCGACTTTCTGTCGCACCATCCGGCTGTGCTGGACATTGTGCTGGTGCGAAAGTATGACAGCAGTGGCAGCAGTGGCAGCAGCGGCAGCAGCAACACCGAGACGTCTGCCAGCACACCCCCAGCCGCACACGAGGCGGAGGACAACAACAACAACTCCTTGTCCGGTGACACAGCGGAAGACTGCAGAGAAGACGACACGGTCCACGGCGTGCTGCAGCGGAACTCCTCGGACAGCAACTACGGGAGCATGTCGTCGCTGCGCGTCCAGCAAGACCAGTGGGAGCGCTACGAGAGGGACACCGACAAGGTGTTTGTCATGATGACCAGCGACAGCCAGAGCGACAGCGGTGAGAGCAACAACCCCCCGGACTCGGCCATCGGCCTCGACGATGAAGAGGAGGCCACCGCTCGTGACAAGGAGAAGCGGGCGGCCGCTCGTCTCCGGCGGCACCTGTCCCGAATGTTCAGCCGGCCGAGCAAGGCATCGCCGGACATGGCGGCGCCCCCGTCTCCCACAGTGTCTCCCACAGCCGATGTCGCTGGCGGGTCGCCCAAAGGCCACAATGGCCTGTTCCGCAAGTCCAAGACGCTGCTGCGGAAGCGCTCCCTCCGTGACAGCGAGGGGGCCAGCACGTCGGAGGGGGATGAGCAGATGGTTACGCCGTGCTGCGCGGTGCACAGCCGGGGCGACCGGGGCGACCGGGGCGACCGTACCTGCAACGACGACGACGAACAGGCCCGGCATGCCTACTATGCCCGGCATGACGTGTGGCAGTTGCTGAACCAGGAGCCATGGGCGAGCGGCAGACAGGAGCTTCCAGAGGATAATCTGGTCTACGAAATGCCCCTTCATCAGGAGGAGGAGGAGGCTGAGGAGGAGGAGGAGGGGTCGGCGGAAGAGCAGCGGCGGCTGGGCCACCAAGAGGAGTGGACGGGCGACAGCGAATACGGTTCCGAACCGGGAGAGCGGCATGGTGGTTCTTCATTCGGCCACCGTTACGGCAGCCTGTCTCTTGACGACATTCCCGTCAGGATGCAGCTGCACAAGTCTAGACGTGCCAAGAGAGCTGCCACCACCTCATGGGGACAGCAGCCGCTGACACGACTGCGGACGCGGGTCCTGGCGCTGCGGCATTCCCGGTCGGGACTCAAGTCCTTGTTCCTGTCTCGGCAGCTCGCCCAGGCCTCCTCTCACGACGACGACAACAACGATGCGGTGTGTCAGGCTCGAAGCGTCGTTGCTGACAGCGCAGTGTCACTGTCGTGCCAAGATGCCGGTGCAGGGACGACAGATGATGGCAGACTGGGCGAATACGTTTTCTTCCATGACTCCGAGGAAGAGGAGCAGCAGCAGCAGCAGCGGCGGCGGCACATACACCCTTTCCCACCGCACAGCGACAGAGGATGTCCACCAATGCCCGAGGTCGAAGAGCCCGCAGAGCCCGCAGAGCCCGCAGAGCCCGCAGAGCCCGCAGAGCCCGCAGGCTATCACACGACGCTGGCACGCTCCTCTTCCGCCTATTCCTGGACGGCAGGTTCCGAAGAGCGCTTCAACTACACGATGGCGCGCGAGAAGAGCCGAAGGCGGAACGAGGGACGTGTGGCCACAGAAAAAGGCAAGATGGACCGTTTCATGTAAGATGGCAGGCTTTGGGTTTCATAGAATAGCGGCAATCTTTTGTTTCTCGTACTATAGAAATGAATCTGCTTTTACCACTGCATTCCCTGCGACGAATTACAGACTACTCTCCCGTCAGGCCTTTGCAAGGGTAGCCAGCTTGTCCAGCCGGGCTTGGCTGAACTGGAAGCACTCGGGCAGCCCCGTCTCGCTCCACGGCCGGTTCAACATCAGCTTGGCGACGTCGGGCGCACTGGTGAAGATCCGGGCCATCCCTGCAATGTCAGTATGATTGAAGCGGACTACGTGGTAAGGGGAACGCACCGTGGCCGTTGAAGCCGGCACAGACCCACTGGCCCGGCAGGCCCTCGACGGGCCCCAGAAAGGGGACCTGGTCGGTGGTCAGGCCGATGATGCCGTTCCAGGCGTGGTCGAGGTGCTCGCCGTGGACGGCGCGGTCAAAGCCCATGTCGGGGAAGATGTGGTCGGCAAAGTAGGCCAGGGCGTCGTCGGCGACGGGCTTGTTGTAGGCGGTGTCGTCAATGGTGAAGCTGCTGTCGATGACGTCCTGCGGGAGGGCCGGGTTGGGCAGGGAGCAGCCGAGGATGATGGTGCCGTCGCCCTTGCGCTGGATGAGCGAGTAAAAGTGGTGGAGCGTGTAGCGCAGCGAGTAGGTGCTGGCGAGCACATCGGGCCCGCTCAGCGCCGGCACGGGCACGACCGACTGCGCCTGCGCCCGCCGGGGCACAATGTACGCCGCCAGCTGCGGAAGCAGCAGGCCGGCAAAGGCGTTGGTGCAGTGGACCACGGCCGGCGTCTGGATGGTGCCTCGCGGCGTGTGCACGTCCCACAGCTTGTCTCCAGCTGCGGAGATTTCCGTGACCGGGCTGTGCGTAAAGAGCTGCGTGCCCTGCGCCATGACCGTGTCCAGCAGCCACTGCGCCAGCTTGGCCGGGTGGCTCGACCCGGCCGGCCACTCGTACGCCGTCACCGCGCCCTTGACCCGCGTCCGGCGCGCGGCCTCCTCGCCCTCCAGGATGGTCACGTGCGACACGTCGCCGCCGGCGTCCCGGTAGGCCTCGTAGCTGATGCGCTCGTACTCGGCAAACGCGGGCGTCATGCACACGTCAAGGGTGGTCGTGTAGTTGAAGTCGCACGGCACCTGGTGCGCCGACACAAACTCCTTGACCTTTTCCAGCACCACGCGCTCGTTGTCGATGATCTTGAGCGCCTGCTCCTTGCCGTGGACGTCGGCATACATCTGGAAGCCCCGGAACGCGTCTGCCTAGTCAGCACAGCCCAGACGCGCCAGGAGACACACCTTCTCTACCACTCACTCACCCGGCCTCACATGTCCGGCATTGCGCGAGCTCGCGCCGCTGGCCGCCTCGCGCGCCTCGACAATGACAATGTCCTTGCCCGCCACGCCGCCTTGGATCAGCTCATAGGCAAGGAGCGCACCGGTGATGCCCGAGCCAATGATCACGTAGGGCGACGCGGACGGCACAGGTGTGTCCCGGTTGACGTGCAGATGCGGGTATGCGCGCGTGGTTCGCTGCCAGTAGCTGAGGCCCGGGTTGACCACGGGCGGGCCTCGACTGCTGGCTCCGGTGGAAGACATTTGGTCAGAGAAAGGGAGCAGATGGTGGTGAGCTGATGAGCTGATGAGCTGGATGGACTTGGACGCGTTGGAAGGCAGCCACCGCTCCAAAATGCCCACATTCCGTCTAATAAGTACTCGGAAGCCCATCGTCGGTGTCGCCCGAACACGTCTCCGATTGCCGGCTGCCTGAGATTGCGGCCGTGCCAAGCGGAAGGTCGAGGCGAGCTGTGGATCCCGCACCGCCGGAATGGCTGAAGCTGTGGCGGACGGCCGCGCTGCTCCTCGTATGATCGCGATCGGGTGAAAGCGGCCGCGGTGCGGACGCGGAGACGTGTCACATGGCGCACGTCGATACGACTTTACTTGACCGTTGGGCTTCTCGCAGAGCCAATACCAATGCTTGCCAATGAGGCTGTTATGCCCGTCAGCTAGGACGATTATTAAGGCGACACTAGGAGTGCCTGCCTATTCTGATAATTCCGGACTAGAATTCTTCTATAAGAATAAGCAGAGGATGCACACAGAGATGCGGATAACCACGCGCACCGTCGACTTTTGCCCTCGAGCTGCTGCAAGCCCGTGCAGCACTTATGCCCGGCTCCAGCAGGATGTCGCAAATGCCCTTCCCGTCAAGCACGCCATTGCGCACCAGGAAGGACGACGGAGCGCCGCACCCTGAGGCATTGGGGCGTTGATTCGGCGACGTGGACATCCCGTTGAGCCCACCAATGCCCATGAGGTGTCCACGAGCACATCCCCGGGCCTGAGCTGGCCTCTGTGGTGGCCTGCCTATCTTCTGGTCAATGACGACGGCTGGGTCCTGGATTGCATCTCCGGTGCAGGTTGCCAAGATTGGCATCGGTCACGGTCAGAGGGCCGCCCTTGTGATAGGGTTCCTGCGCTCTGAATTCTGGCTAATATCGGTCGTACTGTCCGGTTGGACAGCCGGGACGATGATGCTTGCTTCCGGCCCGACCTGCCCTTGATCCCGGTACAGTATCTGTGGCTGACCAAGCCGCGTCGCTCGCTCGTCAATCTCGACGACTTCGTCGCACAATGTCTGGCTTTCAGTCGTTGAGATCGAAAAACCGGGGACGAGACTGGTTATTACTAATACCCAACAGGTCCTGGAAACCCGCCATCACCACAAAGGCGTGCCTGATGCCCTTCGCTCCAGAAATTCTGCAGGAGCTGTCGGCTACATGTTGCCGCCACTTGATAAACGAAACTTGACGCCATTCGTTGCCACCGTCGTGCCCATTCTGATCAACTCGATCAGTGCCTTTGGTAGCGGCTCAGAAAGCTATATTGACGGCCCTGACCTGCTCTAGCACTCGGTAAAGGTGCCTCCTCAACCAGCCAGAGAGCTATCAGCGAGCCAACTTCTCACAAGGGGTAGCCAGGACGACTTGTCTTACAATGGCAATGCCAGGCGGGTTGGAGAACGTTCTTTAGATATCCTCGGAAATTGAAAAGGTTGTCACCAAGGGTAGAGGCCTTATCTGAGGTGCTAACGTGGGTATTCACGTCCCTGCAGTACAGGAGTCTTGCATTATCGCCAGGAGGATCCTGCCATTATAGAATAGAAACGGTGTAACCTCACTTCTTGGCCTGAGCTACGACATCCCCTGGGGTCTGTAAGATACCAGCGCTTATACAATGCCCCACCGATGGATATGTGGAGACGGAGTAGGAGAGCGTATAGACTGCCGTGTCCCCTTGCAACTATTTGGAAATCTATCTAGATCCGGCATGAGGACTCAACACACACCCAGACTTTATATCACAATTCATGTTGCAGCTTTTGCCCTTTACCATGTATTCTGTGAGCTGAATCCATGTCGATGTCAGTTCCCCAGCTGGCATCTATAATCCGTTATCAGCGGCAGGGATGCCAAAGTCTGTGGAGCAGATGGGGGGTAGTGATATGTCTCCTGGACCTGCCTCTTGAATTCGCCTCTATATAATTGGGCTCGGATCCCAGAGTCAAAGGGGCACCAGCGAATGAGCCCGGTAGCGTGTCCAATACTTTATCACGGCCTTGGTACCGCCATGGCAGCTGTTTACAAGTCTTCATTGTATACACCTCTCCTTTCTATCCGTCGTTGTTCGCTGTCACTAACCGCCTGCGCCGGAACCACGAAGGATTCGCCGACGTGGCTCGCAGTACAAAATCCCCTTGCTCCAGAAACGGAAACCTTTTTCTCTCCTTGGCGGATGGGGCCAGTGTTTGTGCCCAGCCGCTTGGCACTGGGCTTGCTCCCCCGCACGGCATTCATTGCTTCCCTGCAGGTGAGCGGAGCATGGCTGGCAAAGCCCTCTCCCATTGGCTAGTGGGTGTCAACGGGTTGTCACGAACCTCGCCCCGAGCCGCGTACGGAGAATCTGGCCCCATCTCACCTGGCCGGGATTTTTCAGGGACTATCCAAAAAGAGAATGGAACTCCCGGTAATGGAAAGAGGGTCAAATTTCCGAGCTGTTCCTCCCGGTTGGAATCAGCGTTTAGCATGGAAAGGAGGAGTCACCTGTGAGCATAGGTGACAGTCAGGCCACTTTCATCTCAACGTCACGTTTATCTGTCTCGGCAAAGCAGGCATCATCAACTCATTATTTTTTGCATTCATAGCGTACACATGTGGCCCAGCTGGTTCACATCATTATTACGGCAAGAGACTACCGAAAAAAGAAGGCAAAAAAAAAAACGCTCACGCCTCCTCCTTGGACACGTCTCCCGTGTCGCGGTGGTCCACGCGGCGGTGGGTCTGGCGCGCCAGCAGCGCGCCCCAGCGCCAGTGCAGGATGTCGTCGAGGTTCTTCTTGATGCCGGCGGCGTTCTCGCGCACAATGTCCATGGTGGGCCGCTCAAAGACGGCGTCGATCTCTTCGAGCGTCTTGTCCTTGGTCTCGGGCATGAACAGCAGCTGGTAGATCTCGCCGAGGACAGCGAGGCCGCCAAAGAAGCCGAGCGAGAGGCCGGTCTTGGTCATGGCGTTCTGCATGCTCGTAAAGTTGTAGGTGAGGACAAAGGAGCAGAGGAAGAGCAGGGCGTCCGAGGTGGTCATGCCGTAGCTACGGAGGTAGGTGGGGTAGACCTCGGAGGGGACGACCCAGGTGAGGCAGGAGTAGGAGCCGAAGAAGCCCATGTAGAGGATGAGGCCGGTCAGATAGAGGGCCTCGACGCCGCTGGTGTTGGTGGTCAGGTCGACCTGGTAGCTGGCGCCGATGAGGATGAGGCCGACAAAGAAGCCGGGCAGCATGACGCAGGCCCAGAACCGCCGGTTGAACGTCTCCATGAACATGACGGCGGGGATGGTGCCGAGCAGCAGGGAGCCGCCGCCGACGAGGGACATGTAGTTGGCCTGGACCTTGTCGAAGCCGATCTGGTTCATGAGCGTCGACATGTAGTACATGATGGCGTTGACGCCGGTGAACTGGCCCAGGAAGATCATCATGTTGGCGTAGATGAGCGCACGGCGGGCGCGCGGCACGGTGAAAAAGTCTGTCCAGGGGAAGCGCTTGTTGTGGGCGCTCTCGTGGACGGCTGTGTCCTCCTCGCGCACGGCGGCCACCATGACAAAGAACTCGTCGCGCGACTCGGCCGACTCGATGCCGCGCACGCGCTTCCACGTCTTGTAGGAGTCGAGGCGGCGGCCCTGGTGCATGAGGAAACGGGGGGATTCGGGGAGGAAGAGCATTCTGTTGGTCAGGAATATGAAGAAAAAAAAGAAGGCAAAAGAGAAAGAAAGAAAAAAATAAAAAAAACTCACCCAAAGAACATAATGGTCGAAAACACCAGCGACGACCCCAGGATGTACCGCCAGTTGCCCTTGACCTTTTGGAAGATGGCCGCCACCACGTAGCCAAACACCTCGCCCAGCGCAATGTTGAGCTGGTACATGGACACGACGTTGCCGCGGATGCGCCGCTCGACCGTCTCGGCCACGTAGACGGGCACGGTGCCGCCCTCGAGGCCGACGCCCATGCCCAGCACCACGCGCCCGGCCACAATCATGCCGTAGTTGATGCTGCCGGCCTCAAGCCCGGCGCCAATGGTGTAGAGCACAATGGAGATGAGGATGGCGCCCTTGCGGCCGAACCACTCGTTGAACGGCGACAGCAGCAGCGCGCCGCCCACGGCGCCCAGCGGCATGCCCGAGTCCACCAGGCTGTTCTGCTGGTCCGTCAGGCCCAAGTCGTCGGGCAGGTACAGGTTGGCGCCGCTGATGAGCGACTGGTCCAGGCCGCTCAGCAGGCCGCCCATACTGGCAAAGGCCACCAGCAGCCAGGTGAAATGGCGCGGGTCGGAGAACTGCACGTGGAAGAAGCCGCGCTCCAGACCGCCGGCGGCCTCGAGCTCGGCCTCCATGTCGCCGATAAAGGCATCGACCTGGGGGCCGCCACCTTGGTGGACGACCTCGAGGGCCTCAGCCTCGGTCTTGTGGTCCATTGTGGAGGGGTGAGAGAGAGAGAGAGAGAGAAAGTGTGTGTGTGTGTGTGTTTGAAACAAAAGGTGAACAGGGGAAGTGGCTGTGTGCCACTGCGTGGGTATCACGAGTTGTCAGACAACTCAACGTCTTTGGTCAAGAGCCAGAGAGAGGAGGATCAACTGAAGCTTTTCTGTGTGACAGCTATCCTGAGAGCAACACTACAGCTGCGATGAGCTTATATATACCGTCTCGACAAAAATGGCATGGGGTACGGAGTACACAGGTACAAGACCAGGAAAGAAAAGACTCGGGTTGCCCAAAGGGGGGGGACGATCCTCGGGTTACCCTAATGGGCGATTGTTCACGCTGCGCCGTTTGCTGCACATCGTACGTGTTTGGGTGACTGGCCTTTCCCTTCTTTTTCCACCTGGCATCGCCCCATGCTCCCACAATCCCACAAACAGCCGAACCCATGTCCTGATCGCACGGCCGGGGTCACCTGCCCACGGGGTGCCGACAAAAAAACGGAAAGGCAGAGTGAGCCGGAACAGGAAAATGGGGGACGGTCCATTACTAACGAGCCAGAGTGGCCACACAACGGGGAACTAACGGGGAACAGACGGGGAACCATTACGCTGACCACACATCACTGACACCGTCGATGGGGGAGGGGGGGGGGGGGGGGGGGGGGTGCCGATGAGACGCCCATGCAGCGTGCATGCAGCGTAGCACGTTGCGCACGCGAACAATGGGCACGAGAACACAACAAGAAAAAAAAGTTGATGATCCTCGTGCCAAGGCCCTTATTCCACTTTTCCGTCCTCCCCTAGCCGGCCGGCTACTCGTGGCGGCACTAAAAAGGGAAAAAAAGCTTTTTGCCCCTCGAAGACCCTTCTAAAGCCCCCGAAGTTTCCGCCTGTAGCACCCCCCCCTCTAAAGCAACAACCCCGGAAACTCCCACCTCCGAATGACCTCCCCTCCCCAAAAATAAAAACTGGGGACCGCTGGGAAACCGCAACCTAGCGTACGTGTCGTAATATTACTAACAGAAGAAGGCGCTCCCCCGCCGTTTGAAAACCAAACCCACACACGCGCTGGCGTCCGAGGCAGCGCCGAGCATTTCAGCGCCGAGTAATTCAGCGCGGGGGGTACCCCTCTGGATACTTTCTGTCACGTTTTTTGTTTTCGGCACGAGGCTCTGTGGCCAGACCTGCCCCTTTGATCTAATCCGTGCCGTTGGAGAGAGGAAAAGAGAAAAAGTAATACAAAATAATATAAAAAGAGTACACATATAAAATAATATACAAATAAAAAAAAAGAATAAAAAAAACCTGGAGCCGAAACTGGAGAACACCCCTGGAACGTTTCCTCACAGACATTTTCTAGTTGCAGACATCTGGGAAGCAGCTGGGGTCTGCGACATACGCGGATCAGGACGCTGCAGCGCAGCAGAGACGGAGAGGCGGACGGGGCACAGGAGCGGTGTTACGGCAGCTCAGCCAAGCCAAGACCAGCCCCAGACCTGGACCCAGGCCCCATTATCGAAGAGAGAGAGAGAGACAGAGTAGTGCCATCATGCACATGTATCCATTCTCCCCAGTACGAATACATGCAATATGCAAGAGCAATCTGGCAGATTCGCATCACCCTCGGTAAATTGCTCGCCGCATTGACGTCGCAGTCAAGCTACAAAATACTTTGCACATGACCAGATACATATTTGTAGTACATGGCCATGCGTGCATCCTTGCCGAAGTACGAGTAAGATGCTCGTACATACGCTGCACGGCGCGGCCGTAGCTCTTCCCCAGTGTCGCGTTTTGGTCTGTGTTTGGTCTCACTGCCGAGCAGCTGCCGAAATAGGGCCACACCGGGAGTGGGCGTCCAAGCGCAGGGGTCGAACGTCCCCCAGGGAGAAGAGGGTCGGGTCTGCTGCTTCCCCACAGCCAGATGACCTTGGTCAGGAGGTTGGAGAACATGTGGTAATGCTACATTTGTCTATTTATTTTATTTTTTCAATCCTGGAGTAGGAGCAGAGGAGTTGGGAGGAAGCGGAAAAACGAAGCTGGAGATGTGGAAAATTGTACAAATAATAATACAGGACAAAATAGGCAGGCTAACTGGCTATTTGTAGATGAATAACGCTGCGCCCACATCAAGCGCCGCTAGACATTGTCTCCCGGAACTTGCCACTGCGAAAACGAAGCAGAAACAGCAGAACGAGACAAAGAAAGTCGAAAAGAGAAGCGAAAGCGACAGGCACAATTGGCCTGGCCTGGGCCTTGGGCTGGGCCTGGGTCCCCCGGGATTCTCCATCAGGCAGTCTCCAAACCCATCGAGTCAAACCACTCCTGAAAAAAAAAAAACACTTCCGAAAGAGCTTGCATGTCTGCCCTCTCCCAAGCAAGACAGACATCCACCGCTCCGTCGACGACAATGTCGGCTGCCAGAACATTGTGCACCGGCCTGAACAGGGCGCCGCAGTGTGGTCGCCATCCGGGAAAAACAGCGCGCGCGCTTTGCTTCCCCTGTCTGCCGGCTTTATTGATCGCGGCTTGGCACAGGAGACGGTCGTCGACTTACTAGGCGGCCCGGTCCCGACTTACTCACAGCAGTCTGGGCGTGGGGCCACTCGTCGAAAGCCTCGAGGCGCAAGAAACAACAAAACAACTCTCGTCTACGACGACGAGGACCGGGTAGCCGGTCTCGTAAGTCAGCTGAATTCCTGGTTCCGTGAATGTGTTCGTGATCAGCAGAGCCAGGGGCACAGCTGGCAACGCGATATGGTCTGATTGGACAATGGAAGAGGCTGGGTGAAAATGAAAATGGGGCTCAGCCTTTGTCTGTGTGCCGCCCATGGCTACGGCCATGCCTACAGTGTATGCGTAGCCGCCTTCCGCTGATGTATTGTAGCATCCTCTTGGCAGATTCTCCAAAATATGGAGAGCCGACTTGATAAATATGAGCAGTGTGAGGAAATCCAAGAACTACTTTACTCTATATTTCACGCCCACCAGCTACTTCTCTACTTCCATCTCTGGCCACCCGTAGCGAAATAACTAAAGGATCCAGGGACCCGGTACAAGCACCTCGTGGTAGCGAATGTCTGCAGGCTTCTGATATCCAAGAGTGTGGGCTCTCGCCACTATCCTGGTCGGTAGACCGTATTTGTAGTGCTCGCCACTTGAGCGGTCTGGCTGCTCGACTCGTCATAAAACATGACAGTATTGGTCTCGGTGTTCAAATGAACATTGGACAGGATATGGAGGGAACAGGGAGGAAATATGGAGGGAATAGGGAGGAAATATGGAGGGTGTGGGTAGATTAGTAGGACTAGGCTCTCGGTTCAGTAAGGTCGCTGGCACGCCATCGCGAGGCTCGCCACGTGACCTCTGAATAGGGGGTGAAATCCCTGTATAAAGTGGCTACGTGGCCCCTGGCAGAGATTTCAACCCTCAACAAGAACAAGAACGAGACTGACCAAATTGACCATTGTACCTGTAGGACACTCACCTACGGCTGTACAGGGCCAGCGGTGTCTCAAAACTACTTTATTGGATTGCAATCCCCTACTTTTGACTGCAGTGAACCGACAGAGGGAATATGAGGGAATATGGAGGGAATATAAAAGGAATATGGAGAATATACTGGTAGCTGTAAAAAATGTATAAAAAAGAACAAGTAGGGGAAATAAGGACATCTCAATAAAAGAAAGAAATGGCAAAAGAGAGAAAGAAAAACATAAATTTTGTGAAAAACGTGGCAAGGTAGCCCGTTTAGGTGTCTTCATAGGTACCAGGAGACAGGTACAGTGTAACAGGTCATAGACATCGATGTCTAATGACTGCATGTAAAATGGGGCAGATGGGGTGTTGTTAATGCAGTTGGACGCGGTTGCCTGTTTTGCTCTGGATTCTTCCCGCCTGTGCAGAACTCCCATTCGCGTCACATCTACCTGCATCGTCAACCACACCCTGCCTACAGAGCTACGAACGAGCTGTGGGAAAGCAGCAGACGAGCTGCAAAAATGCAACAACGTAGGCCTTCTATGGAAGACACGGTCCACACTTACGGTCTGCGCAGAGCAGACACGCCCCTGGCGGCAACCATTGCAGACCCCGAGCGCGACCGATGTTGCTTCGACTCCCCCCCCCCCTCTACCGGTGATGCGAGTCGCTTCCCATGACAGCATCCCAGCCGTCCCCGCGCAATGAGCCACCACGCGTGGAGAACTGGTTCTTGCAAATACAGTCGGCATGTTCGGAATCGCTGCCGCAGAGCTAGTTTAACGCCCAAGTGTGCGAAGAATGCGACCGGATCTTTGGTAAACAATATCGTAATGGTGTATCTTTGTCGACAGCGGAAGAAACCATCCAGGGCCACTGAATCAATTATGGCATCTAGACGACGAAGAGGACACAGAGGCCCAAGAGGAATATCGCAAGCGCAGCCCCTTCGCGCCACCGTTGCCGCCTCGCCCTGGTACTCCCCCAAGGGAGTCAGTCCTGCCGGGCATGAACTGGAAGCACAAACTGCCCCTCAAGGATGTCATGCGCGTGGAGATGAGTGAAGACAACATGGTGCGGCTCCAACGATCTTATCTGGACGAGCTGGACAACCCTCCTTCTCTCTCGCCACTCCCACCCAAGTACCGATGCCGGATATCCTGCCTGCCCAGGAGCAAGATCAGCAGGATCAAGAGTAGGACCTAGACCGGAACCAGAACGCCGACGACGACAACGGTGACCTGCTTGCTGCCGACCGAACTCAATCGATGCCAGCGCCGTCATGCCGGAGCCAGACCTAGAGTCAGAGCCAAGGCGACCAAGGAGGCGCCGACGGGGAAGCACTGAATCTGAATACGAAAAGTTGGCATTTGGTCACCAGCCTAGCCGACTAAGAATCTCGGCATTTTCCTCGCAACTCAGTTTCCCCTCAAGATGCTACCGCAAGAGTGCCTGCAAGATCTATCCTACCATCACATCCAGATCCACTTCCACCAGAAATCAATTCTCCCCCCACCCGGTCTTTGAACCCTCCTAACACGCTCCGTCACCCACCGACAGCCCCGAGGTTCCGTGGTGCAGTTGGTTAGCGCATCGTACTAATATTTCTTCGTCTGAAATACAAATGCGAAAGTCGAGGGTTCGAGCCCCTCCGGGACCAGACGAAAATGATCTTTTTGCGGGTGGGGTCGTTTTGGCTTCTGGTCTCACCAGCAAGCCCATCTTTTTTTTTCGTCTCTCCTGTCTTCTCCTTCATCATATCACGCTCCGCGTCCGCTGCGTCGTGAACCCCCCGTCCACCACCAGCGCTGCCCCCGACATGTAGCTGCTTAGCGGCGACGCTAGAAACACCACTGCTTCTGCCACCTCCTGCGGCTCGCCCATGCGCCGCAGCGGTGTTGCCGCCACGTGCTTGGTCATCAGCCGACCCTCGGGCGTGTCGGATGGCGTGGTCGTCCGCATGAGCTGCGTGGCCACGTATCCGGGGCAGATGGCGTTGATGCGGATGCCCTGGGGCCCGTAGACGAGCGCGTCGGCACGTGTCAGCCCCAGCACGCCGTGCTTGGCCGCGGCGTAGGCCGTGTGCGCGAGGCCGGTGCCGGGCGCCACGAGGGCGTACATGCTGGCCATGTTGATGATGCGGCCGCGGCCCCGCTGTGCACCCAGATCGTCCTGCTTCGTCATGTGCTGGAGCTCAGCCCGCTGGCACCGCCACACGCCGTCCAGCAGCACCCCGAGCACGCGCCGCCACTCGTCCTCGTCGACCTCGTGCGTGGGTTTTCCCGAGCCGCCGACGCCGGCATTGTTGACGGCGACGTCGAGGCGGCCAAACCGGGCCACCGTCTGGGCCAGGGCGGCGTCGACGTCGGCCGCGCTGCAGACGTCGACGCGCAGGGTCAAGATGTCGACGTCGGGGAACTGGGCGGAGAGCTCGCGGTTGCTGGCCTGCAGGGCCTCGAGGTTGATATCGGCGAGGGCGAACTTGGTGATGCCGTGCTGGGCGAAGGTGAGGGCGATCTGCTTGCCGAGGCCTGGGGGGGGGTTGTAGACAGCGGTCAGAAATCAGCGACCAGCGACAGGGGCATGTACCTGATGGGACACAGCAAGAAAGACGAGAAGCCCACCTGAGGCGGCGCCGGTTATGAACGCAGATCCCTCCAGGAGAGGAGGTGGCATAACGGAAAGGGAACCAGCAGAATGAACAGAGGAAAAGGCAGCTGCAGAGAGAAACACGCAGTACTCGTGGATGCAGAAATGACAGGAGAAAAAAAGAGAAGCAAGAAACAGTCGGGAACAATGTAAGCCACAAGTTCAGCCCAGCCGCCCGAGAAGCAGAGCATGGCTCGGATTTGGGGCCACCTTTAAAAGGAGCGCGCGCTGCGGCATCCCGCTCGGCCCCTCACTGTGCACTCGCAAAAGCCCCCCACTCGTGCTGGTAGCTGGAGAATGCAAGCCTCCGGTTGTCGTACTGATGTTGAAGTCGTGTCTTTACGCGCGCCCAAGAAGTGGGCCATCACTCGCAGATGAGAGCAGGGCCCAAATCCTTTGTATTTCCCTCCCGTTACCCAACAATTTCCCAATGTCGCTCCTCGTTCTTTTAGGCACTCTCTTGTGTCAGAAGGCAGGCACGAAGTGGCCTTGCCTGATCTGGCACGACTCACGTAGAGAAGGAGCGAAATGGGCTCACCCCGAAGCCATAAACCGGCATGACGTCTGACATCTTGGCCAATGCGCACGGACCCATCACATCCCATCCCCGCAGGCAATTCCAGAGTTCAGATTATTTTTGGCACTTTAACCACTGCTAGTGCTGGTAACGTCTCGACAGCGAAAACACTAACAATGGTAAAATGTCGGCGAATCCCTGCAAAGAGGATGATTCCATTTACAGTTAACTCATCCTTTTAACCACCACTTTACAGTTTATCACGACAATAAACCCTCTCGTTGTTCAACACCTAAAGGATCTCACGAAAACATGAACCCGCCTGTCGACTCTCTTCCGCGTAGGCATTGCTACGTTTCGACTACCTAGAAGAGATGATACTGGTATGCTGGGCGGCCACGCGGTGATGGAAGAGCTTGATATAGAAGCCGGTGGTCTACTGGCACGGAGGGATAGGTATGCGGTCATTCCCGGGATCTTACATGATGCAGTCATGTGGTTATTTTTAGGGCTGTCAAACGAATCGCTATTCGCGAATGTATTCGCGAATAACACGAAACGAATAAACCAAATACGAATACGAATGAGGGCAAGGATTATTCGCGAATTACACGAATAAATACTCAGCAATTTACCTATTATCACTACTCTTCCCCCCCTTCAGAGAACACCGCAGAAGTAAGAGCTGTCGTAAAGTCGATGCTTGCAGAGAAACTCTCCGCAAGCCTATGATGTCTTTGGTCGAACTGAAGAGCCGTTCCACTGATACCTCTGATGCTGGAATCGGCAGATACTTTCGAGCGGCGGCTGCCATGCGTGGATACTCGCCCTCGTGAACCATCCACCACTTAAACTGCCAATACGGATCGCGCGTACTCTCTTCCGTTACCTAAGCCAAGGGATTATTGAAGTAGCGGTCGATGTTAGAGACTGAGGACATGACCGGGTGGATCTTCGACAGTAACCGTGCCTTGAGCGTGCGATGTGACAACGGGGACGGTATCGAGGCTTGGGCGGTCGCAGGGAATTCTCAGTGCAGTAACTCCTTTACGTGTTAGATGATTAACGCGGCATCGCCTTTTAGTTCTTGCTTTAGTAGCTGAGTTTTAT
>JACCPH010000008.1:734134-757682 GCA_014183095.1 Harringtonia aguacate | reverse complement strand
GGCGACGGCGACGACGCCGCCGCACCACGGCGCAAAAAGGTGGCGCAGGAGATGTCGAGCAAGACGCTGGCCGACGTGGTGGAGGCGCTGGTCGGGGCGTGCCAGGCGGACGGCGGGATGGCGTCGGCGCTGCAGTGCATCAGCATTTTCCTGCCCGACGAGAAGTGGCTGACGCTGGCAGAGGGGCGGAAGCTTTTGTACGAGGAGGCGGCGGCGGCGACGGCTGAGGCGGCAGCAGCGGCAGCAGCTGCAGCGACGACAGCGACGACACAGCCGTGGATGCCGCCGGTGGCGGTGGAGACGCTGCTGGGGTACACGTTTTCGCAGCCGTCGCTGCTGGCGGAGGCGCTGACGCACGGGTCGCTGCGGGAGCAGGAGGGCAGCAGCATGGAGCGGCTCGAGTTTCTGGGCGACGCGATCCTGGACCAGCTGATTGTGAACCGGCTGCAGCCTTACAAGCTGCCGCACGACCACATGCACCTGCTGCGGACGGCGCTGGCCAACGCGGACATTCTGGGCTTCATCACGTTTGAGCTGCGGGCGTCGGAGGCGGCGACGGACGTGGACTTTGAGGGCCGGGTGCGGCTCTCGGACCGGACGACGCCGCTGTGGGCGTTTATGCGCAGCGGAGCGTCGCGGTCGATGGCGGTGGCCAAGCAGGCGGCGGTGCGGCAGCATGCAGCGCTGCGGGCGTCGATCCTGGACGCGCTGTGGTACGGCCCGCGCTACCCGTGGGCGCTGCTGCAGCAGCTGCACCTGGACAAGTTCTACTCGGACCTGCTGGAGGCGGTGATTGGGGCGATCTGGGTGGACTCGGGGTCGCTGGCGCCGGTGGAGCAGCTGCTCGAGCGGGTGGGCCTGCTGCCGCTGCTGCGGCGGTTTGTCGACGACGACGTGCACATGATGCATCCGAAGCAGGAGCTGGGGACGGTGCTGTCGGGGTGTGAGATCCGGTACGAGGGGCTCGAGGCAAGGAAGAGGGCGGAGAAGAAGATGAAGAAGATGAAGGCGCAGAAAGAGAAGGAAGACAAGAAGATGGAAATGGGGGACGTGGAAAGCGAGGACGTGGAAAGCGAGTACCGCATGGACGACACGGACAGCGACGACACAGACAGCGACGACACAGACAGTGACGGCACAGACAGCGATGACGACATGGAAAGCGACTTGGCCAACAACAACAACAACAACAACACACAACACAGCTGCCATCTCGTCATCAACGGCCACTTTGTCGTCGAGGTCCTGGATGCCGCCACCAGCCACGAGGCCGAGACGCGGGCGGCCGACATGGCGCTGGCGCTGTGGCGAGAGGGCAAGCTGGACTATGTGAAGAGCCCGGCCGAGGCAGAGTGTTCGGAGACATAATACTCGTAGCTGTCGTTCTGCGCGCCGAGCTACGGCGCGTTATTCAGTTTTAGTGGCTGCGCTGAGCTACAGCGTGCTCTTGAATCCTGGACACAGTTTTAGTGGGCTTCGCCGGGTTACTGCTCTCTGGACACAGTTTAGTGGCGCCGAGTTACAGCGGAGCGGACCAGCTGCACCCCCCCCTGAACCCACGTGCTCATGCTCGTACTGGGGCAGCCTGAGGCAGCCACGTCATCGTTGTCCGATTGGCAGCAGCGCCCCAGCGCATATCTGTACTCGTACATAGTAATAATAATAGTACGAGAGAGCACTCGCAGGACCCGTCCTAGCTGCATCACCCCTGCTCCCTCTGTTCATCTGTTCCATCCAACCGGCCATCCAGTCCTGTTACGAGCTGCGCCCGATTGGCCCTGAATCGCCGACGAGCATGCATCCGACACGCCGATGACCGCCCGACACCGTCTGTGTTCCCGCTCCTTTGACCGGAGGAGGGACAGCTGAGAAGCTAAGAGAGAGAGAGAGAGAGAGACAAGCTACGAGAGCGAGCTACGCGAGCGAGCTACGAACGAGGCCACGCAATGGCTCCAGAAGGGAGCTTCTACGGGCGGGGCGGGGCGAGCGGCAGCAGCAACGGCAGCAGCAGCAGCAACAACAGCAACAGCAACATTCGGGTGTTTGTGCGGTGGCACGAGCAGACGGTCTTTGCCGGGGAAGACGTGCGGTGTCGGATCACCTTTCGCAACGTGGCAGCGAAGCCGGCGGCGGCGGCGGCAGCGGGCCAACAGCAGCAACACGGCTCGGTCAACCGGCAGTCGGTGTCGTCGAATGCGTCGCAGCTGTCGATCAGCGACCGCTCTCGGCCGCCGACGTCGTCGGCAGCAGCAGCGGTAGCGACGGCAGCAGCGACGGCAGCCGCGGCGGGACACAGCCTCGCGCCGCCGCTGCTGGCCCGCGGCCACCACCGGCCGAGCCTGTCGCTGGGCGGCGGGCCTGTGTCGGCGTCACGCCGCCATCACCACGCCATCGACGCCGTGCCCTGGTCGCCGGCCACCTCGATCAGCTCGACGTCGGCCACGCCGGCCACGCCAGCCACGCCAGCCACGATCAACCCGAACACAAACTCGACACACTACCCCCCGAACGCCTCGACACACTACCCCCCCAACGCCTCGACGTCGGCCGGCCTCAACGGCCGGCGCAGCAACCACCACCCCAGCCGCAGCCACGGCCACGGCCACAGCCACGGCCGGTCGCTGTCGATCGTGTCGATCTCGTCGGCCGACACAGCAGCAGCAGCTGCTGCTGCCATCTCCTCGCCCACGGGCACATCCCCCGGGGCCGGCACGGCCGTGGCGGCACAGCGGCCTCTCCGGGGCCACGCGCGGGCGACGAGCCTGCAGATCGGGTCCCGGGGGTCGATGGTGCCGCGGTCAGGTGTGTGCTGACATGGGATGTATGAAAACTAGAAGCTAACTAACTGCCCACTCCAGCCACCACCCCCCGCTCCTTCTCCGCCCTGCCATCCCCCCTGTTCAACTCGTCGCTGCCGCCCGACCGCGGCCGACGGGGCGGCGGCCGCTCCGTGCCCAACACGCCGCTGATCGGGCCGGGCCGTCGCTCGCCCCGGACGGCCGACGGGCTGTCTTCGTTCAAGTTCCCGGCCGCCGCCCCCGAAGAGAAGGCGAAGCCGCTGCCGCCGCTACCGCTACCGCTACCGCTACCACGACCGCCGCCGCCGCCGCTGCCCGTCGTCAGTGCCGCCTCGCCGCCCGCCGTGCCCTCCATCTCCGAGGCCCTCGACACCGCCTCCACCATCTCTGCCACCGAAGCCCGCGTGCTGTCGACCACCAGCATCGCCGGCACCCCTCGCAGCAGCGGCGAGTTCTACTCGCTGAGCAACCACTCAAGCGAGACTCTCGCCTCCGAGTACGTTGCCAACCCGGGGCCGCTGCCCGGCGGCGGCGGCGGCGGCGGTGGCGGCCTGTCCCGGTCACAGCTGTCACAGTCGGGGCCTGGCCGGCCGCTGCTGCCACACACGCGGCAAAAGTCGTCGTCCAACAACCTGCTGTCGCCCCCGCAGGGGGGCTACCCTCACCGCTCACGAGCCATCAACACGGCAGCAGCAGCAGCAGCAGCAGCCGCCGCCGCAGCGGCGGCAGCCGTCGCCCCCGAGACGCTCATGATGGGCTACGTGCAGATCCAGGGGTCGTTCACCCTGGACGGCTCGATGGTCGACCTGGGGCCCTTTGAGCAGGTCAAGCGCAAGGCCGTGGTGGGCGGCCAGGGCGGCGGCGTGATCGGGGTGGAGACAATGGCCAACGCCAACGGCAACGGCAGTGGCAGCGGTAACCGCCGCGACAGCGGCCTCTTGCGCGGCGCCCTCGGCGGCTTCGGCGGCCTCGGCGGCTGGGGCAGCAGCCTGGCCGGCAGCCTGACCAGCTCGCTGGGCGAGCTGCTGGGCGGCGGCGAGCTGAGCACCATCCGCGAGATGCGCGACCTGGCCAGCGCCCGCTCCGTCCCGCTGCTGTCGACCCCGCAGGCCGTCCTCTTTGTCGACCTGCAGCTGGCCCCCGGCGAGAGCCGCAGCTTCGAGTACAGCTT
Organism: Harringtonia aguacate; assembly: GCA_014183095.1. NCBI lineage: Eukaryota > Fungi > Ascomycota > Sordariomycetes > Ophiostomatales > Ophiostomataceae > Harringtonia > Harringtonia aguacate. The sequence continues at coordinate 753,713 of JACCPH010000008.1, read as the reverse complement.
CCGCCTGCCGCGCGGCCTGCCGCCCTCCCACCGCGGCAAGCTCATCAAGACCGCCTACAGCCTCGTCGTCGGCACCCAGCGGCCCGGCGGTCCCAAAGAGCAGCGCGTCCGCTCCGTCGAGGTGCCCTTCCGCGTCCTCGGCAGCGTCAACAGCCACGGCGAGATCCTCGGCCACGACCTCATGGCCCCCTACATTCTGCTGCGCGACCAGGCCGTCATCCGGGCGGCCGACAAGCCAGACAGGAATGCGGACAGGAGTGCGGACGGGAATGCGGACAGGAATGCGGACAGCGACAGCGGCAAAGCTCTCAGCCGCCGCCACCACCGTCGCCGCAGCTCCACTGCCGCTGCCGAGGCCGCCATGGACGACTTTTTCGCCTACGTCGACGAGCTGCTGAAGCCGCCTGAGTCCGACCACCCCGACCCTGAAAACACCCGCGGCAGCGGCCTGCTCTCCCCGACGGCTACCATCAGCGCGCGACGGGCCTCGTACTGGTCTGAAGCTGGCGGGGCCACCACCACCACAGCCGCGAGCACCACTTCTACATGGACCACCATGAGCGCACGTGACGCCATCGACCTGGCCATAGTGCGGAGCAACATGGTCAGCGGCGGCGGCGGCCACCACCACCACCACCACGCCCTCGTGAGCGCCAACCGCTTCGAGATTGCCCGCAACGGCCGTCGCGTCGGCACCGTCCTGCTGGCCCGGCCCGCCTACCGCCTGGGCGAGGCCGTCACCCTGGCCGTCGACTTTCTGGGCGCCGACATGGCCTGCTACGCCGTCCACGCCAGCCTCGAGACCGCCGAGCGCGTCGTCGACCCGGCCCTGGCCCTGCGCTCTGAGGCCAGCATCCAGCGCGTCACCCGCCGCGTCCACGCCTCCGCCTCCGAGGCCACCCTCTACGCCCGCCGCTTCGTCTTCACCCCGACCATCCCGGCCTCTGCCACCCCCGAGTTTGTCACCAGCGGCGTCAGCCTCGAGTGGAAGATTCGTCTCGAGTTTGTCGTGCCTGTCGTGGGGGAGGAAGAGGAGGAGGAGGAAGACGACGACGACGGCGATGACGAGGATGGTGATGATGAAGATGGTGGCGATGACGTCAGCGGAACCGACAGCTACGAAAACGGCATCTCCGGCTCCGAGGCCAAACCACGTCAGCAGCAACAACAACAACAACAACAACACCGCCGCAGCCGTCGTCGCCGCCGCCGCCGCCAGAACCGCGGCCCGCCCCTCCTCGAAGAGGTCGCCCGCGACGACCGCGGCGGACTCGTCCTCGTGGCCGCCGAGGCGCTCGCCTGCGAGAGCTTCGAGGCCGCCGTGCCGCTGCGGGTTTATGGGTGGAGCGAGGGCGGGGGAGGTGGTGGCGGCAGCGGCAGCGGCAGTGGTAGCAGCAGCGGCGAAAACCAGGACGACGGCGACGGCATCGGGCTGGTCGTATGAGGTCGACAGACGCAGACACAGACGGCAGATGATGGGTGGCAGACAGACGACGACAGACGATGGGTGGCAGATACAAACGACCACGGACGACGACGGCGGCACGGCATGCCACGGACAACAACGGCATCGGACACGGACAGCGGCAGCCACCACGCCAGCGAGCATTCGTTTTTTACCTTTTTTGTCGTTTTTTTTCTTTTTTTTTTTTCGCATTTTCACACTTTCGCACTTCCCATTTCCCACTACCAGACTACAGTATCGTACATAGGACATAGGACCGGAATTCAATGGAAAAGGCCCCCTTTCGTCGGCCTCTTAGACGTCAAGTGCAGAATCTCAACTGTCCTGAACTGAACTGAACTGAACTGAATTGACCTCCACGCTGTCTACCCTATATTGCAGTGCAGTGCAGAGCTGCTGCGTCCCCGGAAAAAACGCCTGGTGTTCCCTGGAAATACACAAACTAGGAAACAGTCCAATAGGAAAAGAATGTGCTGGTTGGGAAAACAAAACAGCAGAAGAACCCGCCAGATGCCACAGATGCCACAGAAACCACAGAAACCACAGAAAACCACAGATCCGGAGATACAAATACCAGACTGAACGCCAACAGCAAAAAAAAAACAAAGAAAAAAATATAAACACCCCCAGACCCAAACTCAAGCCGTGTGCCATTCTGTAGGCCAGGCTGACCCAGTAGTTAGTTGTTCTCTCCCCCTTCCTTCTTCCCAGTTCCCGTTACAAAGGAGACTTAACGGTGCTGCTAATAATACATAGAAGCAAAAAATGAAAAAAAAAAAGAAACGATAAAACCTCCCCCCAAAAGGAAGAGAGTGTTATGTTGTGCTAGAGCACAGACCCTGTGGCCAATGCCGGCCTCGAGTCTACCCCAGCCGTCCGCGGCCGTTCCCGCTCTCGCTCGCGTTCTCGCTCGCCGTCTTCGTCGAGTGACGTGTTGCCCGTCCCAAAGCTGTTGCTGCTGCCGCGGCCGTCGCCCTCCGTGTGGCCCTCGCTAGCCAGGCTGCACCCGCTCGTCGCGCTCGTCGCGCTTGCCGCACTGGCTGCGCTCGCCGCACTGTTGTCGCGGTCGTGGTGCTGGTGCGGCGGTCGCTTGCCGCTGCTGCCGTGCTTCGATTCGTGCTGCAGCCGCCACTTCTCGTCCAGCAGCGACACCAGTCGCTCCAGCTTCTCGTCTAGCAGCCCGTCCAGCTCATCGCTCATCGCCTTGCTGCGGATGGCCCGGTCGCCCAGCGCCGCCACCGTCAGCCGCAGCTCCTGGTCCAGCTCCATCAGCATACCCTGCGCGACCGGATCCGTCGACGCCAGCCGCTTCCGGTACGCCCGCAGCTGCCTGCACGTCTGCTCCGTCGCCATGCTGAGGCTGCCAAACCCGTAGCTCGCTCGCAGGTTGCTCACGCTGGTCTTTTTCCGTGCCAGTCCTATTCCCCGCGCGCTGCCGCCCGCTCCCGTCGGCGTAGATGTCGTGCTCATAGCCGGCAGAGACGGCCGCCTCCGCACCTTGGCCTTGGGGCTAACAGGCATAGGCGGGCTGCCGTCGCCACTGCCAGATGATACCCTCCTCGACGCCGCATCTTCTGTGATCGGGCTGGTCGAGTTGTTCAGAAGCAGTGCGATGGGCGTTCGAGCCGGGCCGCTGCTGCCTGAAGCAAGGTTGTATCTGGATGACTTGCGTCCCAGCGACCGTGCTGGTGACCTTCTGCCGCTGCCGCTGCCGTTTCCGTTGCTGCTGCCACTGCCGCTGCCGCTGCCAGACCCGCCACCTGCCAGCGGAGATGCCAAGGGAGAACCTTTCTGAAAGTCGGCCAGCTCCGCCTTGGACAACACCCTGCGCAGAGGCGGCCGTGTCGATGGCAGCAGAGCGTCCTTTGACGGCGATGGATCCCTAGTGGCCGAGCCTTGCGCATTCGAGTCGCACAGGTCCAGAGACCAGATCATGATCGTGCCGTCAGACCCCACACTCACTACCTTTCGGCAGCCGCCAGAAGCGGCCTCATCCTTGGCTGCGCTGTCTGGCTCTGCCCCGTCGTCGATGAGGGCCACCCCGTTGATGGCTTCCGTGTGGCCCCACTCGCGGTCGAGGAAAGCACCTGTCTGCGCGTCGTAGATGCGCACAGACTTGTCCGTGTTGGACAAGCCGAGCAAGAAAGCCGCCTCATCGGCTGAGCCACCATTAGCTGCTGCCGCCCCAACCTGCTTTCCGTAAATAAGCGCGTCTAGGAGGGCCGTTTCCGCGCCCCCCTCGTCGAAGCACTTGAACGAGTTCATCAGGCGGCCCGTTGCAATGTCGTATTGGCATATTGTCCGGTCCAGAAGAGACGTGTAGACCGACTTCGCATCGGGAGCCAGAGCCATCGACGACGGCGACGCCTTGAGCGTGATTACCCGCTCGGGAATCGCAGCCATCGCGCTGGGCTCGTCGGCCTTCGATACCAGGTCGTGCACCTGCATCGTCCGGTCAAACGAGCACGTAATGACTTTGTTGTCAGGCGTGAGGAGCACCTGCACCACCTTGGCAGGGAACTCGAGCGTCTGGAAATGCTCAATGGTTCCGTTCGGGAGCCGATGAAACAGCTGCGTGGTGCGGTCGCGGCCGCACGATGCCAGCAGCAGCTTCGTATCGTCTTCGTAGATGGATATGGACTGGCAGTCGGCCGAGTGCGCCTTGGTCTCGAGTATGAATTTCCGCTGCGCGAAGTCAAAGACCCGAAGCACGCCGAGGCGGTCTGCCATTACAAAGAGCTTCGCGCCCTTGGTAGCCCGGACAACAGTGAGCTGGTTGGGGGGCTCCAGCTCGTTCTCCGTCGCCACCTGCTCGACCGGGACGTCAAACGACGACTTCACGTCTCCGCTGAGACTCCACAGCAGAACGCTGCCAGAGCCTGACCACGTGCAGAAAGCAGCGTTGTCCTTGTTTGGCACAGAGAGTGCCTGGATGCCCATGATGGGCTCTCCATATCCCGTGATCGGGATGCGTGTGATATCTGAAGCTGGCTCCGTCCCGGGGACGTAGTCGGCGCTCGAAAAGATGTCGATGGACCGCCTTGAATCGATCGTGACGACGTGGTCGGGCAGAAACCCCATGGCAACCAGGCCATTTCGGGCAGGACAAGGCGAGGGCGAGGAGCGCATTGATTGCCTGCTGGGTGTCGACGGGTAGGGCGTGCTGACACCGAGGTCCGGAACAGGGCTGTCACGTCTGCAGTCCAGAAGCAGCTCGTCCAGATCCACGGCGAGTGACTGCCCCGACTTGCCGCCAATATACACCGTGTCCCTGCGAATCGATATACACGTGACGGAAAACCCGACCTCGCGCAGCCGGATCAGCTTCATCTGCTTGCTGGTCGACTCGAGGAGACACACATCCCCGGTCTCAGAGCAGATAAGAGCACGGCCGTCGGCCAGGGATACAGCCGAGCTAAAGGTCGCTTCGAGCAAAGTCCCCAACAGAATGTTCCGTCCTGGTAGCGTCCTGTGCTGCTGGCTCGGCGGCTGATGAGACGGCGGGGTCATGAAGCCGCTGTCGTTTGCGTATCTGCTGGATTTGGTGGGCGACGTGCTCGAGGCCGAGCCTTCCTCGACCCGCCAGACTTTGATGTGGCGCACACCAAAGGTGATGAGGCTGCTGCTCCCGAGCCACAGCATGCCGCGCACGTACGACGTGCAGCGGTTCTGCTGGAACAGCTTGGCAGCGCCGGTGCGCTGGTCGATCTTCCACATATAGAGAAAGCCGTCGTTGGCCGAGCCCAACGAGGCGAGATAGCGCGAGTCTGACGACCAGGCGACGGCCATGACGCCAAAGCTGTGCTCGCTAATGGAAACAAGGGGGATGTCGGACGAGGTGTCGTCGAGACCGAAAATGAGCACGCGTGGCGCATAGCCGGTCTCGCCCACGGCCAGAAAGCGGCCGTCGCGGCTCAGGGACAGGCAAGTCGCCGACTTGATGCGCTCGCGCTGGGTCCATGTCTTGCCCGAGGTTGGCGACTCAGACCAGTCGGGCAGGCCAAAGGCGGACTCGCGGTGGCCGCCGGCAACAGAAGCGCGGTTTCGGCTGTCATTGGCCTTGGGTGTGGACACGGGCGTGGAGAGTGTGCGTGGAATGGGGGAGACGGAGTAGACCGGAACGGCAGCAGGACGAGCCCGGTAGAAGCGCTGTCTGTAGTGGTCGTCCAGGACGTCGACGACAACGACGGCGCCGCCCGCAATGTAGGCGAAAGATGAGTTGACCGTGTCGAAGCCGGTCGGCGAAGAGCAGGTCGAGCCAATGACCCTTTTCAGGGCCAGTCGGGGGGGGATCGGAGGTGAGGAGGAGGAGGCATCACTGAACGGTCGGACTCGTATGGGCGACCGAGACAGGCGGTGGAGGAAGGGTGAGTTTGACGGCGTCAACTTCAAACGGTTAGAAGGAGTGGACGCCATTATATGCCATCTGCCGGATTATTTGGCGTAGTGCAGTTTGCGTTTGTTGTGTTCGTCGATGTAGACGAAAAAAAAAAAGTGTTGGCGAAGGAAATGCCGGGTATAATATCAGGAGATCGAGACAGAGAGAGGATGTCTGTTGTAGAAGGACTGCTCCTCGAGGAAAATCAAAATGAGTGACTGGAAGGAATACGAAAATAGAGAGAATGCTGGCAACGTTAGTGAATGTCAAAAATAGCAGAGTCCACAGGCAAAGAAGTGCTGGTGAGCAGGACACAGCCAGACAGCCAGGATCAGGCTTTCGGGTTCCAGGATGTCGGATGTCACAAACAGGAGAGCAAGACAGCAAACTCACAGTGACTGGTAATAAAGAAGCGATAGGCAAAAAAGACGGCTAGACCAAGGACTGAGAAACGAAACAAAAGAGACACGAGCGTGTGAACGAGTGATTGGCGTCGATGGGCGTGAGAGGAGGGGGGTTCCCGTTCAGGGTGAAGGCAGGAACATCACGGTATGGCGTCCATGTGGCTGCAGTCGCTGGCAAAAAGCTGAGGAGCGCGTCGAGAGGTCCAGACAGGGCTGCTGCAGAGATCGTCTCTGGCGATGCTGTGAGGACGATTCGTGATCTCGGCGTCTGAGAGTGGGAGGTCGTGCCCTGTCGGCTGTGGAGCAGGCAGAGAATGACAAGCGCGAAGAGAGAAAAAAAGAGATGGGGAGTTTTGTAAATTGCTCGTACTGCCAACCGCGTATTCTGTATCCCGTGCACGTCAAGGTGAGTGATGGAGGAGAGTGACACTGCAGCAGCTCTTGGTCAATGCTTTTGTTGTGGTATCCGGGCAGGGGTTCTCGTGAAGGGTGGTGTGGACCCATCGTAGCTGCCCTCTTGCGATTTGTTGCTCCTGCACTTTTTTGTTTTCGCTTTGGGTTGGGCGGGCGACCTGGGCGGGGGTGGAGGGACCCAAGCCAGCAAGCGCGTTGCCGCTTTGGGTCTTGGCTCCAGGGGAGTAAATGAGGACAGGCAAATCCTGGCCAGCAGCAGGGCTAGCAGGGCTCCATTCGCACCGTTTTAGCGGGTCCATGCCGGTGGGCAGCCAATCCAATCCCTGGAAGCACCGAAATGCTCCGTATAAGTGAAGACGTTGAAGGGTGTCATCCAGAAGTCAAATCGTCACAGTCATGAGAGCAGCCCCCAGTCGATAACGCTTTGTGATAAGTGGGCAGTCTGCAATTTACCAGTATTAATAGACTCGCAGTACGCGGGTACGCCGCGCACGGCTGTGTCGACAAGTCAATTCTGAGTAAGCATCCAAGGAAGGCTGCCAGCTCTGTAAGATGCTTATGTATCTGGGGATACAAATACAGCCGAAATGCATAGGTATTAGCGTCACCGGTATCTTGCAAGTATCCTTGTGTATGAGGACCTGCGGAAGAGTGTTTCACAGTTCTGCTGATCGCTGTGAACGGCTGATAAAAAAGTCAGGCCTAGGTGTCTGAGCTTGAAAGTGTCCTTGCTGAGTGGCGGAGGCGGAATGACCGAAGGCCGGCGAATAGGAGTGTGGTACAGTAGATTCTGGGTATATGCGAGTATTACGAGTAATATACAATTGTATGAGTATGAGTTTGGTATAGTTACACATTGGTCTCTCTGGGAAGACCATTTATTGCTTTGGCCCGTCCTCCACGGGCCTCTCTGGGAGATCAAAGGCGTCGTCGACAGCTCTTCTCTGAGACCGCAGCAGCCGCGCCCGCTTTCCCTGGCTCTGTGACCGGCCAGTCGTGACCGCACGAGATGGACTCTCCGCCTGTCCCTCCGCTTTTTTCTGGTGATCCACCTTTGGCCCCGTTTCCGAGGCTGTCTCCTGGCCCTTTTCCTCCTCCGCCAGTACCCCCTTTAGTATCCCCTCGCTGTCGCTGCTCTCCGCCTGCATGCGCTGTTGAAGCCGCTGGCGCCGGCCCTTCCACGAGGCATCCCGGCGGATACCCTCGGCCTGCCAGCGCTTGGGCGGCTTCTTGCCCAGCGCGGCCCAGCGCGCCCACACCTTTTTGCCGCGCTCAAACCAGCGGATCTGGCGGGACTCTTCCTCTTGCGCCGACGCTTGCCACTTGCTCTTGAGGATGCGGCGGATGGCCTCGGGCGAGACGCGAAAGTGCTTGGCCAGCACAGGCGTGGTGTAGACGTCGGGCCATTGGCGGTTGAGCGTGCGGATGCCGTCGAGGGCATCAGGCGAGAGGCGCTTAGGCGGGCGCCAGCCCTCGGGAAACTTTTCGCGCAGGGCACGCTTCTGGGTCTGCCAGGGCTCGGCCGTGGCGGGGTCGAAAAGGGGGTTGTCTGGCTGCACCGACTCGGCTGGCTGATCCGGCTGATCTGGTTGATCTGGCTGCTGTGGCGTCGTCCAGACACCGACCTTTGCCTTGTGCTTCCTCTTCTTCTCGGCCCTTGCCGCAGATGATGTCTTTTCTGGTGTTTCTGGGGCGTCCGCCTGGGCTTCGGCGATGGCTTTCGTCGGTAATTTGGTCGCAGGTGTGGAGTCTCCAGCCGCAGCATCGGTGGCGGCTGCGCCTACAGCTTGTGCGGGTGCCACTGTCTGTGCAACCTGTGCTGTCTGCGCTGCCTGCGCTGCCTGCGCTGCCTCTCCTGTCTTTGCCACTTCTGCTGCCTGTGTTGTTTCTTCAGCCTGGGCCGCTTCTTCAGCCTGTGCTGCAGTTATGGCTTCTGCTGCCTCTCGTTCCATTTTCCTTCGCAGCTTTTTTCTTTTGTTTTTCCCCATTTTTGGCTCTTTTCTCGCCTCTGGCCGATCGGATGCAATATCCGTAGCGATGGGTCCCTTTTCATCTCCGCCTTCGTCGGCGGCCCTTGCTTCGGGGCTGGGCGTCGGCGCTCCTGTCTCGATTGTCAGCGGTTCGACGGTGGCTGCAGCATCCTCAGAGGCCGCCGTGGTCTGCGTGCCATAGCGCTGGCGAGAAGAGTGTATTGACTGTATGGGTGATGCAGCAGGCGTGGGCTGGAACATCGGCCGTGAAAGGCTGCTACCTCTGTCCAGTCGGACAGCCCGCTGGCTGAACTGCCGCCATTGCAGGGTCGACGGCGCGACGAGGCTCCGCACAAAAATTCGAAGGGCGGCTGTGCGGCAGGCGCAGTATGAAGAGTTCATCGTAAGGGTGCGCAACCCATATTCATCACCGTGGATTGCTCAGTCTCTTGGGAAAAAAAAATTGGAGTATTAAAATAAAATCCGTCGCGACGGTCGCGGATCTTATCTTATCGGTACCGTTTGTATGATTGGCTGAAACGAACAACCTCCACTGCCCGTATTTTGACGATGGACGACATCCGTTCTAGAAAACAGCTTGCAGATCACCTCGACTCGTACACAGGCGATGCTATCTCTTGCCAAATTGTCACCGCTTTTTCATATAACCATTCCGGCTTTCTGTAAATTTGTCTCGTTGATGTCGGACTCAGCTGGCGCTCAACTCCAGCACAACACCGATGATTCCTGACCGAGGGCGGACTATCACCGAAGGGTTGTCACGGAAAGGGGGCTAAAGTCACAGGGCAGCAGTCAGAGAGCCAGACTGTCCAAATTCTGGGCGAACCTTGAGCTGTCATGGCTGCAGCAGCCCTCCTGACTTGGATCCCCAACGCGGAATAGGCCTTTATCGGCCATTCTCGATGCCATGACACCGCAAGTATGGCTTGCTGGGCTAAGGAGACGGTCAGCGTTTAGAAATATGCACACATATTTATGTGTTAATATACAATATCGAAGCCCAACATGTCCAGATCGGCAGTCCGTGCATGGGAGTACGAATATAAAAGGGAAGGAGCGGTCGGCGATGGTGACTGTCAGATAGAAAGAAGACGTCAAGAAACATTACACTCTAAGAGTATTCCTGTCTGATTTTTTTCCAATTCCACTGCAACAATGGCTTCTCGGCAAATCAATGTGCACCCAACGGGGTGGGAGTCGTGGCCGGAGACCCGCGAGTTCGCCCTGCCTCCTCTTGGCTACATCATGCCCAAGATGTACGTCCTGATTGCCGAGTTCTTTCCTCTGGCGGATGACAATGCCGAGAACTGCGAGGCCATTGTCAAGAGTCTGGAGGCGGGCCTGGCCTGCTCCTTGGCGCAGTGCCCTGTCCTCTGCGGCACCCTCATCACCAACACCACCAACGGCTGCATGCACACGGTGACGAAGCGGGACGACACCGTCAGCCTGCACGTCAAGTACCTGCAAAAGGACGGCGAGTTTCCGAGCTATGCAGAGCTGGACAAGAATGACGTGCGTGCTGCCGTGTTGTGCCGTGCCGTAGCGAAGCGAAGAAAAAAAAAGAATGGCTGCTGCTGACACGGTGTTCCAGTTTCCGACTGCGCACATGAGCCAGGACGCGCTGTTTCCGCCGTCAGTGTCGACGATGATGATCTTCTCGGACCAGAGCGGCCACGACAAGCCGCAGCCGCTGGCGCTGTGCCAGCTCAGCTTCATCCGCGGCGGGCTGGTGCTGGGCCTGGCCGTGTACCACTACCTGGCCGACGGCCCCGGCTGCGACCGCTTCCTGACGACGTGGGCGGCCAACACGCGGGCCCTCGCCCTCGGCCAGCCGGTGCCGCCGCCGACGGTGAGCTACGACGTGAGCGGGCCGCCGCTGGTGGGGCCGCCGCCGTCGCCGGAGCGCATCGCCGAGGTCGAGGCGACGCAGCCGGCGCTGCGCGACAATGGAGGCCCGTTCCCGCCCCCGCCGCCGGGATTCACGCTGCCGACCATTGCGCCGCAGATGTGGCATTTCCCCGCGAGCCGGCTGGCGGCCCTCAAGGCCCGGGCGACGCCGCCGGCCAACGGCGATGCCGACAACTGGGTCTCGACGTACGACGCCGTCGTGTCGCTGCTGTGGGGCAGCGTCTCGCGCGCCAAACTGGCCCTCCTGCCGCCTGCCATGGCCACGTCGACGCTCGTCCACGCCGTCGACTCGCGCCGGATGTGGGGGCCGCCGTCGCTACCGGCCGGCTTCCTCGGCACGGCGTCCGCGCCCGCCCGCGTCGCCGGCGTGCCCTTCCGCGACCTCCTCGACACCTCTGGCACCCACCTGCCCGCCCTGGCCGCCGGCGTCCGCGCGTCCATCCGCGCCCTCACGCCCGACTACCTCGCCGGCATGCGCGACTGGATCGTCTCCCGCCCCGACTGCCGCTATCCCCAGATCAACATGGACAGCTTCATGGGGCCCGACCTCGGCGTCACCAGCTGGACCGGCATGGCTGCCTACACCCTGCACGACTTTGGCTTCGGCCTGCCCCATGCCCTCCGCTATCCCTTCCCGCCTCTCGACGGCATCCTCTTTCTCTACCCCAGCCGCGCGGCCTTCAAGGACGCCGCCGCCGACGAGGGCATGGAGGTCTGCGTGTGTCTCGAACAGAGCTCCCAGGAGCGCCTGCTGCAAGACGACCTCCTGCTGCAGTACGCCCAGCCGAGATAGACAGTGCGGCTGGCTGTGGATTCGAACACAATATGCTTTAGAATGACCGAGACAGATTAGTAATGACGGGAAATTGACACCGAGATGAGAAATCAAGCAAGGCGCTTCTTCGAACGTCAGCTGGATTCGTAAACGGCCAAACTGCGTCTATTCTACTAGTACACTTGTCTTCTTCTCTTTGCCGCCTGCCGCCTGCCTTGGCTACTCGCTGTCTCTTCCTCCTCCTCCTCCCTCCTCCCCGGGCTCACTCCAGCATCGACGCCTGGTTCGTGTACAGCACGTCCACCACGCTGCTCAGCTTCTCAATCGTGGCCAGCGCCGCGTCGTAGCCCTCGTCGCGCGACGTCTCGTCGTAGATGATGAGGCAGCCGGCGCCCTGGTCCAGCACGCCGATGATGACCTTGTCGAGGATCATCTGCGACAGCTTACGCTCGACCTGCTGGGTGTCGAGCCCGACCATGTGGGCAATGTGGTCGATCTCGACGCGCGAAAAGGGCTCGATGACCTTGATCAGGTTCTGCTCCAGCATGGCGTCGTACAGCCGCCGCAGGTGGTTGCGCACAAAGGCGTCGCTGCCCAGCTCGTAGCGGTACGCCGACAGCGCGCGCTCGTACTCCTCGAGCGACCGGTTGGCGTGCGCCCGCGCAATGGCCTTCATGGCCTCGAGGCTCTGCCCCGCGTACTTGACCGCCTGCTTCGACGCCATCAGCTGGCTGACGTCGTCCACCAGGTTGAGCATGATCTTGCACAGCAGCATGTACTGCAGCGCCGCCGTCGCCTTGGCCGGCTCGTCCTGCGTGTGGTAGCCGTCCAGCGCCTCGATAAAGTAGCTGAATGCCGTGTTGAAGTCCTTATCCTCCGCGTGCAGCATTCCCGACTGCATGTCCAGGTTCGCCTGCAGCAGCGGCGGCGTGTACACCGACGCCGCGCTCGTCCGCGCGCTCGTCAGCGCCGCCCGCGCCTTGGACACGTTGCCCAGCGCGTGGTACACCCGCGACTCCAGCAGCTGCACCTCCACCAGCACCAGCTTGTCGTCCAGCCGCTTCAGCTCCCGCAGCAGCCCGTTGATCAGCGTCAGGGCGTCGTAGTACGCCTGCTTCGTCATGTACAGCGACACCAGCCGCGTCTCCAGGTTCTGCCGCAGGAACCCGCGCCGCTCCGACGTCGCCCACTCGATGCACGACTTGGTCACCGCGATCTGTATGTCGTTGGTGTTGGGGATGTCTTTGAAGAGGTCAAGCAGCTGGCGGACTGCGACAGTCAGAACAGAGAACAAAGGGCAAGACACAAAACGACGACACAAGGCCACACATACCCAGCTTGGCTGTTTTTGCCTTGGCAAACGACGACAGCACCGTCCGGCTCCGCGTCACCAGCTCGACAAGCGCGTGAGTGTTCCTGCCAGGTGTTAGATAGGGAGCTTCAAAGCTGAGTGAGCATCTGCATTCTCGTCTGCCTCTCTCCTCTTGACTGACTTCTGGTCCCGGTACAGCTCGCCCAGCCCGATCAGCGCTGTCTCATATTCCCGGATTGCCGCCTCCGACGTCACCGACGGCGTCTTGGAAATGATATCCTTGTATATCGCCTCGGTCTTGGCTGGGTTGGCAGTGGCCAGCTTCTTGGCCTCCTGCACCCGTTCGGAGTCGCCCGCAGCCATGGCTGTTGTGAAGGCGGAGTGGACAGAATAAAAGTTGGGTTGTGTCGAGCAGAGACGCAGGGGTCAGTCGGTGCGTGATGCACGTATGGAACGATTCAGCGGCTCGGGTGTGGTTGCTGGGCGCAGTGTCATGTACAGTGCATAGCTTTTGGATTGACGATCGAGGCTGCAGAGCTCTTGCCCAGGTTGCCAGGGACGCGAAAGTCGCAATTGCCTGGCGGCGCACCGCCACATCCAGCGAGGCGGAAATTGTGGCGTTGCCGGACCCTGGTAAGATAGCTTTAGCTGGTTCCTGGGCGGCGGTTGGCGGCGGTTGGCCCGCACGCTGACTGGACAGCTGGCCTGCCCGAATCACAGCTTGTGGCCCCACTGGCCCCTCGTCGAAACCATCTGAGCACTACCATAGGAGAGAGTGCTCGAGCGCTCGCGCCAGGATCGTTTCACGGTTGAACAGCCAGAGGATTAATACGGTTTTGAGACGAAACGTTGTCTACCCCCCCCCTTCCCCAATCCTTTCTCCTGTTCCGCTTGCTTCTGTATTCTTCCATTCGTCGTGTATTTCTATAGCTTTTTATAACGTCCTCCGCCGTCAGTCCCAGCTGACCTCGACTTCACCTCGACTACTCCATCTGAGCTCTCTCCCTCTCTTCTCTGCGACACTCCTCCGCCGTACTCGATCTGCCCTCTTGCCACCATGGAATCCTACAACCGCCCGCCGCAGCGCGACTCGTGGTTCGCGCCGTTCTCCATCGACCTGGTCCTCAAGGTGCTCTACGTGACCTTTTTCCACCCCTTTGTCGCATGGCTCATCCCGCTGTGCTTCCGCGCAGAGCACATGGACTGGGATGCCACACCCATGCGTGTGACCATCTTCTACGCCGCCACCGTCACCGTGCTCTGGACGCTGAGCGCCGTTAACAAGCGTATCGCCTTTGGCATTCCGCGATATGTCGATCTCAGCGACGAAGTCATTGTCATTACGGGAGGCGCGAGCGGGCTGGGCCTGCTGATCGCCGAGGTCTATGGCATGCGCGGAGCCAGCGTGGCCGTCCTGGACATCAAGGAGATGGAGAACGGCGAGGCGCGCGGCGTGACATACTACAAGTGCGACGTCTCCGACAAGGAGCAGGTGGCCAAGGTGGCTGCCGACATTGAGAGAGATGTAGGCCTGCCCTGTCTGTTTCTTTCTTTGCTTTCTTGCTCTTGCCGTTGCTAACTGGAGCAGCTCGGATCCCCCACCGTCCTGATCAACAACGCAGCCATTGTCAATGGCAAGAAGCTGCTCGACATGGACCTGGCCGACGTTGAGAAGAGCATCATGACGAATCTCATGTCGCACTTTTACACGCTCAAGGCATTTGTGCCGGCCATTATCCGCGGTGGCAAGGGCGGCACCATTGTAACCATGACCAGCGTGATCGGCGAGGTGGGCGCGGCCCAGCTGACAGACTACGCGGCGGCAAAGGCGGGCCTGCGGGCGCTGCACCGGTCGCTGACCGCCGAGCTCAAGGCCGAGCACCCCGACATCCGCACCGTCCTGGTGACCATGGGCCAGCTGAGCACGCCGCTCTTCTACGGCGTGCAGACGCCTAATTCGTTCATCGCGCCCGTGGTCGAGCCCGTCGAGGCGGCCAAGGAGATCATCTTTGCCATCGACAACGGAAACGCCGAGAACATCGGCATGCCCTTCTACGCCCGCTGGATCGCCTGGTACAGCGTGCTGCCGGCAGGGCTGCAGCAGGTGGCGCGGCGGCTGGCCGGGGTCGACACGGCGATGAAGACGTACATAGGACGGAACGGCCGCGTCACCGTCGACAGCCCACCCAGCGGAAAGAAGCTCGGCGAGAAGACCGGCCTGCAGTTTGAGGCGTTTTGAAGCCGCTCAGGCCAGGCTGAGCCTGTCGGCTGTCGCTGGTCGCCAGCTCGACGTGTATATTGAGTCAGACGTGTGTATTGCTCACCGGGGAGACAGAGAAAAAGTTAAAGGCACGGGATGCAAATTTTGGCAGATTGCATATCAGGATTGGGAATGTGTAATACGAGTACGAGTAATATCATACAATAGATGACATGCAAGGCGACGTGGTCTGACGAGCCGACTTTGCCCACTGTGCCCACTGTGCCCACTGGATTGCCCGTTGGATTGTCCGTTTTATAGGGGGTTGTCACCAGTCGCGCCTTCCTTCAGCGCCTCGGAAGGATCATCAAAAGCCCGACCAATTGCGACCAATTGTGCCATTTGCGGGGTTCTAGCGCAACCGCACTCGGTCCCTCCTCTGACTGCTAAGAATTTTGTGATTCATCTGGCACACCCTGCCTCATCTGCACATACAGACGCATACGAGCACGGATGCCATTGCGCAACCTGACGAATTACGGGGACCAGTGACTCGAACAGCTCAGCGACCTGAATGAAAGCGTCCGCGCTCGCGCCCACTGTCGGCCAACGGCTCTTTCATCCCGCATCCGGACGTTTCTTTCAGACAAAGGGAATATCCGCGTTTCTCCTCGAGCGCCAGACAGGCATAAGACCGCGGCGACGCTCTGCACAGAGCTTCATATCCACTCATTCGTCTCATTTCTGCACCGCTTCCACCATGGCGACCAACCCCGCCGAGAGCAGGACGGGCATTTCCGTGTTCAACTCGCTCGCGCCCGGGGCGGCCGTGCCGTTTGTGCCCAAGGAGGAGGGCCGCGTGACGTGGTACTCGTGCGGTCCGACGGTCTACGATCTCAGCCACATGGGCCATGCGCGCAACTACGTCTCGACGGATGTCATTCGGCGCATCCTGCTGCACTACTTTGGCTTCAAGGTCACCTTTGTCATGAACATCACCGACGTCGACGACAAGATCATCATCAAGGCCCGGCGCAAGCGTCTCTACGAGCTAGAGCGTGTGAAGCCCTACACGACCGAGCAGCGCCACGCCCTGGGCACTGCTGCGTTCCTGGCGTACGCCCAGGCCAACCTGCCGCTGCTCCAGAGCCCGGCGTCGCCCACGCTGGACGAGCACAACTACCAGGAGCGGCGCGATGCGGCCTACGGCGCGGTGCTGGCCGGCGGTACGCTCACGGGCGAGGGCCGACCGGGCGACGCCGAGGCCAAGACGAAGATGCACCTGGCCAACATGGATGCGGCGGCGCAGGGCCTGCGGACGGGAACCGTGTTTGACGGGGCCGAGGAGATTCTGCTGCCGCACCTCGACTCGCTGTACAAGGAGACGATCGACACGAGCGACCAGACCATGTTCACGGACCTGACGCAGACGATGGAGAAGGCGTTTACGGACGACATGGACGCGCTCAACGTGCTGCGGCCGGATGCGGTGACGCGGGTGACCGAGTACGTGCCGCAGATTGCGGCGTTTATCGAGGGCATCGTCAAGAAGGGGTTCGCGTACGAGTCGAACGGGTCGGTGTACTTTGACATTGACGCGTTTGAAAAGGCGGGCAACACGTACGCGCGGCTGCGGCCGGAGAGCAAGAACGACAAGGCGCTGCAGGAGGAGGGCGAGGGCTCGCTGTCCAAGAGCCTGGCGGGCAAGCGGCGGGCGGGTGACTTTGCGCTGTGGAAGAAGTCGAAGCCGGGCGAGCCGTACTGGCCCAGCCCGTGGGGCGCGGGGCGGCCCGGGTGGCACATTGAGTGCTCGGTGATGGCGTCGGACAAGCTGGGCGAGCAGATGGACATCCACTCGGGCGGCATCGACCTGGCGTTCCCGCACCACGACAACGAGCTGGCGCAGAGTGAGGCCTTTTTCCACCGTCCCGGCTGCGGCGAGCACAGCTGGGTGCGGTACTTTTTCCACATGGGCCACCTGTCGATTGCCGGGTCCAAGATGTCCAAGTCGCTCAAGAACTTCCAGACGATCCAGGACGCCCTGCACTCGACGTACACGGCCCGCAGCATGCGCATCGTGTTCATGCTGAGCCGTTGGAATGACGGTCTGGAGATCTCGCCGGACATGCGGAAACAGGCCAGCAGCTGGGAGAATACTCTTGATGTGAGTTTTTTTGTTTTGTTTTTCCTTGTTTTTTTTTTTTTTTTTTCTCATTCTTGATTCTTGTTCCTCGTTATACGCGGCTGCTGACAGATCAGAACTTCTTTACGAACATCAAGGCACGGCTGGCGAGCGGAGCAGGCTCGGTGTCCAAGGGGGTGCAGGAGCTCTCGCTCAAGGAGGGCGGCGCGGACGCGAGCCGGCTGGCGGCGGAGCTGGCACAGGCTCAAAAGGACCTTGACGCGACGCTGCGCAACTCGTTTGACACGCCGGGGGCGATGCAGGTGGTCCTCCGGATTGTGCGCAGCGCCAACGTGTACATGAGCGAGCCGAGCGCGGACCTGGCGCCGACTGAGGCGGTGGCGCGGTGGGTGACCAAGCTGGTGGGCATTCTGGGCCTGGACCCCAACGCGCAGCCGCCGTACGAAAACGTCATCGGCTGGGGCCCGCCGAACCCAACGACGGCGGCGGACGTCGACCCCAAGACGGCGACGCGGCCGTATGCGGCCGTGTTTGCCAAGGTGCAGGCGGACGTGGGTGCGCTGGGGCTGGCGGAGGCGTCGGTGGCGCAGCTGCTGGCGGAGCAGTCGCCGGAGGCGGAGTTTGCGGCGCTGGAGGCGAGCGGCGAGACGGACGTGGAGCGACTGGCGCTGCCGTACCTGCGGGCGGTGTCGGGGCTGCGGGACGAGCTGCGGCGGGTGGCGACGACGGCGGGTGCCAAGGAGAAGAAGGGGGCGCTCTTGGCGCTGAGCGACCGAATCCGCGACTACGACCTGGTGGAGCTCGGAGTGCAGCTGGACGACCAGCCGGAGCGGCCGAGCCTGATCAAGTTTGTGCCGGTGGCGAAGCTGGTGGCCGCCCGCGAGGAGAAGGCGGCAGCGGCGGCAGAGAAGGCGCGACTCAAGGCGGAGGCGCAGCGGGCGCGGGAAAAGGCCGAGGAGGAGAAGTGGGCCAAGGCCAAGGTGACGCCGCAGGAGCTCTTCCGGAGCTCGCCGCTGTACCAGGCGTGGGACGCCGAGGGCCTGCCCACGAAGCTGGCCGACGGCAGCGACCTACCCAAGACGCAGCAGAAGAAGCTCAAGAAGGAGTGGGACCGCCAGAAGAAGCTGCACGAGTCCTATCTGGCCAAGTTTGGCAAGGCGTGAGGAGGGGAGGAGGGGAGGAGGGGAGGAGAGGGCAGGCTGGCGTTGCAGTGTGTTCCCTTTGGCGTTCCTCTGCCAAGGCGTTTGTGCTTCCATTTTGCTTTTGATAGATGGGGGGACAGAATACACCGAGACAAAACGGGCAAGAGAAAACAGGGAAGAAAATGAGCGACGAAGAAACGAGAGAGAAAAAAAGGACCGTTTCGGCGCTTCAGCCGTGTGATTTGGAGCTCAATATTGTGATGTATCAACATGCAACGGCCGAAAGGATCAGGCTGATGGTGAGCGCAGACTCTGCTTTCAGCAAGTGAAAGCGCAGGCTGGCACGAAGGTCGCCGACCAGGCATGCAACCGTCAGGGGCACAAATATGACTCTTTTTTTTTTTTTTCTTTTTTTCATCTTTTCGTCTTTACTTGGTTGATTGATTGTTGATCTAGCGAAAAATTTTCATACTTTTATTCCTTCAGCTGAGACGCACAGATCACAGAACGAATCCTGTATCCAGTCGGAAAGGTTGCATACGTAAGATGCGAGTAGTATTCGCACCGGTGAAGGATCAAGACAACACCGGCCGTCTCTTATCACAGCCGTGGGGAACCGTCGCAGCCGTAGGCGAGCCAATGTCGCACTCGCACGTCACATTTTTTTTCTTTTCTTTTTTACGCTCGGCCACGCTCCATTCGGACGTGTTGCGGTCGTCTGCTCTCCAGGTTCCCTCTTCGCCGGGTGGGACGCAGTTTGTGACAGCCATGCAATGCACCGCAGACGTTGGTGACGGGGGGGGGCTGCATGGGGGGGTAGTGGGGGATCAAGGGATGATCGGGACGCCTGCGCTGGTAACAAATCGTCCAGACAGTCCCTCTGGACGGCAGAGCACCCCACGCCGGGCTGTTGGGTAGGAGCGCGGCAGGGCGGCTTCGGCAGCGTGCCGACTAGAGGGCTGTTGGGCGGTGCGTCGCCTGTCGGTCCATTCGCAGCGGTCGTGAGTACGTAATGGATACGAGGCGAGCAGCGGCAGCGCCTGTCCAGACGTACAAATACGTACAAATACGTCGTTGGAAGGGATGCGGCTCAAACCAGCGTGGAAGCAGGCGTGGAGCACGATTAATTAACCTTGATCCAGCAGCCAGCAGCAGAAGCATGCGACGACGACGCTGTGGGCAGGGAACATGGAAAACGCAAAAGGCTCGCACGCACACACGTTGCCCGTGGGCTGGCTGGCATCCCCACTATGCCGCGTTTTCAAGACACAAGCAATGCCAAAATCGCAACGAAAAAGAGCTCCGCTGCCAAATGGCCGTCGGTTCCCTTATCTCGGGTTTACTATCTCTGTGCACGCTCCAGCCAATCAGACGTGCTGCTGGTACCTGCCTCGTCGGGGGGGCTAATCCCAATCGGTCACCTCACTCCTTCCTCCCCCCCCCCCCC
>JACCPH010000008.1:655732-734099 GCA_014183095.1 Harringtonia aguacate | reverse complement strand
CCCCCCCCCCTCCTTCTCTCTGTGCCATGACGACAAATATGCCGAACGGTGAGCGGCAGATTGAGCAGAAGAAAGTGGCCCGTTTTCGGTGGCGGCCGCGTGGCGGCACGGCAGCTGGCGTGCTTGGCAGACAGCAGATAGCACACGTCCCCAAGGTCTTTCCCCCCCCCCCCGTATTATGGTGCATCGTTGCGCCCGCGGTCCCGATAACAGAGGCCACACGGACGCTGTCATGCGAGAAATGAAAGCTGCATGGACAGCGGATACCCAGGGTCCATGGGCCTCCCCACCCAGGGCCCCTCCCCGATCGGGTCCCCGCCGTACTCGTGCAAATACTCGTACTCGTACATACATGGTAAGCGCGTGCGGGCGGCGGCTGGTCTCGTGTTGGCAGCGTCGGGTCGTGCTTTCCAGCTCTGGCCCATTCCGGATGGCCCGTGCAGTCTCTGCCCTCGGCAGCAAGGCGCGACTGGCGTCTGCTATGCGCGGGGCACTGACCAGCCAGCAGCCAGCCAACCAGCCAGTCAGTCTGCCAGTTCGTCAGTCTGCCTCCCGCCTGCCTGCCTCGCTTCCCGTGTGCTGCGAGCCTGTAATACAAGCTCCGTCGTAGCATCGCGCTGTGGGGACGGAGCAAGATTTTGGCGACGAACCATGCGGCCACTAGTCCAAAGCACGAGTGTATATAGGCCCTTTTCCTTGATAAACGGGGCGGCGACGGTTGGTGGGATCCTTCTTCTGCCCTGCCTGGCAGGCCACATATCCCCCTGTCGGCTTACTTAGATAACAGCGGCACGTCTTCCCACTCCCCCCCCCCCTTCTTCCCTCTCCCCCATCTTCACATACTCGACAGTCTGGCCCTCCTGCTCGTACCGTCCTATTGCCGCGTACTGCTGGCCCGCAAGCACATGCCCCCCTCCCCTGGGCCCTTTCTCTGCGGACACACAGACAGCCGCAGAGAGCCCTGACAGCGTCCCGCCCCGACAGCCACTGCACCGCTGGAAGCGGGCGCGGACAGACGCGAAACCGACGCAGACGCCAAGCCGCTGAACAGCCGCCATGTGGTGGGACGACGACTGCATCGAGCGCACGGTCACGCGACAGTTTGTGTGCTCGCACCTGCTGCCGGATGAGATTGCGCGGCTGGACCGGCCGCTGGCCTTTGGCGACGGCCTGACGGACGGGACGTACTGGGAGTGGATCGACGACAAGGCCAAGAAGATCTTTCTGATCCTGGTGGACCTGGGCGTGCCCGACCAGATCTTTGGCATCGTGGACGACTCATGGGACGACGAGGACCTGCCCATTGCCCTGGAAAATGTCGAGCGCCTGGCGTTGACCCCGGTCAAGAACGAGCGGGCCGAGCGCAAGTTCTTTGCCCGCCAGTTCTACTACCTGCTGCGGCCGCTGGGCCGCGCCGACCACGTCGTCTACGGGGATGCCGAGGTGGTGCCGCTCGACATTGTCGACCACCGCCGCTCGGGCGGTAGTAGTAGCGGCGGCGGCGGCGGCAGCAGCCTCATCGGCGGCAGCAGCAGCAGCAGCAGCAGCGCCGTCTCGGGGGCCGCGGGGTCCGCCGTCGTCGTCGACCGCGTCAGCCTGCCAAACTACCCCGGGCTCGTCTTCCAGCGGCGACGCATCCCGCTGGCCCCGATACCCGGGTCGGCCTATGGCGGCAGCGGCTATCTGACGGCCGACGAGTTCCAGTACGAGGTCGGCGCCATCGCCGGCCTGCAGAACGAGCACCTCGTGTCGTACTGGGCGTCGTACGTGCACCAGGGCTTCGGCTACGTGCTCTTCTCGCCCTGCAGCGACGGCAGCCTCAAGTCGCTGCTGGCTACGACGCCGTCGTCCGTCAAGAGCCTGGCCAAGAAGGACCGCCGCCAGCTCATCTTCAACTGGATCCACTGCCTCGTCGACACGCTGTGCTTTTTGCACAGCCGCGGCCTCTCACACGGCAACATCAAGCCGTCGACCGTTCTCTTCAACAACGACAACCACATCTTCTTTTCCGATTTCACCCGTCTAGGCACCGACATGGCCGCCGACAAGGCCTCGTTTGACAAGGAGTCGTACGACTACGCCGCCCCCGAGCAGTGGTACCGGCCGTCTGGTGGCAGCAGCAGCAGCAGTGCAGCAGCAGCAGCCGCAGCAGCCGCAGCCGCCTCCCTAGCAGCATCCCCCGACGCAGCCTCCTACCCATTCGGCAACAGCATGTCGTCGTCGTTCTCGATCAGCCGGACCGTCGCCGACTACTACGGGGGTGCATCGTCGTCGTCGTCGGCAGCAGCAGCGGCGCTGACGGCGCCCAACCCGCAGCTCAATCCGCAAGCGGCCGACGTGTTCTCGCTGGGGTGTATCATCCTGGAGCTGGTGAGCTTTGTCATGAAGCGGTCGGCCCGGTCGTTTGCCGCACACCGGGCGGCCAAGCACAAGACGCCCGGCCGGGGCGGCGCGGTGCTGGACTCGTCGTTTCACAAGAACCTGGGCCAGCTGGAGAGCTGGATGGCGGGCCTGGTGCGCGACGCCGGCAGTGGCAAGCGCAAGGACAAGGACGACCCGACGCTCGACGGCGTGGCGCCGCTGCTGCACGTCGTCGAGCGCATGCTGTCGCTGCACGCGGCCGCCCGGCCGTCCGCCCACGACGTGCAGACGCGTCTGTACCACGTCCTGCGCGACCACTGCGGCATCGCCGAGCCGCACTGCGTCCACCAATACGACGACGGCTGGCCCGGCTACGGCGGCTCGGGGCTGGGGCCGCTGAAGCTGGCCACGGGCTATTCGCCCGCCGCGGCCGCGGCCGCCGCTAGTCGCACCCTGCCGTCGCCGACCATGACGAGCAGCAGCCCGTCTGCCGGCTACGGGTCGTCTGCTGGGGCCGGCTACTTTGTGCCCACGGCCACCACCACCGGCGGCGGCCGGCGGCACCAACACCAGCAGCACCACACCCACAGCACACATGGCCACTCCCAGCGGTCCGCCGCCGCCGCCGCTCCCCCTCCCTCCGCCTCCCGCCACATGCGAAGCGCCAGCACCAGCGGGCGCAGCGCCCGCAGCGCCGTCAGCGTCACGTCCAGCCGCAGCGGCCGCGTCAGTGGCAGCAGCGGCACAAGCGGCGCCAGCGTCGCCAACAGCGTCGCCGTCAGCGCCGCCAGCACCAGCACCACCGGCGACGACCTGATCGACGGCCTGCAGGCTATCCGCAACCTGCAGATCCGCGACAAGGTGAGGCAGCCATGGAATGCCCCCGTCTATGCAGGTAATGGGACTAGGACACCACGCGTACGTCGTGGCGCCAGACAGAGCTGCTGACACAAAGAAACGGCTGCAGTATAAATGACGTTGGACGATCCACACACACTTTTGTTTTTTGTGACAAACCCATGACGAAGACACGACGTGTATTACGAGCAACAGCCGGAGGGAGGCATGGAATCTGAGAAACTTGGCAACGGAGTTGGCAGAGGTTTTTTTTTTTCGCTGTATGGGGATAATAGGATCCTGGACAGCAGGCAGTGCTAGCAGACTAATATGCGTGCACATCGTGGCGGCTGTTGTGTTCTTGATGTTTTCTTCATCGTGTCTTGGAGAATGCAGTGTCCAAGAATGCACGTTTCCGAAAATGTACAAGTAAAAGATATTACGAGCCGTACTGAGTAATACCCAGGCGACTACATACGCGACTGCCCTCCACGTGACACGCCAAGCAGCGCTGCAATCTTACTGGGAAATAAGACAGGAGCGCCAGGAGGCGCCAGGATCCCGACCGGGAGACGCTGCGATCAGGCCAGCCGCTAGCCCGCTGGCCTTTGTCTCTAACAGGCAAGGGGGGTAGGCCGAGCTCTCTGGTCCCTTGCTGTAGTACGAGTATGCATGGTAGCATTCGATTCGTCCAGACCCGGTCCACGGGTCATTGCGCCTTCCCCTCCGGACTACACAGCACAGGAAGGGATCAGCACAGGATCAGCGCTCCTGCCCAGCGCTCCTAGTCCTCCTTCCCCGTCCATTCCAAGGCGGATACCCCGGAGGAGCCCAACAAGCGGGAGAGCACGAGTACTTTTGCGTCGCCAACAACAAGGGCCTACCATGAATAGCATCGGAGAGCACGAGCCATCGTACTCGAAGGATGCTTTTGTACGAGTACTCGTATCGTGCAAATAAGTAAGATGCACAGTATCTTACGCAGCAGCCAGACGGGCCCCGCCAAGGCTGGGCGCGTCCAAACCGCCGGCTGTCTCGAAGCTTTCCAGGCCCCATCTTTCCCCCCCCCTCTTCCCGCCGCCCCGGATGGTGGTGTGAAGTTACTACAGATGGACAGAGTACTCGCGCCATGTATGCATCTGCTCTTCAGCGCGTGCGTGTTCCTGCGCGATCTCTTTTCTTAGCTGAGCTAGTCCCGGTCCAGCCGGTCCCGGCTAGCCCAGCTGCATCAACCGACCACCACTAAAGCCAGGAGAAAAGCAATAAGCACAGCACGCTAGCTTCGGCGAAGCCAAGTTGGCAAAAAAAAAAAAAAAAAAAATAGATGCAGGGACAGCTGCTTCAGCTCCGGTTGCAGATCGGTGGTGTAATTACGAGTACGATACAGCGCTGTTGGCATGCCGTGGCGAAAAAAAAAGAAAGTAAAAAAAAAAAAGATTAAAAAAAAACGTGCCACGGCCTACGCAATCTTGGTCTGGTGTATCCCCGTGCTCCTATCTCGTGCGTATGTACCCGGTCCGCTTCGTTACTTTTCCGTTTCTCTTTTTTTTTCTGTTTCTCTGTTTTGTTTCTCTTTTTCTCTCCCGTATTGTGAATTTCCGGCTTCCCACTTGCAGAGAGTCTCGTTGCAGCTCTGGTCTGTGCTTTCATCCTCTTTTCTTGTACACTCGTTTTCCTCTGAGCGTGACTGCCTTCGTTCTGTCGCGTTCGTCCCGTCGCTCCTACCTTATTTCGCGACAGCCTGTTGCATCGAGCCTTCCCGTCCAAGATTGACATCAATTGAGAGGGAAGAGATCTCGTCTATACTAATCTTTACCTTTTTAATCCTCGCCCTTTTTTTTCTTTTCTTAACGACATCAACATGAGCGCCATGCTGCGTCTCACCAGCGGTGCGCTGCTGGCCGCGTCGGCTCTCGCCGCGTCGAGCTCCGTCCCCACCATCTCGGCCGTGGGCAACAAGTTCTTCTACAGCAACGGCACGCAGTTCTTCCTCAAGGGTATGTCGTGTCGTTGTGCTGCCGTGTTCTTGTTCTTGTTCTCTTCTCGACTCTGGTGTTGTTTATCTACGTTCTGCTCTGTTGATTTCCGTGTCGTCCGTTGCCGAGAGACTAACGGGCCCAGGCATTGCATACCAGCTGTCCGACGACGACCCGCTTCTCGACAGCACCCAGTGCGCCCTCGACGCTGCTCTCATGAAGACTCTGGGCGCCAACAGCATCCGCGTGTACCACGTCGACGCCAGCGGTGACCATGACGAGTGCATGACGGAGTTTGCCAACGCCGGCATCTACACTCTCATCGACCTCGACACCTTCAGCACGTACATCCTGTCGCCGGTTCGTCTTCTCTGCCTTCTGCCTTCTGCCTTCCCCTGCTGACGTTTCCAATAGACCCTGACCGATGCCCGCTGGAACTCGACGCAAGTCGAGCGCTACTCGGCCGTCATGGACGCCTTTGCCAACTACGACAACGTCCTGGGCTTCTTTGTCGGCAACGAGGTCATTGCCAAGTCCGACGAGTCGCTGGCTGCCCCCTACATCAAGGCTGCCGCCCGCGACATGAAGGCCTACCGTGACGCCCAGGGCTACCGCGAGATCCCCATCGGCTACTCGGCCGCTGACATTGCCGAGCTGCGCCCCATGCTCCAGAACTACCTGACCTGTGGCGGCAACCAGAGCGAGATTGTCGACTTCTTCGCTCTCAACTCGTACGAGTGGTGCGACCCGTCCACGTACTCCGAGTCCGGCTACTCCAACCTCGAGTCCATGTCCAAGAACTTCCCCGTCCCCATCTTCTTCTCTGAGACCGGCTGCAACACCCCGGGCCCCCGTCTGTTCGAGGACCAGGCCGCCATCTTTGGTGACAACATGGTTGACGACTGGAGCGGCGCCATCATCTACGAGTGGATCCAAGAGGCGAACAACTACGGCCTGGTTTCCTACCCGGCTGTCAGCGCCACCAACACTGCCGACAGCTACGGCCGCAGCGGCACCCCGACTGCCATCTCGCCCGATTTTACCAACCTCAAGTCCCAGTGGGACACCCTCACCCCCACGGGTGTCGCCAGCTCCGACTACGACTCCTCGAGCGTCTCCACTCGCGACTGCCCTGCCTCGACCGCCAGCGGCTGGCTCGTCGACGGCAATGTGGCCCTGCCCACCGTCGGCGCCTCGGTGGAAGTCCACTCTGCAACCGGCTCTGCTGCCGAGGCCACGGCCACCTCGGGCGCCACGGCCACGGCCACCTCGGCCAGCTCCACGGCCACGAGCTCGAGCGCCGCGTCGCCGATCACGCCTGTGAACCTCAGCGGCCTGGCGAGCAGCCTGTTCGTCTTCTTCGCTCTGTGGCTGTAATCCAGTCTTTGTGTGTAAACAATGCCCTCTGGATTGTGCAACTTATTAATTGGCATTCGGTGGGTCACGCGTGTGTTTTTTGGACAAGAACACGAGAGGGCGTGGGAGTGGATGCAAATGCGCGTGTGCGTTTGTGTGTGAATTTTCGTAGTTAATGCATCTTGCTATAGACGTCATGATGAAATGGAATAATATGCAACACGGATAAACCCAAGACGAGTCCAAACGATCGTGTGAGGTCCAGCCCCCCGGGATGCCAGCCTCGTGTTATTAATGTCTTACATGGCCGAAAGAAGAAAATACAGAAGAAAATACAAGGAGTCAGACGAGGTGAGATGCGGAGAGACCCACCCGTCAGCGGTGCGGCCCCGGAATAAAGAGGGAGCCCACCGTCAGAACCGCGGATGCCAGCCCGGACGAGAGCACAGCTATCAGCACGGCCCGGCTCTGGAGCGTGCGCACGCCCGGGTGTTCCATGGCCACAGTGCGGCGCGTGACGGCCGTTGCCGGCCAGAAGGGCTCGAGGAGCCGGCGGTACAGTGGCGCATGCGCCGCCCACACGGCCCACGGCTCGGCGTCCGGGTTGTTGCGGGGGCCGAGCGGCTGCAGGCTCGGCTTCCGCAGGGGGTCGAGGCGGTTGATGGTGGGTAGGACTGCGGAGGAGGTAGAGGCAAAGTGCTGGCGGCTATGGTGATGGTGGTGGTTATAGTGTTTGTGGTTGTGACTCTGGTTCTGGTTCTGGTTGTGATGGTGCTGGAGCGGCAGGCCCTTCTCCGAGTCCTCAGAGTATGTCGATGCAGGCGACGCGGTCTCGTAGGCCTCCATCTCTACGCCGGCCTCAGCCTCGCCCCAGTCGGCCTCCATCTCCCACGGCCGCAGCAGACGTCGTCTCTGGGCAAACAGCACGAGGTCAATGCCGCGCCGGGACGCCAGCAGGCTCGCCAGTGCTGGCCACCAGAGGACGAGGCAGGCCAGACGGGGGAAGTCGGCACTGTTTTGGGCCGGCATCAGCACAATGAGGAGGACGTCGAGGACAACGCCCGCCAGAAACAATGCCACCGCTGCGCTCCGTCCGACAACCAGTCGCGCTCCGTACACGTTGGCCACACGCCAGCGCTGCGAAAACTCTGGGAAAGACTCTGTGCGCAGCACGCTTTCGGTCGCAAGGAAGACCGGCAGGAGGGCTGACGGGTGGGTGGTGCGCCGTGCAGCGCGCAGACAGGCGGCTCGCTCGGGAGCAAACAGGTCTGGCAGGGCCCGAGGTCCGGTGGCGACAACGTAGTGGCGCACAATGCGGGCCACTTCATCACGAAATGGCTGCAAGGTGTACGGCAGGCCCTCTTCAGGCGGAGCGTCGGCAGAGCTGGCCCTGTCGAGATCCAGACTCTGTCGTGCCTCGCCGGCATCTTCCTCGTCTTCGAGAATGGCCAGAATGTTTGTCAGCTTCTCGCTGTCAGAGCGCTGGTGGATGGCAGCCGCCACGCGTCTGGTAGACCGGCGACCGAGGCCAGATGTTGGCGCCACTGCAGGCGGCGAGGTGATCCGTGTAGATACGCCAGTGTCGACTCGTAGTTTCGGCCTGCCGAGGTTGGTGCTTCCCTCGCTGAATCCTCGACGGTGATACGCTGGTGCTAGCGTGGCTGATCGCGGCTCTTCTAATGAGAGACCGCGCGGTGCTGCTCCTTGGGCTGCGGCATCGGCATCGGCGTGAGCAGCTTCGGCCGCCTCGGCAGGTCCCCATGCAGGGGCCAGCCGCCTCTGGCGTGGCAGCAGCCGACTCCATCGCTCGACATAGTCGCAGTACCACAAGAAGAACTGGAGGTTCTCGGCTCGGCGTTCGACGTAAAACAAGTAGTCCATGAAGTCGTTGAGGCCGCATGGCTAATCACAGGTCAATATGGAGGACCTAGTTAGAGACAACAGAAGTATAAACCCACTGGAGGCGCCTCGTTCTTGACGGTGCATTCAAACGATATGTCCAAGTGATCATTTACAGGCGTGTTCTGCACCGAGCCATGGCCCCTGCTGGCAGCCCGAGACCTGGACGACTCTGGCATTCTCAGACGGTTCAATGAAGGTGTGGGCGGACTTGAGAGAAAGGCGGCAGAGGGGTCTCAAGCAGGCCCAGAAGATGGAACGGTATCAAACGAGGGAACTCTCTAGAGGAGATAAGAGGAGAGAGGAGATGGAAGGGAGAGAGGAGAGTCAGTGAGAAAAGTAGTCTTCCCTCGTTGTTGTTGTCGTGCGGGCGGTTGACGGTGTCGGCTGTCCGGTGATCATTCGTTTATTGATTTGCAAAACCAGGAGGGGGGAAGGCAGAACGAGTGTCGGACGATCAGTGCAATACGAGCCACAGAGGGCCATAGTTGTTCAAGCTGCGGCGGGTTTTCGAACCAGCGAAACGCTGCCTCTCGCTTGAACGGCAGTATGCGTGTCGAGGTCTGTTGTTTCCTCTCTTTTTTTCTTCTTGTTTTATCCACCGCCTGCTCTCGGACCAGAAGTCAACCGGGAGCACGTAGAGTTGGTCTGGCCACGAGCTGAGAAGGGGGGGCAATGAGCTGTCCGGCGACTGTCCCGTCGATCACGTCGCTCATGCCGTCCCGGCCAAGGAATAACGAAAGAAGGAGAAGCGGTGGGGTGCTATCCCACACACGAGAGAACCGGGATGAGCTCTGCCGAGAGACAGGGGCAAGCGAGCGGGACGATGAGCAGACACAAATGAGGACACGAAGGAAGAGACGAGGGAAGAGACGAAGGAAGAGACGAAGGAGGTCACGGATGAGAACACGAAAGGCTGATACAAAACGAGAGACGGTTACGGTGAAGGATCCAGCAGCCCGATCTACCTTGTGTGTGTGGTCAGGGCATCGCGATGGCACTACCACTCCACGACTTACCTGGTAGACTTTGCCGTGGAGGATTGGCGGTAAATCGTTGCAGAAAGCAGACACAACAACAGACGACATGCGAGCAGATGGTGCCCGGTCCCCTGAGGGGATCACCCAGTGCCTTTCGCCTCAGCACAACCGGAGCAGAGCTGAGGACCATGCCAGGTAGCGGGGACCAGGTGCGTGGAGAGCCGCATGCTTATTCTGGTGTATTCATCTTGGCATGAGCAACATGAGACGTTCCGTGCGCCGCCAGCGGACGAGGGTCTCATGAGATGGGTGCCATTGGCAAGGAGGGAGAAGGTGGTAGTCTGCATGGGGGGCTGCTGGAAAGCCAAGACCGGTCGGTTAGAAAACAGACACGCGTGGTTGATCTGTCGCTTCCTGTCGTTTTTGCATATCATTCTAGTTGCCTCGTCACGAAGGCTGCGTTTCGGGGCCAAAGACATTCCGGACAGCAGCGCTGGACTGTGACCACAGCCAGAGAAGAAGAATGCAGATGAAGTGTGCTGGCAGCTGAGACGCCCTGTCTGCGGGCATTTCCTAGTACGGCCGATACGGCCGAGCGAAATGGAGAAAGACGGGCCAGAAAAGGAAAGAGCAGAGTGTGGGAGCGCGGGAAGGAAGGAGCGGGAAGGCAGCCAGGCCAAGCCACGTGTTTCAGACGAGCGCCAGGAGTACGATCTCAGAGGAGAAATGGTCGTGTTCGGCAAGGATGCCGAGAGAAGAGGATTCAGACGTCGAGGCGAGGCAGCAAGGGTGTGCAGGCTCGCGAAGAGCCTCGCAGAGGCCCAAGCTTTCTGCTATGTGCGATACACTCCACCGAGCCTCCCTGGTATCACCGCGAGAGGCCAAAAATGCCAGCCTGACACCGGATCGTCGCAAGGCCACAGCCCACGACCATGGTTGACCATGGTCGAGCCCGTGGTCGACCGAGCAAAGCAGGAAATCACGCAAGCGGCCGAAAATCCCCCCCTTTCATCGGCCGACAAGGCGGCGATCGCCATCCTTTGGGAGTGCGGGCCAGAAACATCCCAGGATCAGCATTTCTCTCCTCGAGGAAGCCGCTCAGATGGACGGTGCCAGGTCGAATTACGACTCGTCTCTCGCCGGTCTCATGATGCGTCCTCCCCCTTCCCCCCCCCCTCCCCCAGGCAGGCAGGCCTGCTGGCGACAAATCGGATGGACTGCTCGCCTTTTGTGATCGCCCCGAGCTTGTTTCAGGCCATGCTCATGCATTGCAGCAGCCATTCTGACGCCCAGAAAAGGACGTCTATTATCAGCTGTCGGGGGTTTCTGATGCTGAAACGCAGCGGCCAGTTCGGGGGGGTTGTCGCCCTGCTGCTGCGTTGGGATCTCCCGCAGCCTGTCATGTGCAGCCGTTCGTCATAGCGCATAAAGGTCCCGTCTTTTTTTTTTTTTTTTCACGAGGACGTCATAGGCAGCCCAGGGCACCTCTGCTCATAATGAAGCTTTTTGTGGGTCAGACGGGGAAGCGAATGGTAATTGTGGAGACACGCGACAGCTCGCGAACTCGTCAGCCCCAACCAACACGGCCAGCTTTCACACCCCTTCACTGCATGGCATTGCCGTCTCGCATCACATCTCCGGCGCATGGAGCCACGTCTGTCCGACGACATTGAGCTGGACGACACTTCTGCCGCCGTCGCCCCGCACAGAATGTCGACGCGTGCCGACGAGCAGCCCCTGCTCACGAGCGAACCGCCAAACGGCGCGGCCGGCTGCCGCGAGGCCGACTACGACGAGGCCGATTACGAGTACGATGGCCCATCGCCCAAAGCCGAGACGGCCGGTGCCCCTGGCTTCTTCGTGTGGCTGCTGACGTTGTCGGCCGGGCTAAGCGGGCTTCTCTTTGGATGTGAGCTGTCTACCGCAAGTTTGTGTCCAGGTTTCTGATTTGCATGCTGACCGCTTTGCGCAGACGACACCGGCGTCATCTCGGCCACGCTCGTCTCCATCGGCTCCGCCCTGTCCGGCCGTACACTGACGTCGCTCGACAAGTCCGTCATCACGTCGGCCACAGCCCTGCTGGCGCTGTTCGCGTCGCCGGCCGCATCCCTCCTGGCCGACACCCACGGACGCCGCCACGTCGTCCTGGCGGCCGACGCGCTCTTCGTCATCGGCGCCCTCATCCAGGCCGTCAGCGGCACGGTGGCGGTCATGGTGGTGGGCCGCGGGGTTGTGGGTGCCGCTGTGGGTGCGGCCAGTTTTGTCGTGCCGCTCTACATTGCCGAGGCGGCGCCGGCCGCACACCGCGGCCGCCTGGTGACGGTCAATGTGCTCTTCATCACGCTCGGCCAGGTGGTCGCCTACGTGGTCGGCTGGCTGCTGGACGAGCATGCCGACCCGCGCCTCGCCTGGCGCTGGATGGTCGGCCTAGGCTGCGTGCCCGCCTGCGTGCAGGCACTGCTGCTGCTGGTCATGCCCGAGTCGCCTCGCTGGCTGGTCAAGGCCGGCCGTGCCGACGAGGCCCGCTCCGTCGTGGCCCGCATCCAGCCTGGGGCGCCGGCCCGCGAGATCGACGCGCTGCTGCACGCCGTCGAGACCGAGGTGCGCGCCGAGCTCGACGCCCAGCGCGAGCGCCGCCGCCATCAGCCCACCGCCCAGCCTGCTCCGCACAGTGGCTTCTTCCGCCGGTGTCTTCCGACGGCGTGGATCGACAGCGACGTCTGGGGGGCTCTGCTGGCGGAGCGGCGCAACCGGCGCGCGCTGGCCATCGCCTGTCTCCTGCAGGGACTTCAGCAGCTCTGTGGCTTCAACAGCCTCATGTACTTCTCGGCCACTATCTTCACTCTCGTCGGCTTCAACCAGCCCACGCTGACGGCACTGACTGTCGCGGTCACCAACTTTGTCTTCACCGTCGCCGCTCTGCTGCTGGTCGACCGCATCGGCCGCCGCCGCGTGCTGCTCTTCTCCATCCCGCTCATGGCCCTGGGCCTGCTGCTGGCTGCCTACGGCTTTTCCTTTCTGGACCTGTCGGTCAACGGACCGTCTGCGACAGCGCCCGCCCAGAAGCACGCGCCACCCAGCGCGGCCGGCCTCGTGCTCGCCAGCATCATGCTCTACGTGGCCGCCTTTGCGCTGGGCCTCGGCAACGTGCCGTGGATGCAGAGCGAGCTGTTTGCGCTGGACGTGCGGTCGCTGGGCAGCGGGCTGGCCACGGGCACCAACTGGCTGGCCAACTTTGTCATCGGCCTGACCTTTCTGCCGCTCATAGACGTGCTGACGCCCTCGTGGACGTTTGTGGGGTACGCGGCCATCTGCATTGGTGGGTTCGTGCTGGTACGTGCCTTTTACCCCGAGACCAGCGGCCTGAGCCTCGAGGAGGCAGCACGGCTGCTCGAAGACGACGGGTGGGGGGTGCGCCCACGCAGATAGGCACTCTAGAGATACCCCCCCGGTATCCCGTACGAGTAGACGCACCTGTGCAGTGCGTGCGGGCTGCGTTCGGCCCAGTAACTCCGTGTCAGTCCGGTGACAGCCTTTGCATCTCCGACAAAGCAGCACGCCGGATATTATCGTGCCTGCGGTGCGGTCCTAGCGGCAGAGGCTGCGGCCGCGTCCGAGGGTCCGTGGCGACACAAGCTTTGACATTTCCAGGAGCTTCTAATATATGACAGAAGCATCTCAGAGCCACTAGAACAGCGCATGCGACTAGTCCTTCTAGAACGTTTTTCTTTTTTATTTTCTTTTTCGGTCTATCTTTCCCCTGTCTATTTTTTTTTTTTTTTCCATTTTATACGAGTATTCCGCGCCGGCCAGCTATGGCGTCCAGAACACTCTACAGCATCCGGCAAACGACGGCAATCGTCGGCAGCCACAGGGGGGGGAACTGGCTGGACGGAGATCGCACGGGTTTCCTCCTCGCCCAAAACGAGACTCGGAAAATGACGTGTCGGCGGCAGGCCCGACCAGCCAGGGAGAAAAAAATCAGTGCACGTTTCGGCCACCGCGCGGGCCAAGGAAAAAAATTTCGTGCGGAATTACCATTTCCCCCTAGAGGCCGCCAAATGCCGCCTATACCTCGTATTCCCCCCCAACGTCGGTGGTTCGGATGCCGATAGCAGCTCCATCTCCATTCCGTTTATGAGAAAGATGAGACAGCCAAGATGGCCATAACGGAGAGCGTACCGTTTTTGCCAGGAACAATGTGCACTTATTCCACTTTGTAATCTATGCCATAGTTATAATCCGTATTATTAATACAGGAATATATTACCATTGGCTCCTAATGTTCCGTGCACAGCTGGGTAGAGCATGTTCCGAGATTGGGTTTATCCGTTGAGCATACAAGTCAGGTGTTTGCAAGAGGACCGCAGAGAAGAATGGCGTGCAAACGATGCAAAATGGGGGGAAAGCAATGATAGGCTTTTTTGTGTGCCGCAATCCAACATGGGCGATACGAGAACGTGCTCGAATCGAGTCGAATTTTGCAGCAATGAGATGATGCATAACAGCTGCCAGAGCTTTCTGTGCATGACCATGAGTCACAGACGCCGTGGTGCTTATTCACGGAACGGTGTCATTATGCAGCCCCCAAGCGCACCGCACGAGCAAAACAGGCTGCACTCGTTAGCTCCATGGGGTTTAACGTGGTCGGCAGCGGAGGTTGGGTGACCCCGACGCGGCGCATATGTGGGGAGGGAAGAGGATAATGGGTGGAGGGGAAACTACTCTCATTGGCAAATCTGGCAGACGGTTGCTGTGCTGGTCTGAAAGAGGGAAAAATCCGGCGAAATCTGTAAGCGTCCGAATCTGTCTTCGTCGTCGCGCATCCCTTTTTTTTTTTTTTTGCCAATTGCCGTATTTCCTCAGCCTTATTTTGCTGACATATCAACCACATCAACTTTTGACGCCGGCTCAGGTGACCGCGCTCGCCTGCGGAGCAAAGCTGCAAAGGGAGGCGAGAATGACGCAGGGAGACAGGCGGTCGAGGAAAAAAAGAGTAACAACGACATGAGGACGACAATGCGAGCACGGAGAGGACAGGAAGAAGGACTGAGAACAGCCGTATAAACGTGATAGAGCAAGGAAGACAAGGGGGGGGGAGGGGGAGAGGGCACGGATGATGCGGACGCATGGCCGAGGCGCAAAAACGGAGGGTGTGTGCTGGAACGGACATTAGATTAGTAGGTCGGAATTCCAGTTTCTCGGGTGACGTCGCGCCCCCTAAACCCGGACAGGCTATCGACGGTTGTTATGATTTTTTCTTAAGTCCATGTCGCCACCACAGACGGACTTTGATCCAACGTTCTGCGTCATACACACCTCGATTCTCATTAATAAACTGCCTTGCCCCTTTCTCTCCGGCTCTTTGTGTTAGTCTGCTGTCACCTGGTTAATACACTATAGTCTTCAATTGAGATTTGCACGGTTTCTTGGAACTGGATATCTGTTCTGAGAAGACGCCGTGGACATTGCGCCGAGCAAGGGTTTAAAATTGCTTCCGTCTCCGTGTTGGCATTGCTGTCTTTGAAATTTTCTCACCTCCCTGGTCTGCTTCTTCTTTTTTTTTTTCTTTTTTTTTTCTCTTTTTCTTTTGCACATCTTCTCAAGTCCGCCCACTTTACCTCCCGCGTTTGCGTCATCCCCATTCTCAAAGTCGTCAACATTAGCCGGCTTGGCATCTCACAGCTCTGGCCGTTGTCGATCAGCCGTCATGGACAAGATCGACAACCAGCTCGCCGCGGCCGAGGCGGATGCATCGCCGACGCTCCGTCCCAGCGAGGACCCCAACAACGATATTGAGCGCATCAACACCGCGTCCTCGTCGTCGACATCGTCATCCGGCGGCTCGGCCGCCCGCCACCGGTCCGGTGCAGGTGGCGAATCGTCCGGCCTCAACCGCGTCATGACAGCTCACGACCTCGAGCGCCAGCAGACGCAGCTCGAGCGCATCCGCACCGCGCGGAGCCAGTACAGCGGCACCGTCGGCCGCTCTGCCACCAGCCGCCGCTCTCACAAGCCGCTGCCCCCCTTTGGCGGCGGCAAGCCGTTCCCGCCGCAGCTGCCTGAGCAGGAACGGTACGTCGTCGAGTTTGACGGGCCCGACGACCCGCTGCACGCCCAGAACTGGCCGCTGAAGAAGAAGTAAGTGCTCACTGGACACCTTCCGCCCCGGGTGCAGCTAACACGCCCCGCAGGCTCTACACCGGCGCCATCCTGGGCTTCACCACCATGACATCGGCCTTTACCTCTAGCATCTTCTCGGCGGCGACGAGCTTTGTCGCCAAGGAATTCAACGTCTCAACCGAGGTCGGTATCCTGGGTGTCTCCTTCTTCGTCATGGGCTTTGCCTTTGGCCCCACGCTCTGGGCTCCCCTCTCCGAGCTCAAGGGCCGTGTCCTGCCGCTGGTCCTCTCTATGTTTGGCTTCTCCATCTTCTGTA
This sequence comes from Harringtonia aguacate, assembly GCA_014183095.1. Taxonomy (NCBI): domain Eukaryota; kingdom Fungi; phylum Ascomycota; class Sordariomycetes; order Ophiostomatales; family Ophiostomataceae; genus Harringtonia; species Harringtonia aguacate. Next base: position 718,251 of record JACCPH010000008.1, on the reverse strand, counting down.
TCGCCGTGGCCGTGGCCAAGGACCTCCAGACCGTCCTGATCTGCCGCTTCTTCTCGGGCTTCTTTGGCGCCTGTCCGCTGGCTGTCGTGGCAGCCGTGTTCTCCGACATGTACGACAACCGCACGCGAGGCATGGCCATCACCATCTTCTCCATTGCCGTGTTCACTGGTCCGCTGCTGGGCCCCTTTATCGGCGGGTTCATCTCGACGTCGTACCTGGGCTGGCGCTGGACCCAGTACATCACCGGCATCATGGGCTTCACGTGCTTCGGCCTCATCGTGCTGTTCATGGACGAGACGTACCCCCCTGTGATCCTGGTCAACAAGGCTGCCGAGCTGCGCCGCCGCACGCAGAACTGGGGCATCCACGCGAAGCAGGACGAGATTGAGATCGACCTCGCCGAGCTGATCAACAAGAACTTTACCCGTCCGCTGCGGCTGCTGTTCACGGAACCCATCGTGTTTCTGCTGTCGCTGTACATGTCGTTTATCTATGGTGTGTAGTCCCTGCTGTTTTTCTCTTTTGCTCTTTCATTTGTCGCCGACTTCCGCTGACCATCCAGGCATCCTTTACCTCTTCCTGACCGCCTATCCGCTGGTCTTCCAGGGCGTGCACCACATGACGCCCGGCATTGGCGGTCTCCCTTTCTTCGGCATGATCCTGGGCCAGTTTATTGCCGGTGGCTCCATCTTTATGCAGCAGCCGTGGTACGCCCGCAAGCTGGCGGCCAACAACAACGTGCCTATTCCCGAGTGGCGTCTGCCCTCTGTTATTGCCGGCGGCATTGCCTTTACGGGCGGCATCTTCTGGTTCGGCTGGTCCGGCTACCGCGAGGACATCCACTGGATCGTGCCGACGCTGTCGGGCATTCTGTCGGGCTTTGGCCTCATGTCCATCTTCCTGCAGGCGCTCAACTACCTCGTGGATGCCTACCTCATGTTTGCGGCGTCGGCCATTGCCGGCAACACATTTATGCGGTCTCTGTTTGGCGCCGGCTTCCCGCTGTTTGCCACCTACATGTTCAACGGCATGGGCATCGAGTGGGCCGGCACGCTTCTGGGCTGTGTCGGCGCCGCGCTGGTGCCCATTCCCGTCATCTTCTACCTGTATGGCGCCAAGATCCGGAAGCACAGCCACTATGCCCCCACGCCGCCGCCCAAGGCCGAAATGGACGAGGAGGAGTTCGAACCCGTTGTCGAGCCGCCTGTGGCGGCCAGCGACGTCGAGGCCGCCGCTGCCACCCACTCCAAGGCGCAGTGATGCGGCTGTCGGACAGCTGGGCTGACTGGCTGGCTCCCGGTGACATTGATCGCCGTCTTGGATCTCACCAGATCTGATCTCGAGATCTCCGGATCTAATCGCTGGATCTCTGCATTGCACTGCGTTTCTGCATTTGGATATACCACTCTCGCATCCGCTGCATTCTTTTTTTTTTCCTTTGTTTTATCATGTCTCTCAGCTTTTATCGCATTTTCGGTCCGCATCTGCTGTTTTCTTGTTGGGCTCGGACGGATGTTTCTGCATATAGATTGGGACAAAGACGAAAAGCTGCCGCAAAAAGGGGGCATAGCCACCGGGTTTTGTTGTTTTGTGTTATGCGTTTTCTTTTTGGTTTCTGGATTTTGGATTTATCGCCTTCTGGCATTACGATTGGGTGGTGGCTGCCAGTTAATATGGGATGGTGAAAAAAGGTGGTGGCTTGGCATGCCTGTTTAGGAAGCAGCTGGGGACGCATTATTAATACTCGTACACTACTGACTTGTACGCAATCACACAAAAAGTTTATAAGCAAACCAATGCAAGGTTCAGTTCATATCCATGCACGCATGCACGCACTCAGAATGATCTCCCATCCTGTGCTTCTCGTCGATTCAGTGTTGCCGATTCCATTGCTGCTTCGCCGCCGTGCTGCCGGGCTCTGGGAAGCCATGGAGAAGTCTGTTCGCCGGAGGAGACCCGGCCACAGGTGAAGGGAAAAGCACCAAGATGGGGCCCCAGCTTTTTGGGAGGAGCAGAGATCTGTACGCTTGTAGAAACGTTTTCCCTGCTATCTCCAGTCGATTTCTAATACAGTCTCGAGCTCCAGACTCGTTCCTTCGGTTGTGCTGCGGGCCGGCATCCATACCTGCCTCAGACTCTGGTCTTTGCTGCGTCCAGATTTGCATCTCATTCGCTTCTACACACAACCCTTAGAAATTTCAAACCATGGCCACCACCGCCCAGAAAGACGCCCCCGCTGTCGAGTGGTACCCGCCGTGGGCGCCCGAGGCCGTGGCCCGTCTCACCGCCGCCGGCCAGACTCCGCTGCCAAGTGCGACATATGCGGGCGGCTGCCACTGCGGGCGGCTGGCCTTTGAGGTGACGCTGTCGCCGCCGCTGGAGCAGGGCCACGTGGTGGTCGAGTGCAACTGCTCCAGCTGCCGCCGCTTCGGCTACCAGCTGGCGTACACGGCGCGCGAGAACCTACAGTGGACGAGCCCGGGAGGCCAGGACCGCTGCAGTGTCTATCGCTTCAACACCAAGCAGATCGACCACCTCTTCTGCAGCTGCTGCGGCGCCAGCATCGGCATCGACTTCCGCGACAAGTATGCACCGGCATTCAGCGGCTACGGGATCAGCGTGAGTAGGAGAGAGAGAGAGCGTGTGTATGGAGGAGGGGAGAGGGGCGAGGTGAGAAAGTCGAGCCTGTTGCCAATGCTAACTCCTCAGGTGCGCTCGCTCAACAACGTCGACCTCAACAGCATCACGACCTTTCCAAACGACGGCGTCAACAACGTGGTGCCGGCCGGCGACCTGTCGGGACAGTGGTACGAGGAAAAGGAGAACAAGTAATAGACGGGAGCAGCAGCAGGAGGCCTGCTGGGTCTCATTTTCTCTCTACACAGAAACGCATTGTCCACGGAGTTGAGGAGGGCAACAATAGAATTAAATATAGCATTTCTTCAGTGTTGCTGTGCATGTGTGGTTTCCCCCTCACCCCATCTTTCTCTCCCCGCCGCCAGCTCCCTCATGACTCATTCTCGGACTGGCGCCGGGCGTAGAGCTGCTCGGCCGAGGTGATGCAGTGGATGTTTGCGCCGAGCTTGTTGATGGTCTCGACGTACTCGTCGTACTCGTTGCTGTCAAAGACGATGCCGCCGCCGGCCTGCAGGTAGGCGACGCCGTCGGCGATGACCATGGTGCGCAGGGCGATGCAGGTGTCCATCTCGCCGTCGACGGGGGTGACGCCGTCGGCAGCCAGGCCGCCGTAGCCAAAGTAGCCGACGGCGCCGGCGTAGACGCCGCGCTTCTCGCCCTCGAGCTCGGCGATGAGCTCCATGGCGCGCACCTTGGGGGCGCCCGAGACGGTGCCGGCGGGGAAGATGGAGCGGAAGGCATCGAAGCGGGTGCACTCGGGCCGCAGCACGCCCGACACCTGCGACACGAGGTGCTGGACGTGGGAGAACTTTTCCACCACCATGAGGCGGTCGACGCGGGTCTCGCGCGGGTCGCAGACGCGCGTGACGTCGTTGCGGGCCAGGTCGCACAGCATGACGTGCTCGGCGCGGTCCTTGAGCGACTGGCGCAGCTCCTCGGCCAGGACGGCGTCCTCCTCGGGCGTGCGGCCGCGCTTGACCGTGCCGGCAATGGGGTGGGTGACCACGCGGCCGGCCTCGGTCTTGACCAGCAGCTCGGGCGACGCGCCCACGATCTGGAACCGCCCGCCGCAGTCCACGTAGAACAGGTACGGCGACGGGTTGACCGTGCGCAGGTAGCGGTACACGTTGAACGGGTGCAGGTCCGTGGGCCGCGCCAGCCGCTGCGACGGCACCGCCTGGATAATGTCGCCCGCCGTGATGTGCTTCTTGAGCTTGGCCACGTGGCCCTCGTAGCCCGCCTGCCCAATGTTGGACGTGTACTCGCGGCCCAGCCGCACCGGCGGCTGCGCCGGCAGCGGGATCGTCGGGCTGTTGAGCACGTCGATCAGCTCGCGGATCACCCCGGTCGCCCGCCGGTACTCGGCCGCCACGGCCGCCTCGTCGTACGTGCCGTCAGCACCCAGCGTCTCGTCCAGCTTCAGGTACGTGATGACCTTGACGAGGTCGTAGAAGCGGTCAAACGCCACAATGGTGTCGTAGAAGCAGAACTGCGACTCGGGGATCTTGAGCACGTCCTTGAGGGGGCGAGCGGTCTTGGGCTCGAACTGGGGGGGTTAGCACGTGGACACTCAACATCTCGGTCACTTCTCCTTCCACTCACATAGCGCACGCAGTCGTACGACACGTAGCCCACGGCGCCGCCGGCCAGCGGCGGCAGCGTCACGCCCGGCACGTGGGCCACCACACACCGCGCCAGCTCCGCCTCCAGCGCCGGCAGCGGGTCGCACGCCTCGCCGAACCCCGGCCCCGTCTCGATCACCTTGCGCGGCCCCGCCGCCACAAAGCTGTAGCGCCCCACCCGCTCCGTCGCCGCGCTCTCAAACAGGAACGAGTGCGGCGATTTGGCGTGCGCCGACACCTTGAGGTACGCCGCCGACGGCGTGATCAGGTCCGACGACACCTGCCCGTACACCGGCACCAGGTTCGGCCGCTTCCACGTCGACTGGCCCGCACCCTTGGCCGCCTCCGCCGTCGCCGTCGCCGTCACCTGCGCCAGCACCTCCTGGACCGTCGCGAGCGACGGCACAATGACGTCCTGGTGGTCGGTCAGTCAGTCTGCTGCTGCAGACGAGGACGGCAAGCGCAGGGGGGGGGACAACTCACAGCCATGGTGGCACAGGTCTGCCAATGACTCAGAAACTGCCTCCGAGTCCTGCGTCGACAATTCGTCCGGTCGCGGGTCTTTTCCGAGTCTGTGTGTCTTTCTCTGCCCTGTGCAGCGGTCCCTCGGTTGTCTCGCTTTGTTTCTTGTCACCCGACACTCGGCTCTCCGGCTGTCCTGGTGATGTCAGACTTTGATCGCTTTCTCGTGGTCGTCGTCTAATTTTTTATTTTTATTTCCAATTGGCCTTTGAGAGACGCTGCCCCACCGGATTCGACATATTGCGTCCGAATCAGGACTAGCGCCTTCTGTCAGACTTACACCGCGCCGCTCCACGCTGTTTGGACTCTCGTCGCGCTAGGGAGTGTGACAATCCCGTCTTCTACGTCGGACGTCGTCCCGCGTTCGATCTCATCGTATGGCACGATGCAGTGCGCACGTGTCTATGCACGAGTTCCCATGTCGTCTGGATGGGAAGCACGCAACATACCAGACATGTGGAATCCTCCGCCGGCGTGTTCACAGTATTAATATACCGCGGTGAAAAATGCCTGGGCGACCACACAGCTCTCGTTCCAGGCTTGCGCAAGAATGCCTCACTCCCTTGCCTTGTCATGAAAATGGAACGCTGCGGGTAGTCCCGACCGGAGTGCTACAGCCATGCGCTGCAATAACAGAATCATAAAGTCATAAGAGTGGGAAGGAATCAGCACAAGCTCAGCCGGGCACAAGCTACAACAGTATGTAGAATTGCTAGCTCTGGTCACTTGGACAAACGTTCATCCAGAGAGGAAATGTGGCCAAAGGCCAACTCGGATGAAATATAGCAGCGCTTTCTTGTGTGTCTGCTCAGCTCTTGGGTCTGCTCTCGTAATGGCTCGGAGTACAGACAAGTCTTCCGAACGGCATGGCATCATTTCCTCAACAAGAAGTGGCCAGATCCCATGCTGCCGCTATTGCCGAAATCTACAGACGAGATCCCCAAAATGGCCTCAAGCCTACCAAAGAGCTACTGCACCTGCAGGTACGCGAGCTGGCCCAAGCCCTCCGCTACACCAGATCAGCGTCCGACATCATCGCATACGACTATCTGTGCGTATACGCCATATACATTGCAGACGCCCGACCATGTACAATTAGGCCAGAGAAGGTGAGGGGCTGTAACGTGGCGACACCAGACATGGCTAAGCTGTTCACGGCCAGGCTTTTTTTTTTTTTTTTTCAATATGACGCCAGCCGGATGCCTACAGAGGCGGAAAGTTCCATGATGTTTACCAACGGCAGAGCTGTCATACCGTTGGCTCCGTGATCCGACCGTGTTCCAGCTGCACGTGGCGCCCGACACTAACCACGCCTGGTCAACGGGCTTCGAAGAGAAGGATGTGTGACGCCATTGCGAGCGCCCGACATCGGAACGCGGCCGATGAAATTAAACTTATTCCCTCTCTTCCCCACCGCTGCCGATGACAGTGCATTCATAAGCCTCAGCAAATCAACAGGTTCGGCAAGCTACTGTGCCGAGACGAGCAGGTGTGCAGTAAGCTTGCCAGGGGGCGGAGTGCCTGCCAAGACGGGGTTGTACCCAAATCCTGCTGGTGACTAGCCTTCTTTCTCGTGTTTGCCCGCAACGCGCTTCAGGATAAACGGCATCTAGACTCGCAAAACGGGGCGTCCGCGCCTTGTGACCCCTCGTGAGGGTACCTTTGGAGACTAACCTTATTCCGCCCGCTCCATCTTATCTGATTAGATTAAATGTGGACCGTGTGCCCGCTGCCCCTGACAGGCTCAGACCACTGCATATCCGCACGTCCTTGGCACGGCGGCCTTTCTCTTTTTTTCTTTTCTCTTTTCTGCTCAAGTTTGCAGAGGCACAAGAAGGCCAAGCAGACGGTCCTGGGCAACTAAGCTAAAACTGTCCATGTGGAAAAATGAGGCTCCGAATGTGTCGAGCCGTGCTGGCTCGTCGCAGAACACTGCAGAACACCCCATCTCTTTGCTGCAATGTCATTGTCTCAATGTTCTCGTCGCAAAGTTCTCGCGACCATGTATGAATGCAGTGATTTTTTACGAAAAATACAGGAATTTCAACCATTGTTGCATGGCCAAGGCGAGTTGTTGTGTCCTAACCACATGATTCAAGGAAAAGTGCAACGGCCCGATGGCACCTTCCTCCCCTGTTGACAACACGGAAACGGCAGGTAAGATGCGCCTATACGAGTGACACTCTGCAGAAACCCTGAGCCTTGAGGGGAGAGGCCCACTCACATAATTTTTTTTGTCCGCCCATTTGTTTTTCAATACTCACGATGCCGAGCTCGCCAAACAAGTCGTTACGGGATAGATTCACATATTCGAGTCATCTAGACCGAGGCTCTGCGGGGCGAGGGTGGAAAGACGCAGACCAGGACATGGATCTCAGCGATTCGGGTACGTGCGAGTCAAGTAGGGCGGTTTTTGCTGCTGCCCACTTCTTCGTCCACTTCTTTGCCCACCATGTGCTCGACGGATGCCCGACAAATGCTCGACGGCACACCATTGCATCAACCCCAAGCACGTCCGCTGCATGGATGGCTGCTCTTGGCGTGGTTTCCGTGACATCCCGAGAGCGAGGGCCCTTCATCGTGGAGCCAGTCCACGCACCAAAAGGAGTATTGCGTCCGTGCCTGAAGAAGCGACGTCGGACGTCTGATCTCTTCCACGGCTTCCGGAAAGCACTACGAGCACTCGTGCAGGCAGGCCCTTGTCCGTGCTAACTGTCCGCTCTTCTTGGGAGTCATGGGTATGAGGTACATGGAGAACACAGCCAGAAAGACTGGACGAGGATGAAGACTTCCCTGGGTTTATATAAAGAAAGGTTATGCAAGATGGACTTTCCTCTGCTCCTTTTTGTTGCACAGCTCCGGGCCTCTTCCTTCGTTATTTGCCCTTGTTCCCTTTGCCAGGATTCACCATGGGTGTCCTGAAGTCGTTCATTACGTTGGGCTCGCTGCTCCTGTGCAGCGAGACCGTCCTTGCTGCCTCGTCGAATTCGAGCACGTCGACAGTGACGTCAAGCACAAACTTTAACCGGTACATTGTCAAGTTCTCCGCGGCAGGATCTGTCAAGCTTAGGAGACGGGATGGCACGCAGGTACGTGATGTGGCACTTTAACCCCCATTCGCCACAACTGTCTCCCTTTTTCTTTCGCATTACCAACACACTTTAGGACACCGACACCTTCTATGACACACTCAGCGAGCAGGGTGCCGACGCCAGTCCTGGCTTGACCTACGACTCCAGCCTCTTCTCTGGAGTGTCCTTTGATCTTGAGAATGCCTCCAACCAGACCCTCAGTGACATTGAGGCGTTGCCGGAGGTTGAAAAGATCTGGGCGGCTGCCTACTTTACGCTTCCGGTCACAACCAGCGCCACGGTTGCCAGCAGCAGTGACGTCGCAGCTGCGTCGTCGACCTATGCCGCCTGGACCTCCCACAACGACACCAACGTGGCACTCATGCAGGCTCAGGGCTACCTGGGTGATGACATTGTGATCGCCTTTGTGGATACCGGCATCGACTACACGCACCCCGCCCTCGGCGGCGGCTTTGGCCCTGGCTACAAGGTGGAGTCTGGCTACGACTTGGTCGGCGACGACTACGTGGCCGGCGACACGCTGGTTCCGGACAGTGACCCCATGGACTGTCTCGGCCACGGAACGCACACGGCAGGCATTGCGGCCAGCGAGGACTCCCTGATCCCCGGCGTGGCCCCAAATGCGAAGCTGCGAGCCTACAAGGTGTTTGGCTGCGAAGATGGCACGCTGGAAGACGTCATTGTGTCGGCGTTCCTCATGGCATATGAGGAAGGCGCCGATATCATCAGTGCGTCGTTGGGTTCAGACATTGGCTTTCCCGACACGGCTATGGCGGAAGTCGCGACGTCAATTTCGGCGCAGGGCGTGTTTGTGTCCATTGCTGCCGGAAATAGCGGTGACATGGGTATGTCTACTTCTGACCTATTTCCATGAAAAGGGCAGGGCTGACGGAGCGAACAGGTGCCTTTTACACGAGCAGCGGCGGTAACGGCCGCGGCAGCATCGCCGTTGGCAGCATTCAGGCCGAGGACTGGGTGGGCTTCTCGACCGTTGCGTACTCTAGCAGCGGCGAGTCACGGGAAATTGTAAGATTTTGCGGCCTCCATGGCCTCTACGATGGGAGTCGCAAACTGTCTAACGAATTGGCATCTAGGTCTACTTGAGCTCGGAGCTGACCCAGTTCGCAATCAGCGGCAACGCCACCGCATATGTTCCGGACGGCGCACGCAACCTCACGGCGTGTGACTGGAGCCTCCCCAGCGCCTCCTCGGGCGACGTGTACATTGTTCCGTACGTTGCATCATTTGGAAATCTTGTCTAGTTCTACCTGAGAAATTGGCGTGGCGTCCACTGACTCGGCCAGGCGAGGAACTTGTCTGTCTCAGCTGCAAGACAGCACCCTCATTGACAAGGCGACCTTTGTCTTCTATGTGCTGTCGGACAATGAGTACGCTCTCGCAAGTCGCACAACGTACAGCAGCAGTCAGCCGGAAGGCGGTATGTTTTCAGTTCCTGCCTTTTTGAGTGAAGTTCCCAGGCTGACCGACAGCTGCTACTATTCTCTACGACGACGGAGACTGGATCATGTCCCAGGCTGAGAGCGGCTACACCGTCACCTTTACCTTTGCTGAGGATCATGCCGCCGTTGCCATTCCGCGCGACTCCTACTTGGATGGGCGCATTAACTCCTTCACCTCGTTTGGCCCAACGCTGGACGGGAGAATGAAGCCCGAGATCTCAGCTCCTGGCGGCTCGATTCTGTCAACCTGGCCCGGTGATAACTGGGCCACGTATTCGGGAACCAGCATGGCCTGCCCTTACGTGAGATTTCCGAACCGGTAGCAGGTCTTCGATACGAAAGTGCTAACAACACAATACAGATCTCTGGAGTCGCTGCCCTGTTCTTTGCTGCTCGCGGCGGCCGAAGCGCCATTTCAGGCAACGCAGCCGAGGTTGCTTTTGAGCGAATCGTGGCCAGTGGCCGGCCGATCTACAGCCCCGACGGGTCCAGCAGCCTTGCGTATGCTCTCCACCTTTCCTATTCTTTTGCAAGCAGCTAACGGCGGGCAGATCGGTGGTGCAGCAGGGCGCCGGTCTCGTGGACGCACAAAAGGTGATCGAGTATGTGACGTCGGTCAGCCCGGCCAACGTGAACCTCAACGAGACGGCGTACTTCCAGGGCACGCACTCCATCGAAGTGACCAACAGCGGAAGTGAATCGGTCACGTACCAGATCACGCACGAAGCAGGCGTCACCATTGATACCAAGGAGGCAGCCGATCCCAACTGGGTCAACCTGACCCCCCCTCTGCTGAACGGCACCGCCGAAGTGTCGTTCTCGACAGACGAGCTCACCGTTGGGCCAGGCGAGACGGCCACGCTCACGCTCGAATTCGCCGAGCCAGCCGACCTCAACGCCACCCTGCTGCCTGTCTACGGCGGCCAGATTGTGCTGACAGGGTCGAACGGCGAGGCGGTGGCGGTCACATACATGGGTATGGGGAAGGAGGGGAGACTTGTGACAGTGGTGTGCTGTCGGCGCATAATAGTACCATGCTAACTAACCTCTTTTGCAGGTATCAAAGGCAGCCTCTACGAGTGCAACAGCTGGGAGATGGACCGTGGCGTGCCGCTCCTGTTCAGCGGCTACGGCAGCCTCATGGAAGACGGCATGAACTACACGTTCGAAGACGACGCGACCGTTCCTGAGCCCTACTTCAACCTCCTCTGGTCATCGCGAGAGTTCAGCTTCGACGTGAGTCCTGTCTGCTAGCCTGTCTGATTTCTCTAATCTAACCAACAACGCAGTACGTCACCAAGGACTGGACGGAAAGTGACTGGACCTACCCGCCTGTGGCCGGCGAGAACAACTGGGTGGGCAGTTTCCGCCTGCAGCCCAACGCTCTGACCGGCGAAGTGGTCGACTTCCCACAGACAAACTACCCGCGGTTCACAACCGGGGCCTACGCCATTCCCCAGGGCTACTTCTCCAACGGCTCTGCCATCGCGAGCGGCAACTACCGGATCTTGGCCCGCGTGCTGCGGACCTATGGCGACTACAACAACCTCGACGACTGGCAGTATAAGCTGTCGCCCTGGTTCCACATCGAGCGGGACGCCGTGTCCAACACCACCTCCAGCGCCATCAGCAGCAGCAGCATGCCGGCCACCTCCACCTCGTCGGCCGTGGCCTCCAGCACCAGCGCTGCCCCGTCATGCACGTCTGGTGTCGGCCAGCCGGTCACCCTGACTGCCTACATCGGAAACGACACCACTGGCCACTCCTTCTACCGCTACTCGGACTTCCTGGCTGTCGACGCCACCGACAGCCAGACCGACCTGTCCTGGAACCTGGTCAACGACACGGTGCTCAGCACGACGGGCAGCGAAGGCACCATCTACATGTCGGTGCACACCAACACAAACAGCCTCGTCTACCTGTACGTGTCGTCACGCGTCACCGGCTCGTGGTCGTACCTCAACTGCACTGTCGGCGATGACGGCGTCATGAGCTGCGTTTCTGGATCCAAGTATCTGTTCTACGTCTGCGACTCGGATTCCTACCTCGTCCGTCACGGCACCGAGGTCCTCAGCGGCTGCACGGCTCTGACAGTGGTTGCCGAGCCGTATGAAGATCCCAACTGCCAGACATCGTCGGCCGTGCCGTCGTCGGTCGTGTCGTCGTCCGTGCTGCCCAGCACGAGTGCCTCCGCTACGGCCTCCTCGTCAGCTACCGCGACGTCTTCACTTCCTGCCTGCACGGGCACGTCCGTGCCAATTACCATCCAGGCCACGCTGGATGACGGGAACGCCACGACATATGGCCTGGACGAGTACTCTGATTTCTTGGCCCTGGATCTCGGCGACAGCTCCAGCGCCAACACAGAGCTTGACAGCTGGTACTACACAAACGGCAGCCTTCTGCAGACTTCTGTCAACGGGAACACGGTCTTTGCCTCGGCTCTCAACACCAACAACAACAGCCTCATCTACATGTACGCCGCCTCGCGCATCCAGGGACGCTGGGAATACCTCGACTGCACAGCCGACGACCAGGGCGACCTCTCGTGCACTTCGGCTGGCAAGTCGCTGATCTACTACTGTGGAACCTCTGATGGTATCCTGCGCAGCGGGACGGAGGTCTTGGACGGCTGCACGCTGGTGACCTTTAATATTCAGGCCCAGTGCGAGGTGGCGCCTTCGAGCTCTGCCTCTCTTGCACCATCCACGATTGCTTCGTCGACCATTGCTTCGTCGACTGTTGCCTCGACCATTTCCTCGACCATTGCCTCGTCGACCGTTTCCACCACCGTTGCCTCGACTATTGCCTCGTCAACGATTGCTTCGTCCACAATTTCCTCGGAAATTTCCTCGACCATTGTCTCGTCGACAATTGCTTCATCATCAGCTCCGTCTAATGCGACCTCGACGGTCATCTCGTCGACCAGCTCCTCGAGCAATGCGACGTCATCTGTTCTCTCGTCCACGGCTGCCTCGTCTGTTTCGTCGTCAGCTGTCTCGTCTGCCCCCTCATCAACTGTTTCGTCAACTGCATCCTCAGCTGTCTCGTCGGCCTCGTCAATTCCTTCATCTTCGGTCGAGTCTACGGTTGCATCTTCGAGTGCTTCCTCAACTTCTTCTTCTGCTGTTTCTTCGGGAATTTCGTCAAGCATCTCGTCAGAAGTCTCCTCGACGATCTCTTCGAGTTCTTCATCGTCATCAGTGGTGTCTTCAGGAATTTCTTCAATTGTTTCCTCGTCCACCTCTTTTGCTGCTTCATCTACGATCTCTTCGACTGTTTCGTCGGCGTCATCGACGGCCTCTTTAACAATCTCCTCTGCTGCTTCTTCGCCTGCTTCATCGATCGTCTCGACCACCTCGTCGTGGGTTTCCTCAGCTGCATCTTCTAGCGCCACATATGTCTCATCGTCCACTGTGTCCTCGACGGTTCTCTCGTCTGCCGTTTCGTCATCAGCATCGACGTCTGTGTCTCAGTCGCAGAGCTCCTCTTCCAGCTTTGTTTCCAGCGGTCCTGCATATAGCCATACTGAATCTGGCACCACTTCCAGCACGGTTTTCAGTACTGCGTCGAGTATTGCGTCTAGTATTGCGTCCAGCACTGCTTCTGGTACTGTTTCCGGCACTGCTTCTGGCACCGTCTCCGGTACTATCTCCGGCACCGCTTCTAGTACTGCTTCCGGCACCACTTCCGGCACTATTTCTGGTACCGCCTCTGGCACTGCTTCCAGCGTTTCTAGCAAGTCTTCTCAAGGATTCACTACGTCAACAATCTATTCGACAAATATCATAACCGTGACCTCGTGCGCACCGACTGTAACCAACTGCCCAGCCCAGTCTACAGTTGTTACAACTGAAATTATTGCAATCAGTACAACGGTGTGCCCCGTGACCGAAGCATCATCGGGTGTCTCAGCTACAGCCAGCTCTACCAGCTTGCCTTACACCAGCGCCTCTAGCAAGTCGTCCCAAGGATTCACGACATCGACAATCTATTCGACAAACGTCATCACCGTGACCTCGTGCGCGCAGACTGTTACCAACTGCCCTGCCCAGTCTACGGTTGTTACGACGCAAATCATTGCTATTAGCACAACGGTGTGCCCCGTGAGCGCAACATCTTCCGGTGCCGAGGCCACTACCAGCTTACCTTACGGCACCGGCACCCAGTTTGAAGGAGCCTCTACTGTTGTTGTCTTGCCGGTGACGGAACTGGGAACTAAGAGTACTTCACAACCTAGCAGCCCAACTACGACTGGAGGCAGCAAGGGAGGCAGCGGAGGTGGACAGACAACGTCAGCTGGAACGCAAATTCATACGGCAGGCAAACAAACCACAGCAACAGCCTCCACAGCTTCGGCAATTCCTACAGCCAGCAACTCCAGCTCCAAATCTGGCTCCAAGTCTGGTTCAAGCTCTGGCCCTAGCTCTAGCGCCGGGCCCAGCACTGGGTCCAGCTCTACGTCTGGCTCAAGTGCCAGCAGTGGTTCCGGTTCCAGCAGTGGTGCTGGAGCCAATGCTGGTGAGAGTGGCGGCGCATCTACGGTTGTCACAGCCACCTCCACCACAGGTGCCGTTACCCCCACTGGAACTGGCTCTTCATCTACCGCTGTGGTCACGGCTGGTGCGGCCCGCATGTCGACAATGGTTGGCAGTGTCGGTTTGGCTGCTATTCTTGCTCTCTTCTTCTAAGCCGGTGATTGACTAGGCGGGCTCTCAGGAGCAGCGGTCCTACTCTCCCTTAATCTGTAATTTAATTCCTACTATATTTCTTTCTACTTGAAAACTTAAAGAATGAAATCACCCATTCGGTATGCATTTGCGAGATTCAACAACGTGTTACAGCGTCGCGGGCGAGGAGAAGGGAGGTGGGGGAGGGCCAAGGTTTGCGCCTAGGTACGACGATCCCACGGCGTTCTGCTCAGCTCTCGACCGCCTTGGCCTTGACGCCCACAAGCCGGCCGCTGCCGCCGTCCTGCTCGTCGATGGTCACGAGCCAGTACTCGACGCGGGTGCCGCCGGGCAGCTGCACCCGGTACACGCGCACGTCGCTGCCGCGGCCGGCGGCGCGCACGGCATCCAGCAGGGCCTTGTAGCGGCCCTGGGGGTCCCAGTCGAAGGGGTCGAGGATGCTGACGGCGTCGGAGGGGGCGGTCAGCTGGGCGAGCTGGAGGAAGGTGTCTGGAGAAGGAAAGAGGGGTCAGCAGAGCGGGTGGGGGGGACAAGCGAGTAGGGAGGGCAGGGAGAAGACGGGATTTTGTGTTACCCTCGTCGGGCAGCGTCGTGGCGGCAAAGGGCACGGCCACGGCCTCAAACGGCTCGTCACTGTCGCTGGTGTAGAATGCGTCCTGGGTGGCGGTGACAAGGGCGGCCGGCGCGCCGGCAGCGGCCGCCGTGGACGCCGAGGACGTGGCTGCCGTCTGGTGCTGCTGGGCGGCCGGCGCGCGGCCGGCGCTGGGGTCTGCGTTGGCCTTTTCGAGAAAGGCGGCGTAGGCGTCGTCGGAGGCCATGCTCGAAAATGGCGCGGCAGCAGGCGGCAATCTCTGGGCGCACGGCTGGTGGTGAAAAGCGAATCGGCGCGGCTGGCGCTGCAGGCGCTGCTGAGAGGAAGCAGCTGCCCGATATGGACACAAAAGTCTACTGCTGCTGCTGCTGATGCTGCTGCTGCTGCTGCCGAAGCGGAGGACGGCCGGGGCGCGAGCGGCAATGACAGTGATCACAGGTCGAGCCAGCTTTGAGAGGGAATTTCAGCTCGAGACGGAGGGGCGTGCAGTCGTTTTGTCGAGGTTGAGAAGCAAGGTGGAATGCGGGTGAGTTTTGACTTTTGAGCCTATAGAGAGAGGTGGGACACGATGGAATGACGCAACAGATCCGGCAGCTGCAGCTTTCAGCTCTGCCCCCCCCCCCCAGTTGCTGCTGCCTGCCAGTCTACTCGTATTATTAGTTTGACAAACGCTATCGCCACAGTGTGTGTTTTATATTTTTTTTTTATTTGGCATTTCCCCGGCTCGGAATTTAGATGACATCCAGACACCAGACGATATAAAAACCACAAGGACGCAGAAAAGTGAACCATCCCAAAAAAATTTTTGTTGTCGTCTCCCGCGCCTCCTTCTTTCTCTTTTACATTTCCCGTGGATATTTTCCTCCGTCCCTCGTCGCCTCCGTCCCCGGCCGCTCGCCACAGCACGCTTATGCGCTGGGGGCCAGGTCCTTCTTGAGCGTACCCAGGAACTGGGCCTTCTCCGCTGGTGTCTGGAAAGCACCGTGACCGAACTCGGACGAGGTGTCGATCCACTTGAGCGCCACCTTCTCGAGGGCCTTGCGCGAGGTGTGGGTGAACAGCGACTTGCGCAGGGTCATGACACGCTTCTTGACACCCGGGATGGAGCCCTTGAGCATGACAAAGTCGTTGTTGACCTCGCCATACCGGACGAAACCGCCAAGACTGGAGCGGATTGTTAGACAAGTGCACGACAACAAAAAAAAAAGAAAAAAAAAAGAGAAAGAAAGAGACATACGGAGTAATCTTCTTCTTGGTGACGTCGATCTCGGTCGAGCCGTTGTTGTCGGCATCGCCCTTGCCCACACGGTAGATCTTGTGGTTGACCGACGTGCGGTGGTGGTAGCCCTTCTGACCGGCACGGGCGACAGTCCACTGCACGTGGGACGGATGCCAGGGACCGATACAGGCGACCTTGCGCAGACCCTTGTGCGTCTTGCGCGGCAGCTTCTTGGTGCCCCAGCGGCCGGTCACACCGACGAAGCCGTGGCCCTTGGTGACGGCAATGACGTCGATCACCTCGTCCTGCTCAAAGATGGTGTCGATGGACACCGGCTTCTCGAACAGGCCGTGGCCGAACTCGACCTTGTCGGCGATGGAGCCGCCGTTGATCTGGATCTCCATCAGGTGCGCCTTCTTCTGCTTCAGCGGCGTCATCCGGACCTGCGTGTGGGCCAGGACGCGCACGACCGTGCAGTACTTCTTGATGCGCTCCAGCTCGCGGGTGATGGACGCGCCCTTGTTCTCCGAGTGCTTCTTGGCGTACTTGGTAAAGGCCTTCTTCTTGCTCTTGTACCAGTTCTTGTAGAACCGGCGCTTCAGCTCGTCGCCCAGATGCTCAGCCCACACAGTAGTGAGCGAGCGCAGGCCACGGGGCGTCTCGATGTAGCCGACAAGGCCCACGACGATCATCTAAGAAAAGAGATGTTAGCCATTGGCAAACTGCAGAAGAAAGCCAAGCGGGCTGCGTCGTACGCACAGGCGGGGTATCCACAATAGTCACTGCCTCCACCACTTCCTTCTTGTGCGACTTGGCACCCGGACGGTCGAGGTCGCGGACGATCGTCGTCATGCCGGCCTTGTAGCCGAGCGCGGCCGTCAGGTGGACGGGCTTCTTCGGGTCATCCTTGGGGAACCTGCGCAAGAAGAGACAACCGTGAGCTTTGCGTTCCCTGCCTGTGCTTGAGGAGGGGGAAAAAAATTGTCGGCACTTACGACTTTACGCGACCGCGGTGGGAGGCACTCCGCTTCCTGGAAGCCAGCATGTTAGTTCATCCCGTTCTCCATGGCCATTCGAATCGAAGACGCTCGAGGGTGTATCGTACCGAGGAAGGTAGGCCAGCGAACCGTGGCGAGGAGCCTCGTACTTCCGGTGAGACCTGTTTTTTTTCGCTGTCAGAAAATAAAGAAAAAAAAGAACAATTGGAAAAGCAGAGTCGACATGTCGAAACTTGTAGTAGCTGCAGGTAAGAACTCACATTGTGTCGGTGGGCGAGGGAGAGGATGGGTTGAGGTTGTCGGTGAATGGTCCAGGTTGAGGATCGAGAGAAAAAAGTTTGGGAAAACTTCTTTTGCACTAATCATTGGAAACATTTCTGTGTGGCAGCCCTAATTGATCACGTGCTAGTGGGGCTCACAATATTTTGGTGGCCAGCATTTAGGTCTTGCCTTTGTCACATGAATATTCACGTGCATTTCGGTACGCTTCACACGTGACACCATCTCATGTGCACGGACGCGTTAATTGGCAAGCCGCCGCGACGCGTTTTCGTGCTCCTTTGCTCGAAGCTCTCCATCACCACCTGGCCATTCTTTTGCAGCGGGCGTTTCTTGCATTTCACAGGCCGGTACCATAACGAGGAAGGACGAAGGACCCATCATGGCTCTCATTGTCGACAAACACCGGCCACGGTCGCTGGACACCCTGACGTACCACCCTGACCTGACAAACCGGCTGCGGTCTCTTGTATGCTCCAGCCCAGACGTTTTTTTTTTTTTTTTTGTGGTTTTTTTCTTTCTTTTTCTGCCGTGCAGGGTATCTGTTCTAACAACCGTCTTCTTTTTTTCCTGTGCAGGCACAAAGCGGCGACTTTCCACATCTCCTCGTGTACGGCCCATCGGGGGCGGGCAAGAAGACGCGGATCGTGGCAACGCTGAAGGAGCTGTACGGGCCGGGCGTGGAGAAGATCAAGATCGACGCGCGGGTGTTCCAGACGTCGAGCAACCGCAAGCTCGAGTTCAACATTGTGGCGTCGGTGTACCACCTGGAGATCACGCCGTCGGATGTGGGCAACTACGACCGCGTGGTGGTGCAGGATCTGCTCAAGGAGGTGGCGCAGACGCAGCAGGTCGACCAGGCGGCCCGGCAGCGCTTCAAGGTGGTGGTCATCAACGAGGCAGACCATCTGACGCGCGATGCCCAGGCCGCGCTGCGCCGTACCATGGAAAAGTACTCGCCCAACCTGCGGCTCATCCTGCTAGCCACGTCTACCGCCAACATCATCGCCCCCATCCGCTCGCGGACGCTGCTGGTGCGCGTGGCCGCGCCCACGCACGATGAGATCTGCGACGTGCTGGCAAAGTCGGCACAGCGCGAGGGGTGGCCGGTGGTGCCGGCGCTGCACAAGCGGATCGCTGAGAGCAGCGGGCGGAATCTCCGCAAGGCGCTGCTGATGTACGAGTCGGTGCACGCGCAAAAGTACGTCTGGCGGCTCATTTTTTGTTCACACACACACACACACACACACACTAACGGCCCCAGTGAAAAAGTAGCAGACAACACACCCATCCCGCCACCCGACTGGGAGGCGCTCATCGGCCACATTGCCAAGGAGATCATGGATGAGCACACGCCGGCGCGCATCCTGCAGGTGCGGGCCAAGCTCTACGACCTCCTGACTCACTGCATCCCGCCGACCACGATCCTGCGCACGTTGACGTTCAAGCTGGTGGCGATGATTGACGACGAGCTCAAGCCAGAGGTGATCCGATGGTCGGCGTTCTACGAGCACCGCATCAAGACAGGCACCAAGGTCATTTTCCACCTGGAAGCCTTTGTGGCCAAGTTTATGCGCATATTCGAGATGTATCTGATGAGTATGGACATGTAAACCGGGGAAAACAGGAACAACAAAGGGGGAAAAAAAAGGAAAATCGAACAGCAAAATGACGAATCAGGAGACTTCTCAAGAGAACGAGTCGATGAGTGGAGCGACAGGAGCTTTGGAGCGAGACCGGTCCGTCCTCCTCCCTGCCCGTGGTCGAGGAGCACCGACCGAGAATGGACGCCAACGTGCCGGTGCGAGGGTCGGCACTATGATGAGAGTCCAACGGTCCTGGCTGGGAGTACTTCTGTATTGGGTTGGATTGGGGAAGGGAGGGGGGGAAGAGGGGAGGGGCTCCGTTTCCTTGAAACCCTGCCTTGGTGGGACGACAACACGCGCGAGCAGGCGTGGGGAGTGCATAAGAGAACGAGGGTGAGCGCGCAAGAGTCGCTGGGGCCAGTGGGCTGGAACAGTGGACAGGTTCAGCGGTGCAACCTCGATGCCACCACCTCAACCTTGCTACGCGGCTAGCCACGGTGTAAGATACGGGCATGTTTTGTACTCACTCTGCAGGTACCGCGATGACATAATTGTAGATGTCGGTTAGCCTTCCGGCAATCGGCCGGCGAGACGAGCAACCTCATGATAATGATCGATTGAGCAAAACCCCCGAGACTGGTAACACCTATCACATCTCAGACAGAGCACCACAAGACCACAAGAGGGCTGTTGACGGCTGTGCAGCTCGCCTCCCCCCCCGAGGCCGGCTGCGGCGTCGCAATATAGGGACAGGGGGTGTGGGCTGGGGCCGTGCCAGCCTTGCAAGACGGTGAGCTGTTGAGATGGTCCGTGCAAGCTGCCCGCCATCTGCCAGACAGCTCACCATGCTAATGTCTGGTCGCGTCGCCCATCCGACGACGACCACACGGGCGGTTTCCGGTGTCGGCTGAAACGGGCAACATGCGCATGTTCGCTTTGCTGCGGGCCAGCAAGGCGATGCCCCTGCTGGAAAAGCCATTTACAAAAGAGCCGACAAATGGAACATGGCCACCAATACACCCTCCTGGTCGAGGTCCGGCACAACGTGGTCGAGGCAAGATCGTCGCCTAGCGGAGGACTAGAGTGGCGGTCTCTGAACCTCGGTAGCGATCGAGTAAACTGTATTATTACCAAGTAAGATATGGGCAAAGAGGTAAAGGTCATCAGCCACAGTCGTGGCTCGACAGTGTCGCCCTGGTCTCGACCCAACAAGTGCGACAACGGCACCATGTAAGAGCTGCCGTGTCTGGACTGTTTCCGGTTGTCCAGCATGCAGCGAAAAAAAAAACATGGAAATGGCCCAGCTAGGCCCAGCTCGGCCTAGGGGACAATGGCTGCGCAGGAGCTGGGTGCACGCATGGATCTGAGGCATTACTCGTATGTGCTGCGTGGCAGTGGCCGTGACAGTCGGACTCGCGGGAGCGCGGCTGCCTTTCCGGGCGACTGACATGACGCCCAGACAGCAGGGTTGCCACCAGCTGCCAGGGACAGTGGCCAGACTCTGGTGAATTTTCTCACCACATCCCGGCAGTGCGATTTCACTGCTCATCTCACATCACAAGCCAAACAAATCGCCGACGCAAGTTGGCATCCTCGAAATCTCTGCAAAAAATCCTGATATACGCAATCAGCCCACGCCATCCGGGGTCGTCCTCTGCTTGGATGGCCTTGGATGGCCTTGAGTGGTCTTGGGGGGTGCCGATGTGATTTCATCCTGCGCGTTCGCTTGCACCCATGTCGTCGCCCTCCCCTTTGCCCTAACGGCCTGGGGTCTTGCTGTTTTCGTTTTCTCCGTTCACCCATCGAATGCCGCCCCCTTTCCCCCCCGGCGGACCAGCAAGGGGGGTAGGGGGGGGAGGGGGGGGAAGAGGAGGGGCGGAGGCTGCTGCACAACGTCGCACGCGAATTCGTGGCAACAGCTCCTGCTTGGCTCTCTTGGGGCTGTCCTAGGCTTGTCTTAGGCTTGTCTTGGGGCTGGTCCTGGGCTCGTCATGGGAGCCGCCGGCACGACTTGACTTGTCATGGCCTGCGGAGCCGGCGCTGCCTTTTTTTGCTGGGCTCAGCAGCGCCCGGACGGCAGAAAAAAAAAGGTCTGCAGGGCCACCCTGATCGCCTCTGGGGACGCTAATCGGCAGGTGGGAAACATGAGCCAGAAAGACGAACTGCAGCGCCTGCCATTCGCTGGACTTACACACCGTCGCAGCGTACCCACGCCAAGGTCTCCACTTGCCATGCCAATGGTTGGGCATGCAATTGGGGTTTGCGTTTGCGGCATGCTGGGAAAGGAAACAAGAGGAGAAAAAAAAAATTTACTGGGGACAGGGCTAAGTACCAGTACAAAGAGGCGCCTGGTCGCATGACTGGCCAGCCGCGAATGAGGGGCGCTGCTGCCTCGAGTGCGGGGTCCACTGCCGCCACGAGGTACTTTGTACCTATGCGTTCATACAATATCCTCTGTCCTTCTGTATTAGCTATAATAACTCACAACACAACGTCAAAACACCAGCGCGCGCCCAAGAACGGCGCGAAGCGCCGAAGCCCCGGCCGGCTGCGCTGTGAAAAGAGAGAGAAAAAAAAAGAATAAAAACGAACAGGAAAAACGACCGAGGAAATCCATGCCTGGCATCTTGCGCCATTGATCTGGTCCCCAGAGGCGGGGCAGAGAACAAAGCCCACCCGCGATCACGAGCAAGTTACCAAAACTCGTGCGCAAACATCTCAGATGCACTTAAGCTTCAACGCTCAGCAACGTACGATGCCTGCCCCAACAAACAGCCCCGACAGACAGCCCGTCTCCTCTGATCCTCTGCCCTCCGGGGTCGTCTGCCGCTGCCGCTGCGGTCATTCATTTTCCCCAGCCCAGTCCTCCAGAGGGTGGAGACGTCGGACGGACGGAATCGTAATCAAGGATGACCACGATACACAAGCACTTTCCCTTCCTTGCTTCTTTTTTCCATTGTTCCACCCAAAGTACCCTCCGGTACCGCTGCCCGGGCCATGCCTGCGCATGCCGCGCCTAGCATCCCAGATCGGTACTCGCCAGTGACCGAGTGTGTCAGGAGCCAACCGCGCCTTCCCCAAAGGGAGCTTACCACCCACCCATCCCCCCCTCGTGGACACCCTAAATGCGTTCCCTTTCGTCCACCTCGCTGACGCCTCCTTCCTCCGCAATCTGCCTGTACTCCGCGCAGCATTAAGGCGGCTGGGACGCCGCCCATCCCTCTTCCCCGTTTCCTTTTCTTCCCCTACTCCGCCATTGCCCCTCTATTCCGTTTCGGTGCGCTTCCCCATACACCCCCCACCCACTGTGAATGTACGGAGTACATTCAGATTGCATTACACACATTGTGATTTGCACTAAACGAGAGCGCACTAACACCCATGTATGAGTACCAACGAGTACGAGTACACCAGTAATACAACACTCCCTCCCGTACACCGGCCGTCGCCTCCGTTCACGCTCTGCTAGCAGGACGTGTTGCTGTGCTAACTATAGCTTCCCCTCTGGTCCCCAGTCGTTCTTGCCTGCTCCTGCCTCCTTCGGCCATTTGCTCGACTTAATAAGTGCTTCTTCCCCCCTTTCTTTCTCCGATCCGGTCGACTGCTCTTTCTCTTCCTACCTCCCTCCGCCTCTTTTGTGTGCTTCTGTCTTCCCTGTCTCTTGTCTCCTGTCTCCTACCTGCTGTGTCTCTGCCTCCTTCCTCCCTGTCTCCAACCCGTCCTCACCCTGAGCTTCCGAGACTCACCCCAACGCTTTTTTTTCTCTTGCCTCTCGTCCTACCTCACCGAGCTCCTCCCTTTCTTTCTTCGGCTTTTCCGGTCCTTCCTCCTGGTCGACTACTCGGCCTGCACTAGGAACAAGCGTGAGGCAGCTCACGTGGACACTGCAGCAAAGCAACAGCTATCGCCATTGCAAGCTCTCTCCCCTGCTTGCTCTCCCACCGCCGACAATGTCTGAAGCACCGCGCAAGATGCCCGTGGTGGCGGAGGCGCACGAGGTCGACACCTATCGTAAGTGTGCCTCGGTTAGGAGCTCAATGGAAGGGCTTGCAATTGGGCTCGCAATTTGCTGGGCCAAAGTAGCTAAAATGTTGTGTGTTGAATACCACTAACTCAACGTTTTCTGTGACAGACCCACCGGAGATGATGCTGGCCAGTATGTTTCGTCATTTTTTTTTTTGGCGGCTCAGGGTCGTTCTGTAATTTGCCGCAATCTAGCGGAGCTCCCCTCTTTCTCTCGCCCCCCCCCCCCCCCCCCCCCCCCNAGTATGTTTCGTCATTTTTTTTTTTGGCGGCTCAGGGTCGTTCTGTAATTTGCCGCAATCTAGCGGAGCTCCCCTCTTTCTCTCGCCCCCCTCTACCCTCCTCCTCCTCCTCTGCTACCTCTCCCCCCCCCTGCCTCTCTCTGGCAAGAGCTTGCAGTGCGCATGGCTCGGGCTGGGGCGCGAGGGCGGACCGACCTCAGATGAAAAGGGGCTCCAGCGATAGCAATTGGTAAAGTGCGTTAGCTAATTGGCCGTGCAGAGCACCCGTCAAAGCCTCATCTTTCCAGTAAGTAGCTCCAAACATCCACAATTGGGACCCGGTCCCCACTCTGCTGCTGCTCGGCTAGGCCGTGTTCGGAACCCAGGCACCCAGCTAATCGTCACCCATCGGGCAGGTTTCGAGGAGTACCAGACGCTGTACCAGGAGTCCATTCGGGAGCCAGAAAGGTTCTGGGGCCGCGAAGCCCGTTCGCTGCTGACCTGGGCACGCGATTTCCGGACGGTGCGCAGCGGCTCGCTCCTCTACGGCGACGCTGCCTGGTTCCTCGAGGGCCAGCTCAATGCATCGTACAACTGTGTCGACCGCCACGCCTTCAAGGACCCCAACCGCGTCGCCATCATCTACGAGGCCGACGAGCCGGCCGACGGCCGCACCCTGACCTATGGCGAGCTGCTGCGGGAAGTGTCCCGGACGGCCTACGTGCTGAAGCACATGGGCGTCAAGCGCGGCGACACCGTGGCCATCTACCTGCCCATGATCCCAGAGGCCCTGATTGCCTTTTTGGCCTGTGCCCGCATTGGAGCCGTGCACTCGGTGGTCTTTGCCGGCTTCTCGTCCGACTCGCTGCGCGACCGCGTGCTGGATGCCGAGTGCAAGGTTGTCATCACCACCGACGAGGGCAAGCGCGGCGGCAAGGTCATCGGCACCAAGAAGATCGTCGACGACGCCCTGAAGCAGTGCCCCGACGTCCGCCACGTGCTCGTCTACAAGCGCACAGGTGCCGACGTGCCCTGGACCAAGGGCCGCGACTTGTGGTGGCACGAGGAGGTCGAGAAGTGGCCTTCGTACATCTCGCCGGAGAGCATGAACTCTGAGGACCCGCTGTTCCTGCTGTACACGTCGGGCTCCACCGGCAAGCCCAAGGGCGTCATGCACACCACCGGCGGCTACCTCGTGGGCGCCGCTGCCACCGGCAAGTACGTCTTTGACATCCACGAGGGCGACCGCTACTTCTGCGGCGGCGACGTCGGCTGGATCACGGGCCACACGTACGTCGTCTACGCCCCGCTGCTGCTCGGCGTCGCCACCGTCGTCTTCGAGGGCACCCCGGCCTACCCGAATTTCTCGCGCTACTGGGACATCATCGAGAAGCACAAGGTCACGCAGTTCTACGTCGCGCCCACGGCTCTGCGGCTGCTGAAGCGTGCCGGCGACGAGTACGTCAAGCACGACATGAAGCAGCTGCGCGTGCTCGGCTCGGTGGGCGAGCCCATCGCCGCCGAGATCTGGAAGTGGTACTTTGAGGTGGTCGGCCAGGAGGAAGCCCAAATTGTCGATGTATGTGTCCCGCCTAACCCTGTAGTTGTCCCGAGCTCAACCGCTGACCCCCCTCCTCCCCCCAGACCTACTGGCAAACCGAGACCGGCTCCAACGTCATCACTCCGCTGGCTGGTGTCACGCCGACCAAGCCCGGCTCGGCATCTCTGCCCTTCTTCGGCATCGAGCCGGCCATTATCGACCCCGTGAGCGGTGAGGAGATCCACGGCAACGACGTCGAGGGCGTGCTCGCCTTCAAGCAGCCCTGGCCCAGCATGGCGCGCACCGTGTGGGGCACCCACAAGCGCTACATGGACACCTACCTCAACGTCTACCCGGGCTACTACGTGAGATGAACTCCCCCCCTTCCCTCCCGCGCTGCGTGTCTCTCAGCTTCTGACGAAAAAAAAAACAGTTCACCGGTGACGGTGCCGGCCGTGACCACGAGGGCTTCTACTGGATTCGCGGCCGCGTCGACGACGTGGTCAACGTCAGCGGCCATCGCCTGTCGACGGCCGAGATCGAGGCTGCCCTGATCGAGCACCACTCGGTGGCCGAGGCCGCCGTGGTGGGCGTGCACGACGAGCTGACGGGACAGGCCGTGGCGGCGTTTGTGGCCGTCAAGGACGGCAAGGTGACGTCCGACTCTCTGCGCAAGGAGCTCATCCTCCAGGTGCGCAAGAGCATTGGGCCGTTTGCCGCGCCAAAAGCCGTCTTCATCGTTCCGGATATGCCCAAGACGCGCTCCGGCAAGATCATGCGCCGCATCCTCCGCAAGATCCTGGCTGGCGAGGAAGACCAGCTGGGTGACACGACCACTGTGAGTGCTAGCGTTGACATTTTCCCCCTGTTTCCATGGCAAACAGGCACTGACCAAACAGCTGTCCGATCCGACCATCGTGAGCAAGATCATCCAGGTCGTGCACGATGCGAAGAAGAAATGAGCAGCAAATCTCCATGGACCCCCGGCGGTGTAGATTGCAGTCTCCCACCCCCCCTGCTTTGCGTCATTTTCTTTTTGTCTTATTGTTGTGTTCCTAGCCATTTCCATTTACTTTGGATGTCTTTTTTCTGTTTTCCTTTTTGGACGTATATACGGCAGGCGAGGACTACAATACCACCGGAGATTTACGAGATTTGCGGCCGGACAGCTTGGCAAGTGTTTTGGCAGCAGCTTGGCAGGGACCAGAGTGGCTGGCCGAGACTGAAGTATGTAAGCGGCCGTGGCTGGGATGACTGGCAATGACTGGCAATGACTGGCAATGACTGGCAATGACTCAGTAGTGTCCTTGACATTGGCAGCGTACTGCTACCGCCATTGCATCGCCGTTGTGACGCTGACCATGCGAGGCGGCCAGCTTGCTGGCCGAGGCCCATAAAACGCACCGCCCTCTTCCAAGCAATACGAGCAGTGCGATGCGGTCTGTCCGGCTTCGTCATCATCCGTGCTTCACGGCATGTAAGCCTCTCGTCAGGGAACAGCCAAGAGCCGATTGAGACGTTTTTCAGACACGGACATTGAAGCCCTTAGCTCCGTGCGGAGGTCGGCCGACAGTGTCATACATATTGTAATAGGCATCGGCCGACAACAGAACAATGGAGCCAATAGAGCCAGCGTAGACTAGAGGCCGCACCAAAAGCCTGGCGTGTTGGCAGCCGAAAAGTTCGTATCAGCACGTTGGAGAGGCGCAGCGGGAAGCCGCGTCAGCGAGCGCGGGAGAACGCATGCTGTAAGCAGCACCAACTGCGCGGAGAGCGGTTGCCAAGTCGGCGGCATCCATTCGGTGGGCGAGGGTGACAAATACGAAGCCGGACGATCCGAAGGAACAAGGCAGGGAAGGCAGGCAGAGAAAGCGGGAAAGCCAGCGGCAGGGGAGGCCAGCAGCAGGGGGGCAGCCCAGACGAAGAGACCAGGGAGCCACAGCGGGAAGGAATGGCCGGCAGAGCGCGAGCCATACAAGCAGAGCGCGAAATGAGACGAGAGGATCGATCATGCCTGCCCTGAATGTTTGCAGTTCCCCCCTCGTATCGTGCCTGCCCTGGATGGGCTTGCTGTTTGTTTTGTGGGAGGCCCCCCTTTGTGCGTTGCATGCGAGCTCGCTCGACCCGCGCAGCAGGCCCACTCTGCTGTTGATTCAGGCCACCACAGCGTCCGTGCCAAGGCCGTTGCTTCCCTGAATTATGCTTGGCGGGCCGCCAGTTATGGTTGGCACAGCCCCCCCAAACTTTCTTTTCACCGTGTTAGTGCTTTCTTTGGGGCTCGCAGGCGCTGGTGCTGGCGCCAGCACTGGCTGGGCTGGCTGGGCTGGCTGGCTGGGCTGCCCGAGGTATTCGCTGCCAACCGTCCTTTTTAATTCGTCTCGACATCCTTCCATTCCCTCAGTCGCTGCAACGCACATTTCCAAGCCTATATCCTTTCTAGCATCCCGGCGCCGACCCTTGTGTGCTCGTGCCCTTACTCTCACCCTTTTTTGGATATCTTTTATTTTTTGTCTTCCTTATTCGGACTGCCGCTTTTGGACGTCAACACCTCCTAGAGACCTCCCTCCTAGAAACAGACCTACGAGCACGAGCAGACCTTGATCCTGAACCTAAACAAGCTCCCCCCCGGCCTCGCCCGTCGAATGATGATACCCAATCACGTTCTCTGTTAGCCCGCCGCTGCCGCTGCCATGACCCTTGTGTGGCCGCGCGCGGGGAGAGCACCCCTCCGGCTGGTGCTGCTGGCGGTGCTCGTCCTCGTGGGCGTGCTGCTGCCCGGGGCGGCCGGCCACTCCCGCGAGCGGAACCCGCTGCGCAGCATCGGCCGCATCGAAGACGCCGTGCTGCATGCGCCGTCCCACCGCGTCCACGCGCTGTCGCACTTCCAGATCTCGTTCACGGTGCACCACGAGGACACCGGCCGACGACAGCCCGTGCGGCTGCGGCTGGCCCCCAACCACAACATCCTGGCCGACGACGCCGCGGTGCATACCATCCACGCCGACGGCTCGGTGACGACGGAGCCCATCAACCGGCTGGACCACCGCGTGTTCGGCGGCAACGTCTTTGTGCAGGAGGAGGCCGATGCCGATGCCGATGCCGATGCCGATGCCGATGCCGATGCCGATGCCGATGCCGATGCCGATGCCGATGCCGGGGACAACCATTGGACCAACGCCGGCTGGGCCAGCATCTACGTCCACGTCGACGGCGCCCACCCCGTCTTCGAGGGCGCCTTCCGCCTGCGCGGCGACCACCATCACATCCAGACGAGCGCCAACTACCTCGACACGCGGCTGGCGGGCGACCCGCTGGTGTCGCCGGAGCCGCGCGAGTACATGGTGGTGTGGCGGGACTCGGACATTCTGCCCGACGCAGCGCTGCACGACGCGCAGACGGTGCTGGGGCTGCGGCGGCGGCAGCTGCAGTCGAGGGCCGGGCTCAGCGCCGAGGACCTGGCGACCAGCTTCGGCGTCACGACGCAGCCGGCCTGCTCGGCCGACGGGCTGCTGTTCAACACGGACGCGCAGCACCCGATCTACCGGGGGGTCGACGTGGAGGATGTTCGCGTCGGTGACCATGCCGCCACCTCCTGGCTCTTTGGCCGGCAGATCGACGGCACGGGCAGCTCGACCGGCAACTCGGCGGGCGTCAACCTGTCGTCGACGATCGGCAACTCGGCCGGCTGCCCGACGGCGCGCAAGGTGGCGCTCGTGGGCATCGCCGTCGACTGCAACTACGCCAGCGAGTTCGCGGCCCGCACCAACGCGTCGGCCAACATCATCACGCAGATCAGCTCGGCGTCCAGCGTGTACGAGAGCACGTTCAACATCTCGCTGGGGATCCAGAACCTCGTCATCCAGGACAGCGAGTGCCCGTCCGACGCCAGCACGACGGCCACGCCGTGGAACGCCGACTGCGACACCGACCTGACCATCACCGACCGCCTCAACCTCTTCTCGCAGTGGCGCGGCGACAACAGCAACGACACCAACGCCTTCTGGATGCTGCTGAGCACCTGCCCCACCGACTCGGCCGTCGGCCTGGCCTGGCTGGGCCAGCTGTGCACCCACGGCGCCAGCACCAGCGCGAGCTCCAACGAGACCACGGCGGCCACCAACGTCGTCATGCGCACCGCCACCGAGTGGCAGGTCATGGCCCACGAGGCCGGTCACACCTTTGGCGCCGTCCACGACTGCACGTCCACCACGTGCAGCGACGGCACCGTCACCATGCAGCAGTGCTGCCCGCTGAGCCAGACCGAGTGCGACGCCGACGGCCAGTACATCATGAACCCTAGCACCGGTTCGGGCATCACCCAGTTCTCCGCCTGCAGCCTCGGCAATATCTGCTCCGCCATTGGCCGCAACAGCGTCAACTCGTCGTGTCTGTCCAATAACAAGGACGTCGTCACCATCACCGGCAGCCAGTGCGGCAACGGTATCGTCGAGGCCGGCGAGGACTGCGACTGCGGCGGCACCGACGGCTGCGGCAGCAACGCCTGCTGCGACCCCACCACCTGCACCTTTGTCTCCGGCGCCCTCTGCGACCCCTCCAACGACGAGTGCTGCACCTCCTCGTGCCAGCTGGCCACCTCCGACACCGTCTGCCGCGCCAGCACCGGCTCCTGCGACCCCGCCGAGACCTGCTCCGGCACCTCCGCCACCTGCCCGGCCGACGTCACCTCGCCCGACGGCACCGCCTGCGGCAACAGCAGCGAGAGCCTGTCGTGCGCCTCCGGCCAGTGCACGTCACGTGACCTCCAGTGCAAGACCCTCATGGGCTCGCTGACCACGGACAACGACACGTACGCCTGCAGCGACTCGGGCTGCCAGCTGAGCTGCGCATCGCCCGAGTTCGGCTACAACACCTGCTACATGATGCAGCAGAACTTCCTCGACGGCACCGCCTGCGAGGGCGGCGGCCGCTGCAACAACGGCAACTGCGAGGGCAGCACCGTCGCCAACGAGATCCGCAACGCCTTCCTGTCCCACCTCAACATTGCCATTCCCATTGTCGTCGTCGTCGGCCTGCTGATCCTGCTGGTCCTGACGAGCTGTCTGTGGTCCTGCGTGCAGCGGTTCCGCCGCCGCCGCCGCCAGCGCATGCGTCTGCGCAATGGCATGGCCATGCCTCCTCCTCCCATCCCCATGGGCGTCCCGCCGGGCGGACCCGCCGTTGCCATGACGGCGGCGGATGGCTGGCGCAGCAGCCGCAGCGGCGGCGGTGTAGTGGGCGCCAATAATGTGAGCCGCAGCACTGTCAGCCGCAGCAGCCGCAACACCCTGACCAAGCCAATCATGACGTCGGCCGCGGACGTCCCGTCAAAACGTTGGTCGCTCGGGGGGTGGCTGGGACGAGGCAAGAAGACGGAGGACATGCGGTCTGTCGGCGGCAGCGGCGGCGGTAGCGGCAGCGGCAACGGCAGCGGCAGCAGTGCCGATGCCATTGGCATCGCGGACATCCCGCCTGTGCACCAGTTCGGTCCGCATCGCGGCGGCGGCGGCAGTGGCTTCGACACACCGCCGCCGCCCTACTCACGGCCGCCGTCGCAGCAGCCGTGGGTGCCGCCCTTTCGCGGCTCGAGCGTGCGATACGCATGAGCACATGACTCTGTATTTTCTCCCTTTTTGGCAGTCTGGCGTTTGGTGGGTTTGCAGGTTTGCAGGGTTTCCGTGTTTCCAGGCATTTGGTTATCATTATTGTATATGAACTTTGGGTACAAACGACATTGGGCATAAAAAGGGGGGGGTTCTTCTGCACATTTTCCTGTGGCAATGGTTGCGGTCTGTGTAGGCAGATACGCTGGACGAATCGTTGCTTAGGATTCCTCCAAACAGAGCATCAATCAACAGTATCATCCACGTATTTTCACAGGCAGTCCTGATGCTCTTGTTTAGTTTCGGGTTATTAAACGGCCGTCGTAAGGAGGTGCAAAAATAGCTGATGGGAGCAGAGCGCCTGGGCCTCTTTCTCTCTCCGTGAAAAAGTCATAGGAATATCCAAGCCAGGTACAACTCCGCACGCCAGTTCCCCCCTTCCCATAGATACCACTGAAATGAAGTCTGCCAAAAGCCTCCTCCGGCTGCCTGCTCCAAAGGCACCTAGACACCTACCTACCCTTCCCAGCCTTCCCCTTTCCCTACCTCCCTTATACGGGTATCAGCAAATACGATCATCATGCCTCAGGCCACTATGCCCGAGCCTCCATTTTTAAAAAGGACAGCCAAAGCCAAGGAACCCCCCCCCCCCTCTCTTGCCTTCCCTCCCAAGAAACCGAATCAGCACGTCAGCGGAACCTTGTCCAGAACAAAAGCACTAATTCGGCATCTTTCGCTTCCCGAGACTGTTTCGCCCGCCGCCCCAGGTTTCTTTTCCCTTGCCCTTGTCCTTGGCCATGCTGCTGCTGCCGCCGCCGCTGCTGCCACCGCCCGCCATGGCATCCTCACCACCAGCACCACTGTAGCCTCCGCTGCCAGCCGTATAGGCCATCGACTCGTCCTCGTATCCGCACATGATGCGTGTGAACTTGAACCGGGTCGCAGGGATACTCTGGAGAAGTAAAGGAAAAGAGAAGAAAAAAAAGGACACAAATGCATTAGCTGCAATGCTTGGGAAAGTTTCTCAAGCGGCGGCAGCGACTCGCCGCTTTGGCCACACGGATCTTTGGGTCTTTGCTTACGTCGCCCGAAGTCTGAGCGTACATCATCAGCAGTTCTGGGTTGTCCAGTACGATTTCCGCATGTCGTCGCCGGTCTACCGTCTCAAAGGTTTCCTGCCTCGGCCTGTTTTCCCGCGTTGGCCATGTCAGCAGTCTGCCGTGCACCTGCCTTGTTTGTTCTCTCACTCTCTCTCTCTCTCAAGGAAAAAAAAAAACATACAGGTATACCTGTACGTCGTGTTTATGGTTTTTCGGCCGCAGGTAGCTCCGCGGTCGGTTGCTGCCGCTGCCGCCGGCACTTCCGCCTGCCGCTGCGAGCGCAGCCGATGCCGTGGCGCTGGCCAATTGCGGATGCGGGCCTGCAGCTCCGGGTTTCATCCGCATCTGCTGTTGGCGCTGTTGTTGCTGGTAATGGAGCTTCTGGGCATCTTGTGACTTGCGGTCCAGCTCCCGAGCGATCTCCTCTTCGCTCAGAGGCCTTCCGTACGGATCCTTGCCCCGGGCTTGGCGGTTGCGCATTTCTTCCGTGAACGGCCTGACGATGCCTGCTACCAATGAGCTAGAGGCAGCAGGTCCACCTCGTCCAGCTGCCAGCTCTAGAGGATGGGACAAGGCGCCGGCTGCGGGCACCGGCGCCGCGGACGCCGGTCCACCCGAGAAGGCGGGGTTGGGTGGCGGGGCCGACATCAATGGCGGGGTTAGAATGCGACCGAGAGAGCAGCGGAGACGTTGACAAAACGAACGCGGCGTCTGGGGTTTTCGGTTTTTGTTTGTCAGACGACGTCAGATACAGCTGTCTTGGGGAGGGGGGCCACTCTGGTTCGCAGGCGATGCGATTCGTCTGTCGCTACGTAGGGAAGCAGGGTGAACGGGCAGGGCGGTAAAAGAAAAAGAAAAAAAAAACCCCCAGAAGACCAGTCGGAGAACAGAGTGAGGGAAGAAAGTTAATGTACGAAAGGAAAATACGTCGCCCGTTTGTCCTGCAGCAGAAAACTGCCCGTCGAAGGGAGAGGAGACTTGGTTTCTGGTGGCGTCGTCTGGCTGCAGTTCCGTTTGACGAGACCGGGGTGGTGTGTGGACGGCCGTGGGCGGCAAGTCTTGTTCGAACCCGCCCGACTCTCAGGCCACCAAGCAGCCAGGCGTAAGCTGGCACAAAACACAGAAAACGGGGTCGTCTTCCGCCGTCTTCCAATTAGGGTTTTCGTCGGCTGGCTGGGTGCTTGGTCACAGGGAGGTGTAGGGAGACCAAAAGCACGTGAGTCTTTCCGTTAATAATTTAATCCGAGACAAGCCAGCGTGGGTAAGATGTCATTGCGGCCTCGCCCGCGGGCGGAGGGAGGAAGGGGCAGGATGAACGTGTGTGAATCGGCCACACAGAACGAAGGCAACGAAATTGCGAGGGGAAGGAAAACGAGACGATGTGGCAGACCACATAGGCCACGAAGAAAGCAGGGGCTCTTTGGAAAAGTGCTCCCAGGTCATACACGTTGGGGGGGGGTCCTTGAAACGGAAGCCACGATTGCTCGTCACATGACAACGTCGTGACACCCGAACTGTTCGTACTTCGTACACATGCGCTTTCCCTGTCCGCCCATTTATGCGGTGGGACAAGACTTGCACTCGACCTTTCCTTGTCTCACCCACGGCAATCCCAACAGAAGCAGGTGTCCACTATTTTTGCCTGAAAAAAAAGGCCTCTTTCTGGCATGTCGAGCCCTCGACCTTGTCCGCTCCGTTCTCGGCTGCATAGCCACCATGACGTCGAAAGGTACGAGTACAGCCGCCATCTTTTTCGGTGCCTGGTAGAGTTTCTCAACGGTCCACCAAAACATCACGAGGCTTTTATCCGACGGGCTCTGTGGTTCGACGATGAGGCGATAAGATCTGGTGAGAATATCGGGAGAACGTTTCTTGTAATGTGCTGGGAGAAACGGTATAGACGTTGGGCTCCCGCGTACTCTGCTTCTATGTAACCAAACCGAAAATAAATACAAATCCAGTGGAACGGAAAGACAAAGGGAAAGCAGAGGCAGAGAGATCAAAGAGTGACAGCAAACCAAAGGTGACGCCAAACACGTGCCGTAACCTGCAAATAAACCAAACTCCCATGGACGCAAAAACACCTCCTTCCTCTTGTTTTGCCGACCAACCGAGATATACACAAGAACCAACTGCTGCGACATTTCCCAGGATGTCAAACCAAAATACCGCCCACCTCCAAAAACCGCAAGCCAGTAACGACCAGTGCTCCTCTCCCCTTCCCTGGCTTTCGTGCGGCAGGCATAAACATAAAATGATATCCGATATAAAGTGCTGACAGCGATTCCACCCACCAGATGCTCCATTAACGGGGAAAATGTACACCGAACCATGGAAATCAGACAAAATGAAAAGAGAAACCGTAAAAACAAACCCCCCACCAGATGCTCACCGGTCGTCGTTTCTTCGTCATGGTTCCGCCCGCAGGTAGCGAAAGTGGTAGTGGCCGTGATAATAGTAGCAGTAATAGTATACACTCCTTTCCAGGCAGGCAGGCACTGCGCAACGTCCGCCTATCTCCGTGCCTTGTTGTCTCGAAAGGTCCCGACGTTTCGTTTGTGGTGCGGGTGCATGTCTGTCTGTGCGATGCATTTCATCATCGGAAGTTGATGACGGCCAGCTACAATTTGTGTTAGAGAGACGTTCCAAAGTCCGAGAGATGGAGATCAGAGACACGTACGCGATTGTTCACACCGTAGGCCAGTTTCTGCCCGTTACTGTCCCAGCACAAGCAGTGCGTGTCTTCTTCTTCGCCTTCCCCGTTGGTCTTTGGGCTCAGCCAGCCCGGATGCGGTGCTCTCCGCCAGCTGGCTCGTGGGATTGCATGCTCGCCCACCTTCCAAATAAGAATCCGGTCGGCCGTGGCCCCTGCAATGAATACACCGTCAGGAGTAAATGAGAGCGCCACCACGGGGAGATCCATGGTCATTGAGCACTTTGGCTTGCTGTCGGGTAGCCGGGCGTTCCAGATGGTGATTGCGCCGTCTTCACCCCCCGAAGCCAGCAGTCGCTCTTCTGCCACAGGTGTCGATTGCAGGGGCTGCCACATTAGAGAAGTGACCAGACCAATGTGGGCAGAGATCGTGCGGCGTTCGCCAGCCTCGTTCCAAAGCTGTTGCATGTCAGCAAGGCATTCGAGAGGAAGATGGCACACGCAATAAAAAACAAAAGGGCTTACATCAATCACGCCCTTCTCGCTGGCTGTAGCAATAATTTTGGACCGCCAGTCATATTGAATCTGCACGAAGCTGTCATCTTTCTTCGTGTCGAATTTCTTCACTGTCGAAATGCCAGACTCCGTGCAACGCATGGCCAGCAGCAGATCACCACCGCAGAGGATGAAATCTGTGTCGTTGACCCAAGCTGCGTCGAGAGGGTCTGAATGCAGGTCGTGGCTGGGGAGGAAATGAGACGTTGACTCCGAGGTCACCGCAGAGTAGACTGTGACTAGTGTGCCCCGATTGTCGGGGCCGATACCGATGAGCGAGGTGCCGCTCTGATTCCACCGCAATTTGATGACGGGCGGCTCCTGGGCGTTATATCGGGACAGCATATTTCCATCGGGGGCCCATATGATAACTTGCGCCTTGTTTCCCGTCTCTGTGGCAATAGCAATCGCTGATCCATCCGGATTCCATGCCATAGATGTCACTGTGCCTGTGGCTGGCTCGTCTTCCTCAACCAGGTCCTTGAATGGCTGATTGACTCCGTTCACGTGGGCAGCAGCGGAATCCGATGTCGTAGGCGCACGTGACAGCGTCCAAATACGGGCTAGGGCATCCGAGCCTGAAGCGGCCAACATGGAAGGGTTGCTCGGGTTCCACTCGCAATGCAGGACAATGGGATTCTCGTGGCCTAATTGCTGCGCGTCGGAAAGGCTGTCGCCGGAGACTGGTTCATCGTTTGTCAGATGCAAAAACATGGTTTCTGGTGCTAGTTCCTCGACCTTGTCGACCTGTGTGCCCTGATCGGGACCGTCAGTTCTCGGAACAGGCGTCGAGCCAGGCTCCCGTTCCATGGGCGACGGATAGGCGTGCTGGTTTTCGCTGCTGTCAATGTCCATCGGCGTTGGCGGCACCGCATCCGTGCTCCCAGCCGCTTCGTAACCATTGCTGAGCCTTGCCTTCTTGGCCGGCGACCCGTTCTGGAAAGATTGTTGCTTGTCGATGGGTCGCTTCCGCGATTCCGCATCGTCACCTAGTTGCGTGGAAGTGACGGCCTTTGTCTCCACCTCCATCTCGTTATGGAGGTCCTCCTTGCGAGGTGGCGGCTCCGTGATAAGCGGGCCAAACACCCCGAACGGCTGCGGCTCAACATCTGTTATCTGGGCGCTGTGAGAAGTCTGTGTCGATAAAATACCAAACGGGAAATGACGCAGGAAACAGCTGTGGCGCGGGAGCTCGGAGACATACCCGCAGCTTTGTCGAAGCAAAATCTCTCTCAAGTGATTGATAGAGTAAGCCCCGGTTCACGACCGAGACGAGAGCATGGCTTTTTACGTGGGCGGCAAAGTCAAAATGCCGATGCGGTTCTCGAACATGCCATTCTTTTTGGAACTTGGCGGCAGTCTCGCGGTAGTCTGCTGTGGTTAGTGGCGTGAAGGGGAAAGGCAGAAATGGAGATGAGTCGATAGAATAATAGGCACGAAACACGAAAAAATTATGTTCAAATTTAAGCAGACCAAAAAAGATCACATACTCCCTTCTAAAAGGTACCTGTATAGATTAAGCACGTTAGTAAAGGACCGTGGTGGATGGCGAAACACTCGCGACGAGGGTGCAGTCGGAATTGAGACAGATCGTGAAGCTGAGATGAAGGGTGTGGAGAGAAGGTGTGGGGGGGCGTGTGAGGAGTGGAGGGTGGCTGACGGAGATACAGGGCCTGGGACACGAATTTCGTCCAAAAGGGGTAGAGAAGGGGGCGGTAAAGAAACTGGGAAAGGCACATGCGCAAAGCGAAGTGACGAACCTCCAGACGAGGAAATTGATTCTGTCAGAATCAAGAAACTCCTTCATGGCGGCAGCGGACGGCGGCAGCCGGGAGTCGAAAGGGGGGGGGCGCGCGCGCGTGGGTGAGGAAAGCCGAGATTGAGACAGGAAGGCGCGAAGCACTGCAGATTCGATTCGCGGGAGAGAGGGAGGCGCGAGACCAGAAGGCGGAAGAAAGACCAGGGACTAGATCCAGAGGCGGGAGAGGATCAGCTGCGGTGACAAAAAGTGACAAGAAAGCAGGGCGACAAGGCGGTGGCAGTTTCGAGGCGCGAATTCGAAGTAGCGGCTGAGCGTGACCAAAGGGGGAAGAAGGAGAGTAAAGAAGAACAACGGGGGCGCAAGTGACGACCAACGTGCCGAAGAAGCGAAGCAAATGAAGAGGAGAAGACGAAGCAGAATGAGCAACAGGGCGTGCTTGGAGAGTCGTCGAAGGCGTGGGCTGCAGAAGGAGTGCAGCTGCGTGTTGGAAGGGAAGAAAGAAAGGGAGAGTGTCGAAAAATAGTGAGGACACGAAAAAATTAGTTTAGGAACCACTGGGTCACGATGTGGTAACGGTAGAGAGAAAATCAACGTTCGATGCATGGAGCTTGTTGTATTTAGGCGGCCTGGACCCCGGGGGTAGGGGATGGTACGGGAGTACTCGCCTATCCACAAGTGCGCCAGATACTTTCGTGCAAATACTCGTACGGATACATGAAAGGCTTGGGTGGGTGGGGGAGGTCGTAATTGTCCACCAGCGACAAGCAAAGAAGGGGAACGCCAAAACACGGTCTTGCGCAGGGCAATGGCGGCGCTATGCGCCAGCTTGGGTCGTCGCTTTCCCTGTCGGTTCGAAGCCGGTAGCGCTGTGCGAAATTTGTAAAGGTACCTGCGGCGCACCCGGTCAGCAGCGGGGCGCTGAGTACTCGTACTTGTACACGTTCGGACACACGCTAGCGGCGGTCCAGTCTAGAAGTTACAATCAACAGCACATAGCATACCGTGAATCGCCGGGCGTATTTGTAGATGTACCTTGGCTTCCCCCCCCTGTCATGGGTACAAGCACGTCGCACACCCTGCCTAGGCGGAAGGTGTGCACACATGCCGACCAGGATACCCTTGTCGCGCTGAGTTGTGGGCAGGAGGAGACTGGTGAATCCGTCCCATTGGCGACGATCCAGAATGAAACCTAGTCCCAGCAACCTCGATTTTGGGTGATGGCCGGGGGGCTTCACGCGCTCTTGATGAATGCCGTATCTTACGAGCACACCCTCGTACGAGTAATTGCATGTACGAGTACGAGTGCATCCTCTGATCTCCAGCTGATGCCAACCGCGGCTAGATGGTCCATCTGTGATGGTGGCGATGTATTTGCATCCAAATGGAGAAAGCGAAGCCAGCAACGCCTAAGCGGGTCCGATGAATGATCGTCCTGCCGGCAGCCCAATGCAAATTGGCGTTCCCAGTCATCTGCGAGTGCCTGCACGTCTGCTCTGCCATCTCCTACTGGGTTCTTCAGCGACAATACGGGGTGTAATTTGTAAATGGAGCACAGCACACTGAACAGCCTCGACCGTACGATGCACTACTCGTACTCGTACTTTGTACTCGAGTGCGCGCTCCGTAGGAGAACCCACCCACCTTGACCATGGCCCGTTGCTGATGGAACATGAAGCTGGGGAGAGGGTGTTTGGTCTCGGTGGGACCCAAGAACAAGGGGAGCGAGGCCGGTCAAATGCGTATCTTTACATACAAATAGTATGGACTAGGTGTACTTTGTACATACGACGTAATCCCGCATTGGTGGGTATGCAACCCGACCCTTCCTCTGGTTCTGCTTTCTTTTTTTGCTGGTTTGTACCGCTGGGATTTGACGAAGCGGCAAAAAATGATTGGCCAGCAGCGCTTTGGCATGCCTCACAATTTAAGGGAAAAAAAGGAAGCAAACGAAACAGCCCGAAAGCCTGTTTCAGGGGGGTGCAGCCAGGTAGTCAAGGGCGTGCAAAAAAAAAATATTGCGTTCGTGCTATGTCGCTGTCAAATTCGTGCAGATGCCTATTTATTCATTTGTACAGTTGATATGTATAAATCTAGCATTGGCAATGCGTCTACATACATACAATTAGATGTCAGTCCCTTATTTTGTAGGGGTGGTGTTCTGCTTGCGTTCGTATCAACATCAGCGACGGCAGCAGGTGCTGACAGGGTCAGATCGAATGCCACAAGGGGCTGACAAGGCACCGAACTCAATTTCGCGCAGCCTATCCGTATCCGTACGAGTACTTGTAATACAGGGGGGGGAACTGTTGGAGTGTTGCATATCTTGTTGATGAGCTGGCCTAACAAAATCATTAAGGGAAGTGGGGCTTCCGCTGAATGGATCCGGTATCTGTCTCCCAAGTCTCACACCTGTAGTGACTTCGGGGCTCTAAAATTCAGATAGGATTTGCCCCCACAGTGCGTCCGCTAGTGGAGAGACGGCCTCCTGGATACCCGTGCCGAAGGCGAAACGGCCTTGCTGACCCGTCCATTCAAGGCAGAATCGAGATGCAAAATGCATCTTTCAACGCAAGAAGACGCCGCAGCATCCAAAACTGACACTTCCTAACAACACAGACAGAGAGGTCTCCGCTTTATCTTTCCATAGACTCCAAACATGACCGGTATTGGCTGTAAAACGCTGTCCAAAACATGCTTCCCGAGGATTTTACGCTGGAAAGCGGAGGAAATGGCAGTCCTAAAACAAGATGGGCGTTGAGAACGTGCGCCTGTTCGCAATTTCCTCTATGTCACCTGCTATGTAGTCCAACTATTAGCTCTGCTTTCACGGCCGCGGTGTGTCTTCTTTCTTCCATCACGACAAAAACCTCGAAAAGCCATGGTCTGTGCACCTTCAACTGCAGGCGGACCCC
This sequence comes from Harringtonia aguacate, assembly GCA_014183095.1. Taxonomy (NCBI): domain Eukaryota; kingdom Fungi; phylum Ascomycota; class Sordariomycetes; order Ophiostomatales; family Ophiostomataceae; genus Harringtonia; species Harringtonia aguacate. The sequence continues at coordinate 679,187 of JACCPH010000008.1, read as the reverse complement.
GGCCAATGGTAATTTGGCAGAGAGGACTACCTGATTATGAACAGGGAGCCCCGGCAAAACCAAGGTAGCGACCTAACGGACAGCCTGCGCAAGCTAACCAGCCGCAATTTTCTGCGGACAATGCGGGCGATGCGGCTGCTGCCTGAGTGCCTTAGGCAGACACCACTGGTCTCACTCGCCACACCTTCCCCTGAGCACGTAGCAGTAGCCACCTCATTAAGATTATCGGCTTTTTTTCGAACCTCATCAAACCGAAAACGCCTGCATCGCGTCGCCCCCTGATGTGGAACGGGAGCTCCTAGCAAGTCATCAAGGTGCAAGACTCGACCGGCGTGGACAGTCCCTTGTTTCGACATCTTCACGCTTCGCTTTTCCTTCGCGTCTCTGAAGCCGATACCCTCTTGTCTTGTTCTCGTCGTTGCACCGTCTTGTCTCTCGCGCTGACCTCTGTCTCGCCGCCATGCCGCCCCGACTCAACCTCCCGCCAGTCACGCGCATCACGCTGATTGTGCTGGTGCTGCAGTCTTTCCTCAGCGCCGCCATCCGCTACCGCCAGTGGACTGCGCAGTCGCGTATCGTTATCCCCTATCTCAACCTGATCCCCCAGCTCTCGGTGCTGTATCCCTGGACGTTCCTCACCACCACGCTCGTCGAGAGCAATATTTTCACGCTTGGGATCGCCGGCGTCACTCTGTACCAGGGCGGCCGCTATCTGGAGCGCGCCTGGTCGTCGCGCGAGCTTGCCAAGTTCTTGCTTGTCGTCAGCGTCATCCCTAACCTGCTCACGTTTGCTGTCCTCGTCTTCTTCTTCTCTCTGACGCACGAAGAGAGCTGGACGTACGTCCCCCCTCAAGCATCTGAGACTACTCTCTTGTGATATCTGCTAACGGTCCTAGGCTCACATCTATCGGCGGCACCATTTCGCTTCAAATCTCATTCCTCATCGCGTTCAGCCAACTTGTTCCTGCCCACACCGTCACCCTCTTCCGTGGCATCTTGTCACTGCGCGTCCCGCGTTTCCCGCTGCTGTACCTCGTGGCGGTGCTGTCGCTGGCTCTGACCCCGGTGCTGACTGTCGCCTCCGCGCTGCTGGCCGTCTTCGGTTTCCTCACCAGCTGGACATACCTGCGCTTCTACAAGTCCGTCTTTCCCGATCTCGACTCATCACAGACCCCTACACTCCGCGGCGATGCCAGCGAGACGTTTGCTCTGGCCGAGTTCTTCCCGGGACCCATCAAGCCGTTTGTCGCGGCCGTCTCCGACGCCGTCTTCAACGTGCTGGTGGCCGTGCGCATCTGCACGCCCTTCTCCACTGCTGACATCTCGGCCCGCGCAGCCGCCAACGGCGGCGATTATCTCCACCACCAGCGCGCTGTGGCTGGCAGCACACGTGCAGAGGCTGAGCGGCGGCGGGCGCTGGCGCTCAAGGCCCTCGACCAGCGGCTGCACGCTGCTGCAGCCAACGCGGCGTCGCGCGCGGGAGCAGGCGGCACTTCGGCTGGGTCCGGTGGCCACGCTACCTCAACCCCGGACGCACACCTGCCGGCGGCCACGGGTCCCACGGTCCAGACCCAGCCCAAGGCCAACGCGCAGACAGCCATGACGTCGCACAGCGCGGCGTCGGCATCGGCACCAGGCCTGCTGGGCGAGACCAGCTACGTGCCAGACGAGAGCGACAAGTCGGGTGCGTAATTGGCTGTCGGCGTTTGTTCAGATGTTGTCGGGTGTCTTCCCCCCTCGCCGGGGTCAGCATCTTTTTATCTATTCTGTTTGCTATCTCGGGCTTCAACTTTCACTATATACCATGACACGCTGCATATTTCGTCATGTTGCTTTCATGGCGGGGCTTTTTTGGGTGCAGCGAAGCTTGTCGTGCCAGGAGAACCAACCTGAAGACGGCAGACGTGTCTGGCCTGATTCCAGCTCCGAGCATACCTTTGCGTCTCCATTACACGATGAACACGCTCTTCTTTTTTTTGGCCTCCTTCGTTTGGTCCATTGTGCGAATAGAGCTTAATATTGTATGCTTGAGGGAGGATGTCCGGAGTTGGCTGGGACTGTTTTTTTTTTTTTTTCGGTGTGTGTGTGCGTGTGTGTCTGCGGCTGCAGTCGAAGAGCGACCCGAGACTGCATTTTCTATATTGTATATTGACTACATAGCATTAATGAGCACGGGCTATTGGATTGTGTCCGCTTGTATTTGCACTGAAGCGTTCCTGCCTTGTTGGGTTATACATGCTGCTGCAAGTCGCCTCGCAAGCAGATGGCACGTCAGCTCGTTGTGGCGCGTCTGCAGCACAGGCTTTGCTGGCATGCGGCATAATTGCCGATTGCCCAGCATTGATCACGCAGCATGTGTTTTGGCGACGGTGGCATTTTTATTTTGTCGACTCTAGGGACATGTACGAGTAAGATGCTCGTAGGGCATACCTGCACGGAACTGGCCACTCTTCCCGTCTGAGGATGCCTTGGCGGCGATGCCATTGGCCAGGGGGGGTTGCCCCTCTGGCATAACGTGTGGCTGGCAGCACACTGTGTATCGGAGTCTCACCAGCACGTAATAATATTGGTAGGCGAGGGCAGACATCTTCTAGGCTATCTCGACCCCACAGAAACGTTTCGCAGGCGAGGGCATCGGGGTGTACAAACTACCAAAAAAGGACAAATAAAGCTTTCTCTCATCCTTGCGTGCCTTCCTTTTTGCGATTTGGTGTCTCAGCTAGAGTTAATGGGTGTGGGCTGCGAAACAAACAAGCAATTTCCGCCTCTCGCGAAATCAAGCTTCTCCGAACAAACACGTCTGACGTGTGCTGCAGCCGTATGCTCGAGTCTATATATATATATATGTAGGCTGTCTTGCGAGGACGAGTGCGAGTAAGCCGGAGAGGCATCGTGAGACTGGCGGAGGATCCGCTAAGAAAGCCGTGAAGCAATGGCGCTTTTTGGTCGGCTTACCCGCCTGCAGGGTGCCCTGTTGGGAAAATGCTTCGCCTTGCATCTGCGGCAGACAGCAGCAGCGCCAGTCGACAATCTGTAGACGCCCCCCCTCCCCCCCTCTCCCCTGCACGTCTCCCGTGTCTCGTGCTCGTATTCCACTCGTAAGCCAAGCCACGTCTCTGTTTTGGTCTCGGCCTTGTTTATGGCCGCTGCCTGCTCGTCTGGCGGGAGAATGACGACGGCACTGGGGGGGGGTGAGGGGCGGTCTTTGGGGCGGTGGGCGGCATCCGACGTCAGGAAGCGCCTCCCTAACATCAGATATACGCAGTATTATTGGAATGCCAACCCACAACGCTCCTCCTTCCTTATCGATTTGCAGCCCATGCACTTCCCGTCGGAACACATCCCCCTAGCAGGTCCCCCTCCCGTAGTAGGTCCGCCCACATTTCACGTGCGTGTGGACTGGGTCTTGGATTCGTGTGTACTTTGTGCCCGTGCATATACCGCATACCGTATGTTCTGCGCTGGCCCCCCCTACCTCCCCACCCCCCTATTCCAGACGTTTGACCTGCGTGTCCGGGCGATTCGATCTGCGCGCACATCTTTCCTGATTTCCCGCGGGAGCATGTGCTTTCGGCAGCAGCTCCCTAGCAGAGCCAGCACTGTCTGTTTCTCGTAGGCGACCCCGACAAGGGGGGGGGGGGAGGGTGACGGAGACGGATGTTGATCTTGTCGCAAGAAACACAAAACAGAGAAGAAGGCCATGGGCTGGGAGGCCCGTGGCAGCAGGCGATGCATCTTAAAACGGGACCAGCAATGTCGCAGGTTCGCCGCGTTCATGCTCTCTGCTAATATGTACAAATAATGTGTGTATTTCTCTCTCGCTACCTGGGTTGATCTCTGTCGGACGAAGCCCGTCGGCGCCCCGTACCTGTCATTTTGCTTTTCGTTCGTACCGTGGTTGGCCTCCCCTGTCCCAGACACGCCGCACCCATGGAAGAAAATGGCCAGGTTGGATTTGCCGGAGCTGGTCCACCGACACACCACCCAAACGTCTTCGTCCCTCCACAACTGAACACTGTGGTGATAACGGCGTGTTCCGTGTTTTACTACTGGCAAGCTGGTCCGCAAGGCGACCAGGGGCTGGCACGGCGCCCGACAGCAGGCATTTTCCATCTCGACAGGGGAGATTAACGGGGGTTGGCATTCATAGTATTCACAAACAGGGAACCACGAGTGATAACGAGCATCGCACAAGCATGCGTCTCGGCGTTCGCAGCCGAGTTCGCTCGCGGTGTCAGCTGGCATGCACGCCCGCATTAGGCTTACCGCATCTTGCAGACCCAGGCTGGAACACCCGCGCGTTGGAGACTTTGCTGGTGGTTGGTGCGCTGGAATGCAGAATGCAAAATGCAGAGCACATTCCGCAGCCAGCAGTACCCTGGAGCGGCCGTTATTATTGGCCGGGGGTGGGAAGGAGACAGGGAGGGTCACTGTTGTTTGCGTGGGGCGCATGGGCTGTCCTTCCAGATGGCAAGGGCCAGCGCATCTGGCCGTTGCAAGGGGTTCAGCGAAGGGGGGAATGGACGGAAAAGAGGCTTTGCCTTAGCGACGACGCTAATGTGTTCTCCAGGCGCTACTGTGCCCCGTCTGGATGGAATGGTGTGATCTCAGGCAGCGGAGCAATAATCTTGGAAAGGACACCCGAGGGCGAGATGGGAGATGCCGACATTGCGCGTGCAAGTACCGTGGCAGCAGAGGCAGCGTCAGAAGTCAGGAGGGCGGATCGTGATTTGGTGCCCCCCCCTAACCATTTGACGTGTCGGAAGCCAAGCACTGACGGCGCTGACAAAAGCTCCGTTCAACGCCATCTGGTGCTGCACTAAATAATACACATTCCAACACTTATGCATTTATTGCACATGCACTTGTGTAATGCCTACCTTTTTGCCCAAGGCGCGTCTGCACTAACTTGAATGCATCTGCTACATATGTACGACGCAAGATACAAGTATGTAATTGTACTAATGCATAAACGCGATGGAAGGGGCAAAAGACAAGACAAAAAAAGAAAAGAGAAAGAAAAGAGGAAGAAAAAAGAAAGAAAAAAAAAGAAAAAAAAAAGTCGGAGGGGAAAAGCGAGGGGGGGTAAGCTTCGGTGTGCTTTGCCGCCACCCAAGCCTGGTTCTCGTCTGGTCGCTAGCGACTCTAGCGACCCACGCTCTTTTTTTTTTTTTTTTTTGCCCGCAGCGGTTCAATGCGCCATTACCAGGCCACCAGCAAGGAAGGGGCCGCTGTGCGGTGCGATGGACGTGCGGGAAATACGAGTGCCCATAACTGCTGGAGCGGCATCGCAAAGAGAAACGCTCCCCTAAAATGCATCCAACCGCCCCCTCCCCCCTCTTCTGCTGCGCCGCTCCCAGCCACTTGCTTTCGGCATCGCAGGATTATTACGGAGTCGCGCCCTTGCTCCCCGAGTGGCTTCATCTGTGCACATGACCGCATGACCGGTGCACTCCATCCTGTCCATTCTGCCAATCGCAGCCACATGAAAGCCCTTTTGCCTTTCAGAGACGAGCCGGAGTGCCCCGTTTTGCTGTCTTGCCTTCCAGTGCAACGTACACGCTCGTATAGGCAAGATATGTCCCTACCCATCGCCCGACCTGCATTAGCCTATATACGAGTCACACGTATCTTGCTCGTGCTCTCTCGTCGAGACAGCGATGCGCTGGAGCGTTCGGCCTGTGCGTCTACGAGTACTACGTAGCGCTGTTTCTTCTTTTTTTTGTTTCATTCTCTCTCTTTTTTTTTTTTTTTTTTCCTTGCTTTTTCTTGTCCCGTCGTGCAAGAGAAAAGGAGTGGGAGTACTCGCTCTCGACCCGCGAGCGACGACTTGAAACCGCAGATCGCCAACCACTGGATTTCCCCTTTCCTTCCCAATGTGTCTCCCAGACGGCTGCGTATTACGAGAGCAAGTTGGATCTGCGACCAGAGCGAGCGCGACACTATTATTGGTCGAGCTTCGATTAATTGCATCCGCATCTCTTATTTCGCTTCGATTCCTCCAGGCACGTTGGCGACAGATCGCATATTATTAAGCGATAATTTTGAGCCCGTCGCCTGCTGCCTCTTTCCCCCTTTCGTGCATATTACCGGGGCTGGCGCCTCCCAAGCCTCAGCCCTCTCGAGGGACGCCAAATGGAGCACCCGGCGAGCCCAGCTTGCCAGGGCGAAACCTTGCTGCAGCAAGTGGCCTGTCATACGGGCACGAGTACAAATAGTGCCCAGCGGCACGGTGTCCGGTTTGTCCGCACGCCTCGTAGCTTGAGCCACTGAGACTTCAGCTGTGTGCTTATCAGCCCGCCGAGGTGGCGTTCCGCTCTTTCAGCCAAAGGAAAACAATGACCGACTTTTTGTTAACAGGAGGCACGTGGCCGGTACCAAAAGCGGCCTAGCCGTAGTGCTTTGTTCAAAGACAGGTTTAAGCGGGTCATGCCTTTTATTCTTTCTCTGGTCTTGTTTATCTTGCGTGCAGCTGGGTCTCGGTCCGGTGACAAGAGACTAGCCTATTCTAGACACATTTTGCTTAAATTATTTTATTTTATTTACCTGCGGTTTTCGGGTGTTCCTTTTTTATTGCGGTCTCCCTTTATTTTTTTTTTACCCTCCCAATTTCCGCCTCCACACACGCGCAATTCCGTGCTTTCCCTAACCTAACCCAAGCCGCTAAAATACCGCCTGGACTGTGCCTTTCATGGGGGATCACACGCCGCTACATACCGCAGTTGCCACTCGCCCAGTAGGGGGGGTGCCGCTGCTTAAATGCCGCTGCCGACCGACAGCAGTGCGACAGATCACACCCCGTGTCAAGCGAAGTTTTGCTGCAGGGCCTGTGCAGGAAGGAAAACAAAACGAGGGAGACTAAGCCCAGAATGCAGGAGACAGCGACAACAGGAGACACTGAGTCTGGCCTCCCGTTCTGTTTTCTTATCCCCCCCGGCCGCTGGCGGGGCTGCGGCGAGACGAAGCGCCGCAGTATGACAGGTGAGAGATGATGCGTCGTCTCCTGCGGGTGACTACGTAGCAAGGAAGGTAGGATACACATGCACATACTTCCATCGCACCGCAGGCGAACTTGTGCTGCAGGCCGAGAGATGGAACGTCCTCGCACGGATGTGTGTGCGTGTGTGCGGGCGTGCGCAGGCGTGTGCGCGTGTGCGTGTGCCTTGTGTGCTGTAACAATGCTGTGCAATCCTCCTGTGTCCTTGTCCCAGGGTGCATCCGCTTACCGGTGACAATGATATTGGCTGGCGTAACTCGGGGCACAGCTGCTGGCTGCGATGCTGTCTATTTCCCTCACCCGCACCGCCAACTGGCCACATCGGGACCAGTTGGTTGGTCGGCTCTGCTCCGTCAGCACACACACGCCGGCACATGCATGAGCGCGGACTGGATCCGTCTCGAAGCAGATAAACACGGGAAGAATGTGTGAAACGCATCCCGAAATCAATACTCGTAGACCGGCCCGCCGTAATATTCGTTGCATATTGCCGCTCAATATACGAATATATATATACATGTAAGATACATACATATATATATATATATAGCCACGTATATGAACGCATGCCCAACACGCCTTGTGTGCATTCCATATGTTGTCCCGTCAATCTGCCTTTTCCACACCAGACCACCTTGAACAAGGCAGGCGCCCACCTTATCTGGCGTCGCTGGTAATGGGGGCAATAACGGGATTTCTGTGGTCCGGTATGACCTCTTGGCTCTCGGGATGAGCAGGCGACGGCTGGGACTCGGGCTCCGGGATCGCATGGATCTGCAAGGCATCGTGAGAAAGGCACAACTGCACCACCAAATGGTACCGTTCTCAGGCGCGAAACGGTTGTTAAGGAATGGGGTGGGTAGGTGCTGCGACGCACTAACAGACACCAACCGGGCAGACCTGCCCTATTCGCTCACCCTGTTGGGGCCAATTGGACGTCCCGCATATTTCCCGATGACGAAGCGGCTCCAAGCCAGCCAGGCTTCCGCGCACACTAAACTGGGCGAAACAACAGGCAACAAAAAGCGGAGAGCACCGCCGCCCACACGCAACGCTGAATCAGGCTGGTGGCGGGGAGGGAGGAGGGAGAGGGGGGGCGGACTGGCACCCACCGAGACGGGGGCTTGCGCTTGTGGCAGGCACAAGACAATGCGACATTTCCAACGACTGGTCGCCTATCGACGCGCGGTTGGGCCGGAACCACTGTTGGAACTTTTTTCTTCCCAACCCAGAGGAAGGGGTCTCCAGGTGTCAAGAAAAGAGACGAAACGCTCGCAAGGCAGACAATTCTTCGCCTCCCTCGTACTGCTGTATGCGCTCACTATTGATATTTTCCGTGTCCAAGTCAGCCCGACACAACCCCCTTTTCTTTTCTTTTTTTCTCCTCTCTTTTTTCCGGCCCTCTCACTCATCGTTGTTGCTGTCTGGTCGACTGCCCCCACCTCTGCAGTGCTGCGCTGCTGCGCTGCTGCCGATGATGGGCGGGTTGTGCGACCGAGTCGCCACTCTGGAGCAGAGGGAGCTGCACGGTAATGTGGCGTGCCGCCCGTGCCCATCCTCGGAGAACACCCAAGCCTAAGAGGGGAAAGGCAGGAGGGAAGGACGCGAGGGAAGGGAGGGGGGGAGGGGGGGGAGGCGGACAGGGGTGACAACAGGAAGGCGTTCCTCGTTGCCATCCATTTCTTCCTTTTTGCCTTTCGTTAGACGGGTGGGGCGGAAGCACAGAGCAGAGGGCGTGTGCGTCTGAGGGCGTGCAGATAGTAACGGGGCGTATGGTTTTAAAGAAGGGTGTGTGTCTCGGATACGACAGAGACCCCAAATTGCTAGCAGGTTGGGCCAAGTTTCAGCGACCACTTTCCCCTGTCGGTGGTACTTCGGGGTACAATGGTGCTCAGTCATATTTTCCTGTTCTTTTTTCTTCTTTTTCTTCTTCCCCCCCCCCCTCTCCCCTCCCCCCTTTTGCCCTCGAGCGGAATCCGGCTAGCTCTGATGGGTTCGCATCAGCTAGACGCTTGGCTTCGTCTTGTCTGGCGCTGTCTAAAGCGGGAGCAGGCGTGCGGACGCTACGCCGCCCAGTTCTCGTGCTCACAAAGCGCCCTCGCTGTGGAATACGAGCGCCGCCGCGGAGCACACTATGTACGCGAAGCACGCGGTGCACGCATTGCCTGACCGCCTTTCGCGATGTAGCGACATGGGACGAAAGGATGAAACGGGGTGCTTGTTTAATGGACCTCGGCCAAGCGACGCATCGTAATCAGGCGTTTGCGGACCTGGCCATACTCGTAATACCAGTGGCGAGGGAACGTGTGCATCCGGGTGCGGCCACTGCCCTGCCCGAGCAGCGCTGGCGGTGCCCTGCCCTGCCTGTACGAGTACTCGCGTGTACAAAGTACCAATAGCGCATGCGACAGAGACCGGAGGGTGGTGGGAGGTGGGAGCGGATCGTATTGACGGGAAGAGGCAGACTCGTTTGCTGAGCCACAAGCACGAAACAAACGCTGCGCCAATCACCGCGACCCCCGGCCTTCGTGCACGGGCCACAATCGTCCAGAAGATGACGCATCGTGCGCGCCCGGATAATGCTGAGCAGCAGGAAAGCACCACGCAGCGCTAGGTACCCCTAGGTAGACGCCGCAACCACAGCGGTTCCCGGGACCTGGAGCGACCGGGGCGGGGGAAGGTACCTGTCTTGGGTCCCAAGGTCAGATCCACTCCACCCACACCAACATCCCTGCGAAGCGTCAACGATGGAAAAATAATTAAAAGAAGGGCAAGCCGCGCTAAAATAAAAAAAACACATAAAATAAAACAGCTCGTGGGTAAGGGTAGTTGGAGCGCCGCAGCCAAAGCAACCCCAAGAGCCCAGACAAGGAGACAGACGAACCTTCCTTTTTGCTCTCGCCCGCTCCCGCAGGCTTCGTCTCTCTTGATTCCCCTTTCCAACTCACACCTCTTTTTTTTTCCGTCCTCGCTCGCCTTCATCCGGGGAAAGCAAATCCCTTCCTTGTTCTCTTCTGCCAACCCGTCTGCATTAGGTCGCAACCCAACCTCACATTGCTTAGCTATCTTTAGATTGCAGTGTTTCTCACTCTTCCCCGGTCGCGACTTCTCACTTCTTGTTTTCTTCGCATCGTCTCTCCCTGATTTCCCCCTTCGCTTCACAAACCAACGTCAGAACATCATCATCACCACCACCACGCCAGCGTCATTGCTGCTCGTGCCATCCCATTCCTTTCTCTTCGAGACCTCGCATTGTTTTTTTTCTTCTGTCTCCTTGAGCTTATTTTTTTTTTCTTTCGCGTCTCTTGTTCTCCCTGTCTTCCCACAACAAATTCGTGCCAGCCAGCCAGCCATCACGCTTCTGCCTCGTTTTGGCCTCGGCTACATGCGTGGTGTTCGTTCAATCCCATAAGGCAAGCGCGTGTTTGATGACACGACGTCGACGAATCTCGAACAAAACGATCTTCGTCACCGAGTCGTCTGGCGCATCGTCCTTCCCCATTTCGAGCTAGTCGATGCGCGGATAGCGAAAATAAGAGACCCCCCCCCTCAAAGCGAAACAGGCTTCTACGAAACCAGCCATCGTGAATCATCACCAGCTGCCCGTTCACATAAACAGCGACAGACAGCATGGCTCAGCACCACCCGTCGCCGACCATGCAGATGCATATGCATCACGCACCTCAGGGTCCGGCTCCGCCGCCGGGCCCGTCGTCCTCTGGATATGCGCCGTCGCGCCAGATCACCGCCATGAATGAAGCGGTTTGGATGCAGATTGGTACGTGCGATTCATAATGAAGCTGCCTGCTCCTGGCTCCTGCACCTTGCTTGCTTTTGCTTTTGCTTTTGCGCCACAGCTGCTGACCCTCCCCCGACAGGCAGCTTTGCAGAGCTCCTCGGCAATGCCGACGAGGCTATGAGCGCCTACGAACATGCCCTGCGCGCCAATCCACAATCCGTCGCGGCCATGAACGCCATCAGCCTGATTCTCCGCACTCGTGAAGACTTCCCGAAGGCGATCGAGTACCTGCAGGCCATCCTCAAGCTTGACCAAAGCAACGGCGAGGTCTGGGGCAGCCTCGGTAAGCAAGACAGCTCTCCTGCGGCACTGTGCCTTGACCATATTTGTACTTCTTGCTAACCGCCCGCTCCGCAGGTCACTGCTACTTGATGATGGATGATCTTCAGCAGGCCTATGCCGCGTACCAGTCGGCCCTCGTGAACCTGAGAAACCCCAAGGTCGGTGCACCATGACTGGCTTCCTATTGCTGACAGCCGCTCACCATGTTTCGCTTGCTGACCGTGTTTTGTATCTGCAGGAACCGAAGCTCTGGTACGGCATCGGCATACTCTATGACCGATACGGCTCGCTTGACCACGCCGAGGAGGCCTTTTCCCAGGTCATGTCTATGCAGCCTGATTTCGAAAAGGCCAACGAGATCTACTTCCGGTTGGGCATAATCTACAAGCAGCAAACAAAGTTCAACCAGAGTCTGGAGTGCTTCAAGTATATTGTGAACTCGCCGCCTCCCCCGCTGACCGAGGAGGACATTTGGTTCCAAATCGGCCACGTCTACGAGCAGCAGAAAGACGTAAGTAGTCGAGTTGTGCTAGCATGCTGGCGTGGCAGATCTGCGCGTGGCGCGTAACGTGTAGAGACGTCTCTGGCTAACGATTGTGGCAGTTTGACAACGCCAAGGCTGCGTACCAGCGTGTCCTCGAGCGCGACCCCAACCATGCCAAGGTCCTGCAGCAGCTGGGCTGGCTCTACCATAACCAGAGCAGCAGCTTCTCCAGCCAGGACCGTGCCATCGAGTACCTCGAGAAGTCGGTTGCTGCCGGTAAGTCCACCGTTGTTTGTGCCTATGCCGCCATAGCGCCTCTCGCTGACACGCATTTGCAGATAACAACGATGCCCAGAGCTGGTATCTGCTGGGACGCTGCTACATGTCGCAGCAGAAGTACCCGAAAGCATACGAAGCCTACCAGCAGGCCGTGTACCGCGAGGGTCGCAACCCCACATTCTGGTGCTCGATTGGTGTGCTTTATTACCAGATCAACCAGTACCGCGACGCACTGGACGCGTATTCTCGGGCGATCCGCCTCAACCCCTTTATCTCGGAAGTTTGGTATGACCTGGGTACCTTGGTATGTTGACCTCTTTATCTTCCTCTGCTCGTCTCCCCAGCCTCCTTTCCCGGCTCTCTGCTAACAGGTCGCAGTACGAGTCGTGCAACAACCAGATCAGCGATGCTCTTGATGCCTATCAGCGTGCCGCCGAACTCGACCCGAGCAATCCCCACATCAAGGCGAGGCTGCAGCTGCTTCGCAGCGGGTCCACCAACGGCGTCGGCAGTGCGCCGATGCCCACGGATGTCCACCCCCATGCCTACCAAACCAATGCGGTTGGCCCCCCGGGCCCTCAGTGGGCAGGCTCGGCGCCCCAGCCGGCCCCTCTCAATGGGCCTCCTCCGGCGCCGGGCCCAGGCTCGAATGGCTGGGGACGTCTGTCGGACATCAACCCCCCTCCTGAGCCGCCTAACCCATTTGGCCAGCGGGAGCCATACCGTGGTCCTGCGCCGCCGGCGCCTGCTCGGCCGCTCAGCCCACGACAGGACCAGCAGCAGCTGCGTCCGTACCCGGATCAGGCTCGCCCGGACCAGGCCCGTCCTGTTCCCAACGGCCAAGCCGGACCTAACCCCATGGGCGGGCCTAGCTCTGCTCCCGGGGGTCCTCTTCGACGCCCGTCCCCTCCTCCGCTGCCTCAGACATCCCACTACGGGCCGCCGCCGCCGCCACAGCAGCAGCAGCAACAACAGGCTCCTCCGCCGCCACAGTCTCAGCAACAGCCGCCGCCGCAGCCGCGCGTGCAGAACCCGAACTATGTTGGCCCTGCGCCGACGGCCATGACCGCTAGCAATGGGATCAACGGTCCTCCACCCCCATCGGCTCCCAGCCAGATGATGTACCGCTCCCTGAGCCCGCCGCGGAGCGACCAGCGGCCCGTGCATGACAACCGCATGCCGTCTCCCAAGTCGGCTTACCCACAGCACCAGCCGCCGTACTCGCACCCGGACCCGAACGTGCCAGGCCCCATGGAGGCGGGTCCGCCGCCGCCGCCGCCGCCGCCGCCGTCGTCTATCCCTGCAGAAGCGAGCATTCACCGCGAGGACCTGCCCGGTTCTGTCGGCCCCAAGAGAATGCGCGAGTGGGAAGAAGAGTCGTCTGTTAAGAAGCCTGCGTCTGAAGAGGCACGTGCGCGCATGGACGACATCCGTCACCGCCGGCCTTCCACGCCGCCGCCTCTTGAGCCATACCGGCGCAACTCGTCTGAAGCCCGCCGCTTCGATGACCAGCGCCGCGCCGAGGAGCAGCGCCGTGTGGATGACATGCGCCGCACCGAGGATCAGCAGATGCGCGCTGATGGGTACCACCCGTCCGAGGCAGCCCATCATCCGCCGACGCATTCTGCTTCAAGCCACCTGCCTCCTCTGCAGTCTGGCCCGGCACACATGCATGAGGGTCCACTATCTGGCGGCCCTGACCCCAAGGACTACCCTCAGGATGGGAAGCGGTTGGAGACCCAACCGCCGCCGCCGCCGCCGCCGCCTCTGAACGAACCCGAGCGTGCGGCCAGGAAGGTGGACGTTGACGAAGACTACGATGACAGTGGAGAGGACGACAAGAAGGCGTCCGCGCTCTCGGCCGGTGCTGGCGCGCCCGGCTCAGCCGGCCCTGCTTCTGTTTCGGGCGAATTGAAGACGACGACGCCAACGAGCGCTGCCATCAACGGCATCATTACCAAGTCGGAGGCGGCATAGGTTGTAGGTGTCACATGGGTTTGATGTCGTTCTTGTTTCCTTGTGTTGCCCTCTCCGGTACCTTTTTTTTTGTATGTTTTAATTCTCGGGTTGCGTCCTGTCGAGGATTTACACAGCACCTCCTCCGTCAGCGAGCGGAGGAGTTCTACTCTCTTATATTCTCCGTTATCGTGTCATGGCAATTTCATCGTTGATTCACAATGACGTCTTGTTGCTAAAGTATCTATCTTTATTGGACTGGGAAACGGGGTGTGAGTGTTTTTGTATGGAAACGGACACAGGAAAGTGTGCCACGGTGGCAAGGTGGGAAAGCTTTTTGTATTGTTTGACCCAGCAGTTGTTCTGTTTAGTATGTACTTGAAACTTGAATGGAATTCCGCAGAGTGCTTGTGAGCTATCCACCCGTGCTCTCCTGTGCTACTTGGTACATGGGACATCTGCTTGTTGGCTTGTGATTTTATTATTATACAGGTCGTGTGAACATTTCCGCTCCCGCTCCCAGACTGCCGGGTCTCAAGCTGAGGGAGCCGGTGGACTGGAGGCGGAGGTGGAGGCAGCTTCTAATGGAGCAGCTGCAGCGGCGGCAGTTGCTTCCACAGGCTTCCGTGGCCGCTTGAGGTCCTCAAGCGTGACGCCGTCTTCCAGCTTTGTGATGCCTACCACGGCCGCATCGCCCTTCTTCACAAACTCGTACTGGCCGGGCAGCTTGTTGCCGGCTAACCGGAAGGCGTCGCGCGCCACCTGCTCGTGGAGAGCGCCGCGAATCTCAAAGATGATGCGGTTGACGGCGACACGCGCGGCCCAGTGGTCGAACGAGCCCTTGCCCTTGCCCATTCGCATCTGGTAGGGTTAGTATAGAGAGCAGAGAGAGAGGGAGCGGGGGAGGGGTGAAGGGAGCAGGCCTACCTCGTTTCCGCTGACAAACACGCCAATGTTGCAGTTCACCCGCTTGTACAGCCGGTACCGCTGCCCGCGCAGCCGCTGCTTGATCGTGTCCTCGGCCACCTTGAGCTGCGCCGCACTGATCCGCCGGTGGTGGTCCTTCATCCGCAACCCATAGTCGCCCCACACCACCGTAGTGCCCTTGACCGATCCGCCCGTGGCCACCCGCGGCCGCCCCTTCATCATGCGCATCCTGCGGTTGAGGCTGGGCTCGAGCCAGGTGCCCGCGGCCACGGCCGTGGCGGAGAAGGAACGGGTGGCGGCGGCGGCGGCGGCAGCAGCAGCAGCAGGCAGAAGCGACTGTGTCTGTGATTGTGCTGCTGTCTTGGCCAGCATAGGCCGCAATGGCGCAGAGCACACGGTCGAGGAGACGGAGAGCCGCTGGAAGGCCTGCAGAAGCCGAGAGGACGCCATGGTGCTATTCATGGTGGCAGGCAATTGGTCGGAAAGACGCGGGAGGGAGAAGGGGGGGAGGTCGTCGAGGTGCCCCGGCTGCCGCTCAAGAGAATGAGCAGTGGGCAGGTCAGAAGAAAAAAAATTAAAAAGCTCGCGATACGGGCACCTTCGTCTTGTCTTCTTCAACAACCCGTCGAGCCGAATCGCCTCACAATGAGGTAGTTCAAAAAAATATGGCATTGGAAGCTCGGACCATCCCGCTGTGCTTCATGCCTTATTTTACAGGCATAAAGTTTCGTTTGGAGTGCCCCACTTAACATGTCGCTGCTGCTTCCCCTGGTAGGATCCAGTCACGTTTTTCGCGTCATCTTCGCGTACCCTTAAATGGGCAAGCCAGGCAGCTCGGCTGTTTCCCTCCCCGCCCAAAATCGTGCGTCGTGTTGCTGTCAAAACTGCTGCCTTTACACGCTCCTTCTGTCAAGTTACCATCGGCACCGTCTCTGGCAACTTTGATTGTCTGCAGCACAGATTGGTCCATCTCTCGCCATGCCGCCTGACATCCGGTCTTTCTTTGGCGCGAAGGGCGGCGCCATGCCTGCGAAGCCAGCTGCTAAAAAGGAAGACACTTCAGCAAAGGGCCGCAGCCGTGAGTTCCTTTCTTCTGCGGACATTCTTGTTGTATGGAATTGCTGACCTATCAAGGGGGCCGCAAAGTTGTGGACGAAAGCGATGATGACGACATTGTAGAGTAAGTTTGCACGCTCTTGCTTCTCCTGACTCTATAAAGCCTTTTTTTTTCCTTACAAGTAGCAGAGTCAGCAAGCCCAAGGCCAAGGCCACGCCGAGGAAGAAGAAATCGTACGTCGCCCCCCCCCCCCCCGCTGTCTGTCTGTGCGTGGCCATATCTGACAATACCGCAGCGAACCCGAGAGTGTCAAGGGAGTCGAGATTTCGGCCAGCGAGTATTTCGCATCTGGAAAGTCGAGCCAGCCAACAAAGACCCACACGACACCAACGAAAGCAAAGAGCCTGCCAAAGACCGAAGTTCAGATTCGCGAGAGCCCGAGGAAGAAGGAAACTGCAGCTCCGGAGCCTAAAAAGAATGGCTCGAAAAAGCGAAAAGCAACAACTGCCTACAAGGCACACGACAACGACGATGACGATGCCTTTGTGGATGACGACGACGATGACGGAGACGATATTTTTGCGGCTGATGTGAAAAGAGGAAAGCGCAAGAACGATGATTACGTCGAGGACGAAAGCGACGAAGACGACTTCCTCCCCAAGCCGAAGAGAGTGGCTTCCCGTAACAAACTGGCGGCTATTTCTGTGGACTCTTCTGACGACGACTTTGTGAAGCCGGCGTCCAAGACGGCCAAGGGCGTCAAGGGGGGCAGAGGGGCGATTGGTGCGGCGGCAAAGAAGAGCGAGCGAACGCCAACAGCAGCTAGCAAAAAGCGCAAGACCCCCGACCCAGAGTCATCTGACTCGGATGTCCTGCCTGTGTCCAAGCCGCGGAAAAAGCCAGCTGTGGCTGCCAAGCCGTCACGCACTACAACCCCAAAGGCAAAGAAGGTTGCCGACAGCACTCCCTCGTCTGTCCAAGCCATCCTCGACTCGATCCCCACAGTCCGGCCGCCTACGCCACCGCCAAAGGATCCAAAGGCAAAGTTTGACTGGAGAAAGGCGGCTGCTGGCGGCGGCAACTCGGGCCCGCCCCCCATGGCCGGGTCTGTGGACATACCTGTTGGTGCACCCAACTGCTTGGCCGGCCAGACATTTGTCTTCACCGGCCTGCTGAAAACCATCAGCAGAGAAGAAGGGCAAGCGCTGGTAAAGCGGTACGGCGGCAAGGTGACGACAGCTCCGAGCAGGAACACCAGCTTCGTCGTTCTCGGAGACGATGCCGGCCCGAGCAAGCTGGCCAAGATCAAGCAGTTGAACCTGCGCACCATTGACGAGGAGGGCCTCTTTGAGCTGATCAAGCGGATGCCTCCCGGTGGGGGTGACAGCAAGGAAGCAGAGAAGGCCCGGCTGAAGCAGGAAAAGGAAGAAGAAAAGATCAAGGAGGCAGCCGAGGAGATGGAGAGAGAGGAAGAGGCCCGCCGGCTCGAGGCCGACAAGGCGCGAAAGGCAGCAGCAAAGGCGGCTGTGAAGACGGCATCTGCAAGCGGCAAGACCGGCTCGCAGGGTGCTGCCGGTGCTTCACGCTCCTCGCAGCCAGCCATGTTCGGACCGCCACCGCCGCCGCCGAGCTCCCAGCAACTCTGGACGACCAAGTATGCGCCAACGCAGCTCAGTCAGATCTGCGGAAACAAAGCCCAGGTCGAGCGGATTGCAGCGTGGCTGAAGAACTGGGCTAAAGCGAAGAAGTACGACTTCAAGGTTCGCGGCAACGACGGACTGGGCAACTCTCGGGCCATTCTGATTTCGGGCCCCCCTGGCATCGGCAAGACGACAGCCGCCCACCTCGCGGCCAAGCTGGCCGAGCACGACATTATTGAGACCAACGCCAGCGACACCCGCAGCAAGAAGCTGGTTGAGGAGGGCATTGGAGACACCATGGACAACACGTCGCTCTTGGGCTACTTTGCTCCTGATGGAAAGAAGGTCGACTCCACGAAGAAGAATATTGTTCTGATCATGGACGAGGTGGACGGCATGTCGGCCGGCGATCGGGGCGGCATCGGCGCTCTGGCCAAATTTTGCAAGAAGTCGGACGTGCCTCTGATTCTCATCTGCAACGAGCGGCGGCTGCCCAAGATGCGGCCGTTTGACCATGTGGCGTTTGACATTCGGTTCAACCGTCCTACGGTTGACCAGATCCGGTCGCGGATCATGACCATCTGCCACCGGGAGGGCTTGAAGATGCCACCCCAGGCTGTTGATGCTCTTATCGAGGGCACGAACAAGGACATTCGGCAGATTATCAACATGCTCTCGACAGCCAAGCTCGACCAAAACAGCATGACGTACGACCAGGGCAAGGCCATGACCAAGGCGTGGGAGAAGCACGTCGTCCTCAAGCCCTGGGACATTTGCCAGAAGATGCTCGGCGGCGGCCTCTTCGCCCCGGCCAGCAAAGCGACGCTCAACGACAAGATCGAGCTCTACTTCAATGACCACGAGTTCAGCTACTTGATGATTCAGGAGAACTACCTTAGCACCAAGCCGATGGCTCTGACAAACAGCCGCGGCGCCTACAATAAGCGCGAGGAGAACCTCAAGTATCTGGAGCTGGTAGACGATGCAGCCCAGAGCATCAGCGACGGTGATCTGGTCGACCGCATGATCCACGGCCCTCAGCAGCAGTGGAGCCTGATGCCCACGCATGCGGTGTTCAGCACCGTTCGGCCGGCCAGCTTTATTGCCGGGCAGCTTGTCGGATCCAGCTTCACGTCATGGCTGGGCAACAACAGCAAGACGGGCAAGCTGGGCCGATACGTGCGCGAGATCCATTCGCACATGCGGCTCAAGGCGTCGGGCGACCATAACGAAGTGCGCCAGCAGTACCTGCCTGTGCTGTGGCACCAGCTCCTCAAGAAACTAGAAGTCGAGGGCAGGGAGGCCATTGACGACATCATTGAGCTGATGGACAGCTACTTCTTGACCCGCGATGACGTCGACGCGATCAAGGAGCTGGGTGTTGGTCCGCAGGCCGAGGAGACGGTCAATATCGATTCGCAGACTAAGGCTGCTTTCACGAGAACGTACGTGACCGTATCTTTTATTTTCTTGTTTTGGTTGAATTTTGTTTCTAACTACGTCCAGATACAACGGCATGACACACCAAATCCCATTCATGAAGGCCAGCAATGTGACAACGACGAAGAAGGCAGCTCGGGAAGCGCCTGATCTAGAGGAGGCCATTGAAGAAGACGACGACGCCGACGTGGCGGAGCCGGCCGAGGCAGCAGACGACGAGCTCGATCTTAAGACGGACAAGTACATCAAGCAGCCAAAGGCCAAGGCCAAGGCCAAGCGAGCACCTAAAAAGGCGGCAGCCAAGGCCGACGGGGACGAGGAGGAGGGTGCAGGAAAGGCGCGCGGCAAAGGCAAGGCAGCGGCTGCGAAGAAGGGAAGCAAGGCAAAGAAATGATCGGCAAGGCTTGCTTTCTTTTTATTTTATTTTATTTTATTTTTTTTGGGGAGATTTTGGACGACAAACAAAAGTATGTGCTGCATTTTCGGTATCATTTTGTTCCCAAGCGACTCTCTGGACGTCTCCCGGGGCGGTTGGCATGAATACCGGTCGAGGGTTTCTTTTTTTTTTTTTTTTTGTTATGTTTGAAGAAATGCTCAGGGAGAGATTCTGGGTCGAGATAGGGCAGGCGGCTGTTGTCAGCATTTGGCATGGCTTGGGCCTGAATAGCATTTTTCTTGCACCGTTGGAGCAGCATCTTGCTTTTTTTCCGCATTTTGCATTTTACATTTTGCATTTTGCACAAACTCCCGTCAGTCGGTCCTTTTATGCTATGCAGTGTCCTCTGTTTACGTTTTGTTGGGCCGAAGTCACGCCAGTGGCTGTGACGAGTACTGGGACAAGGTTTAATGGAAAGTGTACGAACATGTGCAAGAGCATCGGTCTTTGTGCTTCGTCTTTGGTGACGTCCAACTGATGTGCAGAAACCGGATTCAGCAGCCATGGACACAGCCGATGACAGCCGGGCGGGAGAGGGCAGCACGCCATCTTCACCTCTGAGAGCGGCAGTCGATTCGCCGGTTTCGTCAATGTCCTCTGGGTACTTGATGCATTACGACGTCGACGAGACCAACGGCGAATGTGACGGTGTCTGCCCGAGTGCCCTTCCGACAGAAACGATCAAAGTAACAATGTCGTTTATGAAGGCCTACAAGGCCATGCGCGGCCCTCGTGACGTCGAGCCCAGCCCTCTGTTTGCCTGCTTGGGTCAGCAGAACGGCAGCGATGCCAACCCGTTCCGGCTGGCAGGACGAGACGAGGTCAAGTGGGTGCTGGGTGGCCTGGCTCGCTTGGGATGCATACACACAGAAACTCACAGTGCAGGCTGCTGAACGACGTCAACGACGCGATTCTCGACAATGACACCAGCGGCAGTCCATCCGTTTCATGGCCCTTCCATGGCAGCAACGACGACGACGAGCAGCGACAGACGGTGTTCATCTTTGAAAAGCCCGAGACAAGCCCGGTTCTATGTGAGGGGGGAAGTCCGGGAGGAAGCGAAGGCGAAGACGGCAGCAGCAGCAGCAGCAGCAGCAGCAGCAGTGCTGTCGCCGCCATCGAAGACCATCCTCTCGACCACAGCAAGCTGGACCAGGGCTGGAACAAGGCCACGGGGCCAGGCTACTCTGACGGTAAGCCCTGACAACGAGAGAGAGAGAGAGAGCCGAGAACGAGCTGTCCGGTTCTTTTTTTCTCACCTCTTTCCTGCGGGTGGTCACAGATGAGGAGTCGTATGTATCAGACGACGACGGCCCACCGGCCTCGAGCCGCATCGATCCGGCCGTGTTCCGTGCGCTGGCGGCGGGCTGCACGCGCGACGACGTCGACAGCCTGCTGATCCCCGTGACTGATGTCTGTCTCCCAGCGCCACCTTCTGCCTTGCAGCAAGACGGACAGCTAGGCTGACTGACGATACTCCTCCCCCCTCTCTGCTCCCCCTTCTCCAGACTCGGTCGCTGCGACCCCTGACGCCGCAGGACAAGACTGTCGACTTTGCCCGCGACGCCAGCCGCGGCAACGCACGCGTGTTTGGCGGCGGCCGCCAGTTCGACGTGGACGACGGTGGCGAGATGAGCCCGGTCTACCGCGTCGAGCGTGGCGCAGCACGGTCGGTTGTCTGGTCGCCGCCGGGGGTCTCGCCCGAGCGTGCCGGTCTCACTCTGGCTCAGCCCGATAGCAGCCACCTGCTGTTCCAGAGAATGGCGCCGGCAGAGTATCGGGAGCTGCGGACCCGTCTGTTTGGGAATGGTCACGGGTCCACGCCGTCGTCGTCTGACAGCAGCGGCGGAAGCAGCGGCGGGAGCAGCAGCAGCAGCAGCAGCAGCTCTGGTGACGCCAGCAGCGACGTGGTTCCTGCAGTCCATGCAGTCCATGCAGCTGTGACCACATTCGGCCGGTCCGAGGTCCACGACGCCGTGGCTGACGACCGGGGCGAAGTGCTGGGGCAGCACGTGGCCACGGTTCAGGGCGTCTTCGCTGCGCTGCGCGACGGCTGGCGCACGCTGCGGGCTAGCCAGGCGGAGGAGGTACGGCTTGCCGAGGCCAACGCGCATGCCGAGGCTGCGGTTACGGAGCAAGCCCGGCAGCTCGCGCGGCTGGACCACGGCGGCGCCCAGACAGACCCCCGACGCAGCGAGGTCGTCCGCACGCGGCAGAAGCAGAAGCAGCAGAAGCAGCAGCGACAGCGGAAGAGACAGCGGAAGAGACAGGAGCAGCGGCAACACCGCACCGTGCGCGAGGTGGCCCGGCAGCTGCAGGACCTGCAGGTGCTAGCACGGGAGACGGCGGCACGCGTGGAGCAGGCGCGGCAGTGGCAGGCGGTGCTGGCACGACGGCAGGACGAGGGGGCAGCGCGGCTGGCGCGGATGCTGGAGAGGCTGCGGGTGGACACGGAATCTTGATCTAGGCTGTGTGACATGTGTCTCGTATATATATATATATGTGTGTGTGTGTGTGTGTGTTGGTGTGCATACACAGCTGAACAGCTTCTCTTGATTTTCTCTTCCCTGAAAGCAAATCCCGGCTATTCACTGTTATATGTTTCTTTTTTTTTTCTTCCTTTCCCAAGTGCGTACTTTCCCCTCCCAAAAATATCATGAGCAGAGTATCGTGTGGAACAGTCCCAAAACCCAAACGCCGGTATGCCAGTGGACAGAGGATAGGAGAAAGCGAGGAGAGAGCAAGGCGAGGCGGACAAGACGAGAAAAGGACAGCGAGGCTCCCCCCCCCCTATTTGTTTATTTGTTGTTCACGACGCCGACCTTGGCGGCGCGCAGGATGCGGCCGTTGAGCTTGAAGCCGGTCTGCTGGGTGTGGAAGACGGTGTTGTGCTCCTTGTCCTGGACGGGGGTCATAAAGGTGGCCTCGTGCTCGTTGGGGTTGAACTTGTCGCCGATGGGGTCGAAGCGCTCGAGGCCGTGCTTCTTGAGCGTCTGCAGCAGCACCTTTTCCGTCATGCGGAGGCCGTCGACGAGGTTGGCCACGTCCTGGCTCAGCTCGTCGGCCGCGCCGCCCTCCTTGCCCTCGGCCGCCGCCGCGTCCACCTCGGCCTTGTCCGGCACCATGGCCAGCGCCCGGTCCAGGTTGTCCACGCTGTCCACCAGGTCCTTGGCAAACTGCGTAATGGCGTAGTCGCGCGCCGCCTTCATCTCGCGCTGTGTCCGCTCCTGCAGGTTGCGGAAGTCGGCCACCGAGCGCAGGTACTTGTCCTGTGAGGTCAGCATCTCTCTCTCTCCGTCTCTCTCTCTCTCTCTTCTCTCTCTTTCTTCCCCTCCGCCGGCCTGTGAAGCCACCCACCTTAAAGTCGCTCGCCTCCTTTGTCTTGGTCTCGAGCTCCTTGCGCAGCGCCGCCGCGTCTGCTGCGCTCAGCGCCTCGCCGGCCGCCTCGCCCTGTGCTGCTGATGCTGCTGCTGCTGCTGATGCTCCGTCTTCTTTGGACTTCTCCTCCTTGGGCTTCTCCTCCTTGGCGGGCTCGCTGCTGTACCACCGCACGGCGGACAGCAGAACCGACCGCGGCTGTGCTGCCGCTGCTGCTGATGCGGCCGGCAGACGGGCTGGCGCCTGGAAGCGCAAGGGCGACAGGGCGGCAGGAGAGCTGCGGAGCGGCGTCGCTGCTGCTCTTGAGGCCATGCGGGCGGCCGTGGCCGGAGCTTTGGTGAGCTGGCGCAGCATGGCGGCGTCGTCAAGGTGGACGGGAAACAGGAAAAAAAAAGAAACGAGAGCAAGGCGAGAGAGCACACCGTGGGTTGCGAGGGCAGAAAATGGCTCGCCGTATAGGAGGACTTTCAATGGTATTATCGCCAATTTTTTTCTTTTTTTTTCTTCCTTCTCGGATGCCACCGATTTTTGTCACTGCAGAAAGACCTCCCCCCCCCCGTTTCCGGCTGAGCGGCGCTGCTGATTGGCTGCAGTGCCACTAAATGATGCTAGAAGAACGGCACAGGGTGCTTCTAGAGCTCTCCTCACGTGCAGAATTGCCTCACAGAGAGCCAGGTCGGACCAGTTTGGCCCAGTCTGCGACTGGACCCCTCGCAGCCATCACGTGGGATTTTGCCACACCACGGGCGTTAAAGCATCGCAGCGCCACACTTAGGGGGG